>CM060342.1:41094963-41109963 GCA_030674155.1 Stramonita haemastoma
ACTACCACTGCTACTACTACTACTACTACTACTACTACTACTACTACTACTGACTACTACCACTGCTACCACTACCACTACTACTACTACTACTACTTCTACTACTACTGCTACTACTTACTACTACTGCTACTACTACTACCACTGCTACTACTACTACTACTACTACTACTACTACTACTACTACTACTACTACTCTACTACTGCTACAGCCGTAAGTACAGCCATCAGCCATCATTGTAGTCAACAGCATGGATGGTGTAAGGACAAGGGGGGAGTCAGGGTCATGTGAGATGGGAACAATGGGTCTGGAATTCACAATGGCACAGACCTCTGCTAGAAGGGTGCACAACACCTCGTGCGTGAGCGGCTTGTGCCTCATGTCCAACAGCAAGGCATCCAGAATCCGTCGAACGATACCTATCAGTCTTTCCCATGAACCTCCCATGTGAGAGGCGTGTGGAACGTTGAACTTCCAGGTGATCCCAGTTTTCAGGAGATGTTCTTGAACAGGCCCTTCTTCAACAAAAAAGGCCTTCGCTCCCAGCTCTCTGGCGGCTCCAATGAAATTGGTTCCTTGATCGGAATGCAGCTCAGTCACTGGACCTCGCAGAGCGATGAACCTCCTCAGACCATTGATGAAAGACGAACTGCTCATGTCTTCTAGGACTTCGATGTGGATGGCCCGAGTAGACATACAGGTGAAGATCACTGCCCATCTTTTGGTACTGGATTGCCCGCCTCTAGTCTTCCTTGTGACAACTGACCATGGGCCGAAAACGTCCAAGCCAACGTGGGAGAATGGGGCGGAAGGAATGACTCTGTCAACTGGGAGGCTTGCCATCTGTTGGCTGCCCTGTCTGCCACAAAGTCTTCTACAAGTGAAACATCGCTGGATTTTGGATGCGACGAGGCGCTTGGCACCGATGATCCAAAATCCAGCTGATCGCAGAGCTCCTTCAGTGAAGTGACGACCCTGGTGTCCCACCTTCTGGTGATAATGGCGGACCAGCAGAGTGGAGACATGATGGTTCTTGGGAAGAATTACAGGATGCACTCTTGACAGTCCAAGTGTGTCCTTGACTTCAGTAAGTCTGCCTCCCACACGGAGTAGTCCTTCTTCATCTCGGAAGGGCGAGAGTGAGATGATAGAACTTGATTTAGCAAGCTGTTTGTTCTTGGCCAAACATTCCATGTCTTGTGAGAATGCATCAGTCTGCACTGCTTGAATGACAAAGGCCTCTGTGGCTCTCAAACTGTTGATGCTGCGGTGATGGGAACATTGATGCCAGTTCTTGCAGGAATCTGTTGGCGAATGAAAACTCTGGCACACATATCTAAGTAGACATAAAGAGTTAATCAAAGTGTCCCTGCTGGAAAACTTTTTGAAGCGAGAAGTCATGGTTGAATGAGGAGGTGAACTTGAGACCTTTGTCTTGAAAACACGAGGCCTAACCTCACTGTCAGTGTTGGGGAAGACCAAAGGGTAAGTCTTTTCAGGAGTGTGCACTGAAGACGTGCCCCCCAAGACCTCTCTTGGCCCTTGTAACCAGACCCTTTGATTTGAGTCTAGGTCATCAATGAAACACCTGGTAGCAGCATCTGCAGGATTTGCATCTATTGGCACATACTGCCATTGGTCTGGATGTGAGACGTGTCTGATTCGTTCCACACGGTTGCTGACGTAGGTGTAGAATCTTCGGGTCTCGTTGCTGATGTAGCCCAGGACAACTTTGCTGTCAGTGTGGAATGTCACACTTTTGGGGGTAATGTCAAGTTGCTCACTGATTGTTTGCCACAACTCCGTTGCCAGGACTGCACTGCACAGCTCAAGCCAAGGGATGGTGTGGCCACTTTGAGGTGCCACTTTCGATTTGCCCATGATGAAGCCTATGCGTTTCTCAGGATCACTGACTACCTTGGTGTAGGCCACAGCTGTGATGGCTTTTTCGGATGCATCGCAGAAGATGTGAATCTCCGCATCAGAGGTACAAGAGAGTGAGACTGGAAGAATCATGCGAGGGACTTCAATCTCGCCGAGGGGCTCCAGTGACTTCTTCCACTGCTCCCAATGCTGCTGGCTGGTTGCAGGAAGGGGCTCATCCCATGCAGTCTTGTGGCAGATTTCACGAAGCAAGATCTTTCCAGCAATGACTGCCGGTGCCAGAAAGCCAAGGGGGTCGTATATACTGTTCAGTGTGGAGAGAATCCCTCTGTGAGTGAAAGCGGTGTCTCCCAGCTGAAGGCAGATCTTGAAGGTGTCTCTATCAAGATTCCACAGTAGACCAAGGCAGCTGTGGGTCGGTAGGGGTGTGGAGCAGTCTGAGAGATCAAGGGACTGCAACTCAGAGCAAAGATCTTCCTTTGGGAGAGCACGAAGAATTTCCCTGTTGTTGGAAGCAAACTTGTGAAGCCTGATTTTCCCATTTTCCATCAAAGCTGCCTGTGTCCGTTTCATAAGACTTGCAGCTTGGTCTTTGTTAGGAACAGACATCACACCATCATCTATGTAAAAGTTGCGGGAGACGAAGTTCCTCACGTCTTCTTCGGTGGAGGCCACTGTTTTCGGCAGACCATAGGTAGCTACAGCAGGTGAAGGGCTGTTCCCAAAGTCATGCACGCACATGCGGTATTCCACAAGGGGCTTGCTGAAGTCATTGTCTTCATACCAGAAGAATCTCAGAAGATTTCGATGGTGCTCATCTACGAAGAACTGGTAGAACATCTGCTCGATGTCACCGGTTATAGCGTACTCATCACGTCAAAATCTTAGGAGGATGCCTACAAGACTGTTGGTGAGGTCTGGTCCAGAGAGCAGCATGTTGTTCAGGGAACATCCTTCAAATGTGGCTGATGAGTCGAAAACACCTCGAATCTTGACTGGTTTTTTAGGGTGGTAGACGCCAAAGAGAGGAAGATACCAACGGCTGTCTTCTCTCTCAAGCGCTGAAGCTTCTTCTGTGGAACCACTGTCCAGGATCTTGGACATGAATTCGAAGAAGTGTTTTCTTTTCACCGGGTCCTTTTTCAAAGATGTGTGCTAACCATGAGCATGACTGAGAGCTTGTGGGTGATTACTCAATGGCACAGGGTCTGGAAACCTGAGTGGAAGAGGTGCAGTCCAATGATTCGCCTCATTTTTCTTAAAGTGCTGGTCCATCAAAGACAGGAATCGTCGGTCCTCTACTGATGTCCCAATCTTGTCATCTTTTGCTGTCCTTTCAAAAAGTCTGGCATCCAACTGGTCTGTTTCAGAGACTTTCAGGTCGTAGGGACAAGGCTCAAAGATGGTTCCTCTGGTGCCGTGCATAACATGCGTCTTTGCTACGCTGACGGCTAAAGGCTTGTGCAACCTGTTCAAGCACACATCTCCGATAATCACCCATCCCAGAGGTAGCCGTTGTGCAAATGGGGAAGAGGGGGGTCCTAGCACCTGTTCCAATACATGGTGAGCCTCAGGTAGGTCATGCCCTATGAGAAGGCTAATGGACACTTCATGATCAAGCTGAGGAATTTCTTTTGCAATGCCGTTGAGGTGGGGATGGTGAGGAGCCACGTCGGGAGTCGGTATTTCCGACCTATCGTTGGGAATCTTACTGCATTCTATCACTGAGGGCAGTCACAGGGTTTTCTGTCCATCCAAAGACTGGACACAAAGTCCCTGGAACTGGCGTCCACTCATACTGCAGGTCCCAGAGCATGAGGTCAAGTTGTAGACGATTTCCTGTGACCTGTTCCCCATGCTGTCCATGACTTCTGGTGCATCGAGTGACTGGTTGCTCTGGTCGTCCAGTACCGCATATACAGGAATGCTTTTTTCAGGCTGGTTGTCAGGAAAGATCCGGACTTTGATTATCTTGCCACACGATCAACTGGTCTGCTTCCCGTTGCAGAGAGATGTGCATTTGGTTTTCATCCCCGGGAGCTCGCCTCCATCATCTTTAGGAGGGGACTGTCGTGAAGATGTTGGCATAGCAGATGACAAATCACCATCACGGTGCATCACAGTGTGGTGCTTCTTTCCGCACTTCTCGCATTGGACTGTGGCAGTGCACTTGTTGGCGACGTGTTCGGTTGATGACAAGCATTTGAAGCAAATGTTTGTCTCCTTCAGCAAGGTGATGCAGTCCCTCCAGGTCTTTGCAGCGAAGGCTCTGCATTCTGTCAAGGGGTGCTGTGCCATATGGATGGGGCATCTCATGTCCTGCTTAACGTCTGTTTTTCTATTGAAGACTCGCCCTTGATCTCTCGGCACGTCCCTTTCTTGACGTTTGTCCTTGTCAAAGGAGAAGGCCGGGTCGTTTTGAATCTTGCTGATGTTGCTTATGAACTTAACCAAGAATGGGAAAGGGGGAAAGCTACTCTGTGTTCCTCTTTGTATCTGGCTGCTTGCGTGACCCACTTCTGCCACTGAGCTGGTGGTAGCTTGCAGATGATGATATTCATACCAGCTGACAAATCATAGACGGAAAACATGACTATGAGCTTGGGATTTTCCTTTGCACATTGGATCTCATCCACAATGTCACTCAGTTCGTAAAATCTTTTGTTGTCTTTATATGTCAGTTGAGGGAAACGGTCTAATTTCCCTTTCAGGCAAGACTCCACAAGCTCTGCTGATCTGTATCGTTCCTCCAGCCGCTGCCACAATAGACACAGGCCTCTCTCAGGATTTGATGGATTGGAAGCTCGCAAGCTCAGAGCATACTTGCTCGACTCTGGGCTTAGATACTTCACAAGGAGGTCAAGTTCTTCTTGAGGGGTCACGTCTAGTTCTCTCATGATGCTTGAAAAGCTAGCGTGCCATACTTCAAAGGTTTCAGGCTGTTCGTTGAAGTGGGTCAGCCTGGAAAGCATGAGATCTTTGTTTAGCAAAAACTTGGTCAAGGCCTGGGCATCAGGTGGAGTCGCAGCGTTGTTAGGCTCTCCTGGGAAGGAATGGCGTGAGTGCGGAAAAGGTTCAGCACTGACGTTCAATCTGTGCTCTCGACGATTGTTGTCAGCGTGTGGGTTGTGGGGCACATCTTCCTGGGGAATAGGTTCTGTCACTGCGTGGGCTGCGACATAGCTTCTGGTTCGTACATCTTGGCTTTGAGACGGTAGATCCAGCCTCACTGAAGAAGGAATGTCAGCTGCCAAGGCACTTCTGTTCTCTCCATCATTCTCCAGAACAGTCGCCTCTGCTTCAGTGGCTGCTGCTTCTTTCTCTTCTGCCAGCAGATTAAGCTCGGCATTACACTCTCTTCTTAAGCGTTCAGATTTGGCTTCCATGACTTTTCTCTGCTCCTCAATCACTGCCTCTTGTTTCAAAAGTTCTGCTTCTCGGCAAGCGAATTCTGCATGCACACAAGAAGCTTCTGCTTTAGCACGCTTGCGGGCCGCAAGGCTGCTGGATGTTGATGTCCCAGATTTGCTGGATCTGCTGGAACGATGACTGGTAGACCTGGTTTCTAGTCGTTCCAACTCGTCAACGTAGGCTCTTAAGGCAGGCTGGTCCTCCATGCTGACAGGTGTTGAAGGGTCGTCTGATCGCCAGAAGAAGTCCGTACTTTTTCTTCACTGTTCTGCCTCGCATTCAAAGAACTTTCTCGCAGGGGCTGCCTTTCGTTCAAAGAATAGTCCCGCAGATAGTGTCACCGTAAACAACTCTTTATTGGTCCAAAGACATGCATAATAGGAGCTGTAGTGTAGTGGTGAAGAACTGAAACAAAACCCCAAAGAGAAAACTAAGTAAACAGCTAATGATAGTGACAATAGCTGGTGGCTGAAATACAAAGCAAGAATAAGTTCAATGTGTACATGTGGAAATACTTTACATATCAAAACTGTCATATTATGAGGTTTCAGTCTGCACCACTAAACCACACCTTCCAAAGGCAGTATGTGTGAGTGTGTAATGTGTACATGAATAACAAGGCACATATGGCAACACACTCGTATGACAGGGCTCAGCTAGAACTAAATTCAGTGACAAACAAATGCTAATAAACTGTAGACAAGTTCAGTATACAATAAATGTCATGTACGAGGAGAAATGCAGTACGCAAATGTTACGTAGCAGCACCGGCACAACCTTGCCCAGCGCTAGTAGGAAAACATCGTTAGGATCTCCAGATTGCTAACCTCAGGCTACTGCATCACTACGACGTTCATGCATAAACAAATAAAGAAAGGTGATCAAAGCTTCAACACTTGCCTTGTTTATCTATAAAAAGTAGTGATATGAGGGTGAGACATGGTTGCTGTGCATATATTTGGCGATTGCCGTAAAAAGACACTTTTGAGCTGAGAATAAAGCGAGCGGCAGTCTGCAAGGTAACGAGCCAACTGATGGGTGTGTCTGTTGAGGCAGTGAGCTAGGGAGTGAGCAGTGTGTGTGTACCATAGGAAACATGGTGTCAGAAGTTAAACATTAATAGACTGTAAACGGAACTAGAGACCAGAATGGTGGAACTAGTATATTATTAAAAGTCAAAACAGTGCAGCTCCTGAAACTTAGTGCAAGAGACTGGTCCATGTTTATGAATTTGCAGACAACTTTCAGACTTAGACGAAACTGAGTGTCAGAGTGATAACTACTCACCAAAGTGAAAGTAGGCCTAGGTTAGAGCTTTGTTTCACCAGTGATAAATGGTCTAGGCACACACAAAGATGGCATCAGGAATAAAGCCCCCAGAGGAGTTTAACTTTAAAGAGCCAGGTTCGTGGTCTCAATGGAGAGACCAATTCAGAAGATATAGACTGATTACTGAGTTGACTGAGAAGTCCAGAGAGATCCAAGTAACCAGCTTTGTGTACATAATGGGACCAGAAGCAGACCGTGTCTTCAATCAATTAACCCTCACAGAAGAACAAAAGAAAAATTATGTAGAAGTCGAGAAGGCCTTCACAGAATACTTTATGCCAAAAAGAAATGTAATCCACGAGCGAGTTGTTTTCCACAAATGTAACCATCAGATAGGGGAGACCATGGAAGAGTACGTTAGGGCCTTGTATGATTTGGCGGAAACTGCAGACTTCCCAGACAAAGAAAACACTATTAGGGATAGACTTGTCTTGGGCATACAGGACCAACAACTATCTGAAAAACTGCAACTAGAAGCTGACTTAACACTTCAAAAAGCCGTTATAATCGTTCGTCAATACGAGCTCGTGAAAACACAACTACAAGCACAGCGCCACACGAGTGAAGAAGACAGTGAGGTTGCTTTTGTGCAGAGAGGCAGGGGTAGAAGTCAACACCAAGGTAAAGATGGCCCAAGTAGAAGTACCAGAGGATATTCCTCATCACGTGGAGGCAGTGGAGCAAGAGGAGGAGGAAGAAGAGACGTCATGATTCAGGACTGTAGATTCTGCGCAAGTACTCATGCACAAAGAAGATGCCCAGCATATAACAAACAATGCCGGAAATGTGGCGAGATGAACCACTTTGCAAGATCAAGAATGTGCAAAGGCAAAGCTTCAGTGAACCTGGTACAAGAAGAATATGACGAAGAGGACGAACATCTAGAGGAAGCGTACATCATGTCGGTGGGCAGGAAGAAAGCTACTGAAGCATGGACTGTAGACGTCCCCCTCCACAACAAGCAGGCCACATTCAAAATAGACACAGGAGCAGATGTCTCAGTTATTCCTCTCTCTCTCAACAATACTGTGCAACCCAAACCAAAATTAACTCAGACCAGAACAGTGTTGAGGAGCCCAGGGGGAGTACTGGACTGCAGGGGAACTATAAAGGTCGATGTGAAGGTCAGGGGAAAGAAGTACAACTTGAAATTGTACGTTGTGAATGCACAAACGGACTGTCTGCTAAGAAGGGGAGAAGCGGACAGACTAGAGCTTGTAAAGAGGATAAATGTAGTGAGGACAGAGGAAGAGCTGTTTTCAGGGTCTAACAGTGATCCTGTGAAGTGCGACCCAATTTACATAACACTGAAGGAAAATATACAACCACATTCTGTTATGACAGCAAGACAGGTTCCGATCCCTCTAGTTAAGGTCAGAGAAGAATTGGAGAAAATGAAGAGTAGCGACATAATTGAAGAGATAACCTAACCAACAGACTGGTGTGCACCTATGGTGCCAGTCCTGAAGCCCTCAGGAGCAGTGAGAATCTGTACAGATTTCAGAAAACTTAACCAGGCCTTCAAGCGGGAGAGATACATAATTCCTACAATTGAAGACATTCTCACCAAATTAAAAGACGCTAAATTCTTCAGCAAGCTAGATGCCGCACAGGGATTTTATCAAATTCCGTTAGACCCTGCCACCGCAGAATTGACCACATTCATCATGCCTTGTGGCTGTTTCTATTACAAGCGACTGCTATTTGGCATTAGCAGCGCCCCAGAGATCTTCCAGAGGATCGTAGAAGGGATCCTGAGAGATGAGACCAACGCGATCAGCTACATAGATGACATCTTGGTCTTTGGAAAGACAGAAGAAGAACATGACCGTCAGCTGGATCGGGTCATAGAGAAACTCACAGCAGCAAACTTGAAGTTGAACAGAGGCAAGTGCGAGTTTAAGAAGAGGGAGGTTCAGTTTCTAGGACACAAGATCAGCCACGAAGGGGCATCACCAGACCCAACGAAGATTAGGGCGATCCTCGAAATGCCAGATCCGACGAACCTGCTAGAACTGAGACGCTTCATGGGAATGGTGAACTACCTGGGGCGGTACCTGCTGGACTTGTCCACTGTTCTGAAACCCATTAGTGAGCTGCTGGAGAAGAATTGAGAATGGATCTGGGGACCAGCACAGTTGGAAGCAGCAGCCAAGATCCGAGAAATGCTGACAGAGGCCCCAACCCTGGCATTCTTCGACCCATACAAGGCAACAACAGTCAGTGCTGATGCTAGCAGCTATGGCCTAGGAGCAGTACTCCTACAGGAACATCCCAAGAGGCCGAGGCCTGTTGCCTTTGCATCCAGGACTCTGACAGATGCGGAGAAGAGGTACGCACAAATCGAAAAAGAATGCCTGGCAACAACGTGGGCGTGCGAGAAGTTTGGAAGATACCTGGTAGGACTGCCCGAGTTTCAGATTCTCACAGATCACAAGCCACTGGTGCCGCTGATGAACTCTAAAGAACTTGCAGACATGCCACTCAGGTGCCAGAGATTGTTGCTGAGACTAACACGGTTCAATTTGAAGGCAGTACATGTCCCAGGAAAAAGCATGCATGTAGCTGACGCACTGTCAAGAAGCCCAATGAATACAAAAGATGAAAACTCCACACACACAGAAGTGCAGTCACATGTGAATGCAATCATGGTATCATGGCCGATGAGAGATGCCAGATTGGCAGAAATCCGAGAGAAAACTCCGAAAGATGTGAACCTGCAGGCAGCCATGCAGTACACTATGAACGGGTGGCCGGAAAACAAGGCAGATGTACAGTTGGCTGCTAGAGACCTGTTTGTTCTCCGAAACAAACTCAGTGTATGCGATGGACTCTTGATTCGTGGAGACAGAATAGTGATTCCCCACTCCATGAGAAAAAAATTGTTAGAGAGAATCCACGATGGACACTTAGGAATTGTAAAGTGCAGAGAAAGGGCAAAGCAGTGTGTATGGTGGCCGAAAATAGCAGAGGACATTCGCCAGACAGTGTCTAAGTGCCGGATATGCTTAGAAAAGCAGCCTTCTCAGAGGGCTGAACCACTCATGCCATCTGATCCACCAGAGAGACCGTGCCAGCGAGTGAGTGTAGATATCTGTGAAGTGGAAAAGACACACTATCTCATCATAAGTAGACTGCTACTCAAGATACCTGAACATTGCCAGCCTATCAAAACTGACTGCGAAGGAGGTAGTGGTGAAAATGAAAGCCTGCTTTGCACAACATGGGGTGCCAGAAACAGTAGTAACAGATAATGGAACGCAATTTTCGTCGGGGGAGTTCAAGCAATTTGCAGGAGATTGGAATTTCTGCCATACGACATCAAGCCCTTATTATCCACAAGCCAATGGACAGGCAGAGAGCACAGTGAAAATTGCGAAGGGAATCCTGAGGCAGGAGGACCCCTTCCTCGCCCTCCTGACATACAGATCGACGCCCATACCAGCACTGGGAGCCAGCCCAGCAGAGCTGGCCTGTGGCAGGAAGTTCCGCACCACCCTCCCAGTCCTCCCCAAAACTCTCATTCCCATTCCCATTGACCCTGCCTTAGTGCGTGCTCGGGACATTCAAGCCAAACAGTGCCAGAAACATGCATATGACGCACATCATGGAGCCCAGCCTCTTAGGGAGCTTCACCCAGGCCAGCAGGTCTTTGCTAAGTTGGACAATGACAAGGGCTGGAAGCTGCCCGGAGAGGTGGTTCATCAGCATGCACCGCAGTCCTACGTCATCCAGACGCCACGAGGAAAACAGCATTGCAATCGATGACACCTTCGTCCAGATACCACATCCACAATGAACGAGCAAACGACAGAGCCACCATGGGTCCAGCAAATGCCGTCGCCGCCAACTGATCACCACAACCAGGAGGCGCTGGAGCCAGTGTCTACCCAGCCTACCGGGGGGCAACCAGGCCCGTCATCTCCGGCGACCCAGTACGGGTCCTACGAGGGAGCATCAGGAACCCCTACACCGGTGGCCCCTACGTTCTCTCCATCACCACAGAGGAGGGAGAGCTCAACACCTCACCAGCCGCAGTCACCCGGTCGAGTTACCAGATCCGCCCGACAAATCCACAGACTGGCAAGATTTCGATAAAATTGGTCGAAGGAACGTGGTAGTTAATCGTAAATGCCTTGGCATAATAAAGGTTTCTTTTCAAGTTTAGAAGTTATATTCGGGACTTCAGTTTTGGGGTGAGTACTACATTTTGTACATGTTTGCTATCATTCAGTGTACCAAGTCATGCCCAGATGCTGAACCAGTTGCAAACTAACCAAAGAAAAAAAAAGAAAAAAAAAAAGAGAAAGATTGTACAGTACGGTATTAAAAAAATTTTTTTTTGCTTGTTTAACAAATCATAGTCTAAACAAGCATCGATTCATTGAGAAGAATAAGAATTATTTTGGTGCTTAGTAGCAGAGAATTTAAAGAAAAGAAACCCTTTTAGATCGTGTTTTAATTTTCAAAGAATGACTATGCAAAACACCTGTTATAAAAGGGAAGAATGTTGATGTCATTGTACTTGCCTTAAAATTTTAAAGGTTGCATTCATGCATATTGACTTGAATTACATGGTGACTTTTATGATTGATTTAGTTCCATTTAATTTTCATTATAGAAAGTAGACTACCATTGGACTTGGGGAAAAGGAAGGGAGAAACGGGGGTCTTCAATTTTATTTGTCTTTTAAACTTTGAAAAGAAAAGGGGGAAGATGTGACATGGTTGCTGTGCATATATTTGGCGATTGCCTAAAAAGACACTTTTGAGCTGAGAATAAAGCCAGCGGCAAGGTAACCAACCAACTGACGGGTGTGTTTGTTGAGGCAGTGAGCTAGGGAGTGAGCAGTGGTGTGTCTGTTGAGGCAGTGAGCTAGGGAGTGAGCAGTGGTGTGTCTGTTGAGGCAGTGAGCTAGTGAGTGAGCAGTGGTGTGTCTGTTGAGGCAGTGAGCTAGGGAGTGAGCAGTGTGTGTGTACCATACGAAACAGCCGGTAACACGACATGGAAAACAGCACCCAAACTGGAAGACCTCCACTGCTAAACCAAACCAAATGAAATCAATTAATCACCATTTTCAACCCTGTAAATCATTCACAGACATGATGAACTGATCGATAAACAATGAATTTAAAATCATACAAACAACTTACAGAGTGTGGGGACTTCAGGGATCGGTAGCTTTCAATGTGGCAGTCACAAAGACCTTTCGCGGACATGAAGACAAAGAAAGGCGCAATGGTAAAAATAGCAAAAATGTCTTAAAACCGGGGACTGGTCAAAGCATTGAAAGGGCAACAAAAATTGGGCTTGTTCCAGAACAACAGGTGAAAATACTGATTTAAAATGAAAATAAAGAATCTCCACAATGGTGGAGTTGAATGAGTGGAGATCAGTCTTTCAAAAATCATATCCACGAATATGAATAAATAATATGATTTATCAAAGTTGCTATTAGGGCCTAGAGATTTTCTTTCCTAGATCAGACCAAACCTTTGCACTCACAATGCAAGGGAGAGTACTTTCTCTTGATAAATTAAAAAATCATTACGAAGAAATATGTCTCATCTCATCCCACTAACAATAAAACCATAAAAACAAAAAGGGAAACATAGCAACTAATTAGTTACATATGAGTTATGAAAATCAACGAGATTCAATTATTAACTTGATATAAAAATACAAATATATCCTACGCATAACAAACTAGCCTGCTTTGTAAAATAATCAAAGATTTGATATATTCTGACCACTCTATCATAAGCTTCTCCCGTTCACATGATCGCTGGCCATGCCCTGACACATAGAGGTTAACTACAAAATTCAACTTGTGTGTGGAAGTGTGAGGAGTGTGAGGGTGTGGCATGTGCATGGGTGAGGCTGCAGCTGACACATAGAGGATAACCACAAAATTCAACCTGTGTGCAGAAGTGTGAGGGTGTGGCAGGGTGTGGCATGGCATGGGTGAGGCTGCAGCTGACACATAGAGGATAACCACAAAATTCAACCTGTGTGCGGAAGTGGCAGGGTGTGGCATGCTGGGGTGTGGCAGGGTGTGGCATGCGGCATGCGTGAGGCTGCAGCTGACACATAGAGGATAACCACAAAATTCAACCTGTGTGCGGAAGTGGCAGGGTGTGGCATGCCGGGGTGTGGCAGGGTGTGGCATGCGGCATGCGTGAGGCTGCAGCTGACACATAGAGGATAACCACAAAATTCAACCTGTGTGCGGAAGTGTGAGGGTGTGGCATGCGGCATGCCGCAGGCATGCGTGAGGCTGCAGTGTAGGCAAGCCTAGGCAATGGTGCTGATGATACTTAGGCTGCAGTGTAGGCAAGCCTAGGCAATGGTGCTGATGATACTGAGGCTGCAGTGTAGGCAAGCCTAGGCAATGGTGCTGATGATTCTTAGGCTGCAGTGTAGGCAAGCCTAGGCAATGGTGCTGATGATTCTTAGGCTGCAGTGTAGGCAAGCCTAGGCAATGGTGCTGATGATACTTAGGCTGCAGTGTAGGCAAGCCTAGGCAATGGTGCTGATGATTCTTAGGCTGCAGTGTAGGCAAGCCTAGGCAATGGTGCTGATGATACTTAGGCCTAAGGATGAGCACTGGACAAGAAATGGGGAGGAAGAAAAGGCCACAGCAGGCTGAGGCAGATCAAACTTCAAAGGTGGGTCCTTATTTTTGGGGGCTAGTCAAATTTTTCACTCTCTCTCAGGGGGGCAGATACATTGCACTGGCAATCTGGCAATTTGACAACCCTGGTTCGACATCTTGTTTTTTTTCCTTATTTTTTTGTGCTAGTCAAATTTTTCACTCTCTCTCTCTGGGGGCGATACATTGGGCTGGCAATTTGAAGACTGGAGCTTTTCCTTATTTTTTTGTGGTAATCAAATTTTTCACTCTCTCTCTGTGGGGGGGGGGGGGGGGGGGGGGATACATTGCTGGCAATTTGACAACCAGTTCAGCCTGTGGGCCATCTTGTTTTTTTCCTTATTTTTTTGTGCTAGTCAAATTTTTCACTCTCTCTCTCTCTGGGGGGGGGGGGGGGGGATACATTGCTGGCAATTTAACAATCCCGGTTAGAGCCTACAGGCCCATCTTGTTTTTTTTCCTTATTTTTTTGGTCAAAATTTTCACGTTCATATGTAACCTATTTAAATTGATTTGATTGTACAGCACAGTGAGCCCATGTTTTTGGAAATTCGCACTATATAAGCCTCCATTTTATTATTATTATTGTTATTGTTATGATTATTATGATTATTATGATTATGATTATGATGATGATGATGATGATGATGATGATGATGATGATGATTATTTATTATTATTATTATTTTATTATTATTATTATTATTATTATTATCCTGTTGCCAACAAATTATTTTCCCTTTCATCTGCAGGCACAGGTGTTGTCAAACTTAGCGGTTCATTGACCGAGATTCGCTTCCTATTAATAGCAACAGACGTCACTTTTGATTCAGAACCAGGCTAGAGTTTCCTCTGCTGCTGGCGGCTAGGCTAATAGGCCTAGCCTATTTGCATTTTCTTCAACACAACAGACAGTGAATTTTTGAAAAGTAAAAATCAACTCTCGGGATTTGTTCATCACCAAAATGGTGGACACCGATTCCCAACGATTTTTGATGGAAATATCCATCGAATCTGACTTAGAAAATGATTTTGAAGGCTTCAAACTTGTTAAAAATTGACTTTGAAGTGATCTAGTTCACAGTAATGGTTGTAGGGGGAAAAAAAGTCACAGGAAAAAAAGTCACAAAATTGAGTAGGAAAAAAAGTCACAGGAAAAAAAGTAACAAAATTGAGTAGGAAAAAAAGTCACAGAAAAAAAAGTCACAATGGGGTCAAACAAAGCCAAGTAAAATCCAGTTCAAGTCAACAACTATTTATTTCATCTGAGCAGGATAAAAGCCAATGTCATAGATTCAAGATAGTCAGTAACAGATTTTTAAAACTGCAACAAGCTCTAGCTCTAGCTCCTCTAGCTATATGCAGACCCCACTCATATGCATCAATTAAGATTAGCTCTCTCTCTGTCTGTCTCTGTCTCTGTCTCTGTCTCTCTCTCTCTCTCTCTCTCTCTCTCTCACACACACACACACACACACACACACACACACACACACACACACACACACACACACACACACACACACACACACACACACACACAGAGCTAGAGGGGGGATGGATAGCCTAGTGGTGAGAGCATTGGGCTGACAATTTGACGACCCAAGTTCCAGTCGGTGGAGGAGATTTTTCTCCTGGAGTTAACATCAGTGCTGACTCCACTCTCCCCAAAAGTCCTTCAGATGAGACTTTAAATCGAGGCCCCTTATGCGAATGCACGTAG
>CM060342.1:41114963-41129963 GCA_030674155.1 Stramonita haemastoma
ATCCTGGGGTGTGTGTTACATTATTTTATGTAGTATTTATCAACCCTATGTCAGTGGCTAATTAATCCTGGGGTGTGTGTTACATTATTTTATGTAGTATTTATCAACCCCTATGTCAGTGGCTAATTAATCCTGGGGTGTGTGTAACATTATTTTATGTAGTATTTATCAACCCCTATGTCAGTGGCTAATTAATCCTGAGGGTGTGTGTTACATTATTTTATGTAGTATTTATCAACCCCTATGTCAGTGGCTAATTAATCCTGGGGTGTGTGTTACATTATTTTATGTAGTATTTATCAACCCCTATGTCAGTGGCTAATTAATCCTGAGGTGTGTGTTACATTATTTTATGTAGTATTTATCAACCCCTATGTCAGTGGCTAATTAATCCTGAGGTGTGTGTTACATTATTTTATGTAGTATTTATCAACCCCTATGTCAGTGGCTAATTAATCCTGGGGTGTGTGTTACATTATTTTATGTAGTATTTATCAACCCCTATGTCAGTGGCTAATTAATCCTGGGGTGTGTGTTACATTATTTTATGTAGTATTTATCAACCCCTATGTCAGTGGCTAATTAATCCTGGGGTGTGTGTTACATTATTTTATGTAGTATTTATCAACCCCTATGTCAGTGGCTAATTAATCCTGGGGTGTGTGTTACATTATTTTATGTAGTATTTATCAACCCCTATGTCAGTGGCTAATTAATCCTGGGGTGTGTGTAACATTATTTTATGTAGTATTTATCAACCCCTATGTCAGTGGCTAATTAATCCTGAGGTGTGTGTTACATTATTTTATGTAGTATTTATCAACCCCTATGTCAGTGGCTAATTAATCCTGGGGTGTGTCTTACATTATTTTATGTAGCATTTATCAACCCCTATGTCAGTGGCTAATCAATCCTGGGGTGTGTGTTACATTATTTTATGTAGCATTTATCAACCCTATGTCAGTGGCTAATTAATCCTGGGGTGTGTCTTACATTATTTTGTGTAGTATTTAGCAACGCCTACATCAATGATAATTAAGCCTGGGGTGTGCAGTATTTAGCAAAGCCTACATCAATGATAATTAAGCCTGGGGTGTGCAGTATTTAGCAAAGCCTACATCACTAGTGATAATTAAGCCTGGGGTGTGCAGTATTTAGCAAAGCCTACATCACTAGTGATAATTAAGCCTGGGGTGTGCAGTATTTAGCAAAGCCTACATCAATGATAATTAAGCCTGGGGTGTGCAGTATTTAGCAAAGCCTACATCACTAGTGATAATTAAGCCTGGGGTGTGCAGTATTTAGCAAAGCCTACATCATCTGTGATAATTAAGCCTGGGATGTGCAATATCTAGCAAAGCCTACATCACTATTGATAATTAAGCCTGGGGTGTGCAGTATTTAGCGAAGCCTACATCAGTGATAATTAAGCCTGGGATGTGCAATATCTAGCAAAGCCTACATCACTATTGATAGTTAAGCCTGGGGTGTGCAGTATTTAGCAAAGCCTACATCACTAGTGATAATTAAGCCTGGGGTGTGCAGTATTTAGCAAAGCCTACATCACTAGTGATAATTAAGCCTGGGGTGTACAGTATTTAGCAAAGCCTACATCACTAGTGATAATTAAGCCTGGGGTGTACAGTATTTAGCAAAGCCTACATCAATGATAATTAAGCCTGGGGTGTGCAGTATTTAGCAAAGCCTACATCACTAGTGATAATTAAGCCTGGGGTGTGCAGTATTTAGCAAAGCCTACATCACTAGTGATAATGAAGCCTGGGGTGTACAGTATTTAGCAAAGCCTACATCACTAGTGATAATTAAGCCTGGGGTGTGCAGTATTTAGCAAAGCCTACATCAATGATAATGAAGCCTGGGGTGTGCAGTATTTAGCAAAGCCTACATCAGCGATAATTAAGCCTGGGGTGTGCAGTATTTAGCAAAGCCTACATCATCTGTGATAATGAAGCCTGGGGTGTGCAGTATTTAGCAAATCCTCCATCAGTGATAATGAAGCCTGGGGTGTGCAGTATTTAGCAAAGCCTACATCAATGATAATGAAGCCTGGGGTGTGCAGTATTTAGCAAATCCTCCATCAGTGATAATGAAGCCTGGGGTGTGCAGTATTTAGCAAAGCCTACATCAGTGATAATGAAGCCTGGTGTGGTGTCTGACAGGGGTGACCCCCTGTGTCTGCCTGCTGCTATAGTGGACGTCATCTTGGGGTGTCTGGACACGGCCACCCTGCTGACATGTCGACAGGTGAGTGCACTGACATCACTGGGGATGGACAGGAGGGTGTTGGGGAGGGGGGTGGGAGGGGAAAGGCACTTTCTGGCCAAGTGACAAGTGCAATGATGCCATTGTCAACATATAGGAATAGAACTGTTCCACCCAGGGTAAAAGTCTGCTATCATATCATCAGTCTTGTCTTGAAACAAACATGTTCCGCATCATTTTGTGAACATTGTCCCTGGCAGTCACTCGTTTGCCAAAAAAATCTTTTGGTGAAGAAAAAAACCACCACCAAATCAGTGATATCGTTGAATGTTGAAACCTTCATTCACCAGTTGTTTTTTTACCTGCATGGTCACCTTGTGGATGGGTAACCGTTTGTGCGCCTTGGCTTCAGTACAGTCCCCCAGTTCACCCAGCTATAAATGGACACTTGCCCCCTTTAGGGTCGGGGAAGGTAAAGCAGCGAGGGAGAGGAGATGGGCACCGCCCTCAATATGCTGGCCCCAAGAGAAGCTGAGGTCTCTGATGCTTCGCTCATCTATGACCACAGAGGTTATAGGACACCTTTACCTTTCTTTTTTTAATTTTTATTTTATTTTATACCTTTACCTATTTCACTTTAGATATAAGGTAACTGTCCCGTTTTGCATTTGTGAATGAGAGAAGGGGCATAGCCACAGATGGATCGGTGGTCTAGAGGTAACACGCCTGTCTAGAAAGCGAAAAGTCCGGGTCGGAGTGTGCGGTGGTTCGAATCCCGTTTGGGCCCCAAACTTTTCCCCCATCCATTAGATCATGAGTGGTGGCCTGGGTGCTAGTCTTTCGGAGGAGACGATAAACCGAGGTCGCGTGTGTAACACATCAATATTTAGCGCACGTTAAAAAAAAAAACCACGGCAACAAGAGGGTTGTCCCTGGCAAAATTCTGTAGACAAAAGCCACTCTGGTAGGGAAACAAATAACAGTTGCAGACAGGAAAATGAAAAAAAAATGGGTAGGCGCTGCTTTTGTGGCGACGCACTCTCCCTGGGGAGGGCAGCCCGAATTTCACGCAGAGAAAAATCTGCCGTGACATAAAGTGGTATAAAATAAACAGAGGCACTGTGTGGGTGAGTGAGGGGGGATGCTGGCTGTGGGTGAGTGAGGGAGGGATGGATGCTGGCTGTGGGTGAGTGAGGGAGGGAGGGATGCTGGCTGTGGGTGAGTGAGGGAGGGATGGATGCTGGCTGTGGGTGAGTGAGGGAGGGAGGGATGCTGGCTGTGGGTGAGTGAGGGAGGGATGGATGCTGGCTGTGGGTGAGTGAGGGAGGGAGGGATGCTGGGTGTGGGTAAGGGAGGGAGGGAGGGAGGGATGCTGGGTGTGGGTGAGGGAGGGAGGGAGGGATGCTGGCTGTGGGTGAGGGATGCTGGCTGTGGGTGAGGGAGGGAGGGAGGGATGCTGGCTGTGGGTGAGGGATGCTGGGTGTGGGTGAGGGAGGGAGGGAGGGATGCTGGCTGTGGGTGAGGGATGCTGGGTGTGGGTGAGGGAGGGAGGGAGGGAGGGATGCTGGGTGTGGGTGAGGGATGCTGGCTGTGGGTGAGGGATGCTGGCTGTGGGTGCAGGTGTGCCGGCAGTGGGAGGCGGAGGTGAGCGGCAGGAGCGGCCTGTGGAGGAGGCGGTGTCTGCAGTCCCTCATGCACGATGACCTCACCCTGAGGCCACACACAGACTTCTTCCAGCTGTACCTCGCCAGCTGAGGACTGCTCCGTCAGGTGGCAGAGGAGAGGTTCTGGGAGGTCGTTCACATGAACGGCGCGGAGCAACAGTGTGAACTGCCCAGCAGCCTGGCGAGGACAGAGCGAGAGGCGCAGCAGTGTGGCAGCGACTTGCCTGGCCTCCTGCCCACACCCATTGTGGACAGGCTCTATCTGTCGCAGGACAAACTCATCGTCCGTAAGTGTGATCAGTGTGTGTGTGTGTGTGTGTGTGTGTGTGTGTGTGTGTGTGTGTGTGTGTGTGTGTGTGTGTGTGTGTGTGTGTGTGTGTGTGTGTGTGTGTGAGTGTGTGTGTGAGTGTGTGTGTGTGTGTGTGTGTGTGTGTGTGTGTGTGTGTGTGTGTGTGTGTGTGTGTGTGTGTGTGTGTGTGTGTGTGTGTGTGAGTGAGTGAGTGTGTGTGTGTGTGTGTGAGTGTGTGTGTGTGTGTGTGTGTGTGTGTGTGTGTGTGCGTGTGTGTGAGAATCAAATGCTCTGTAGCTGACAGATGACTCTGGCACGTTTTTTGCAAGTAACAACATGTTATCAACAAAACGTTTTCCAACAATGTAACGACTTCAGTAGTGTCCTCACAACACGTTATCAACAAAACGTTTTCCAACAATGTAACGACTTGGGTAGTGTCCTCACAGCAACACAGTGGCGTCCATTCACAACTGCCATTCCTTAGTTATATGTTTGCCCCTTACACACACACATACACACACACACACTCACACACACACACACACATACACACACACACACTCACACACACACACACACACACACACACACACACACACACACACACACACACACACACACACACACGCACACACACACACACACAGTACAGACACTACGATGGTTTTTCTGCCTGCAGGGACAAGTGGCGGGGAACTGGCGCTGGTGGAGGTAGCGGGGGAGGGGGAGGGGGAGAGGAGGGTGTTGTGGAGAACGCACGCAGCCTGCACCCAAGTCCTGGGACTGTTCGAGGGCGCCATCTTCAGCATCAGCAGCTCGGGGGACCTGGAGACGTACTCTGTGGAGGGGACGCTGCAGCAGAGAGCGCTGACCCAGGGGAGGCTGAGGCGCGCTGCAGGGGCAACCATCTTCCCCGGCCTCCCTCTGCTGGTGCTGTGGCTGACGGGGGGCCAGGTGTATTTCATCACCCGCAGGCTGAGCATCTCCGCGCTGGGCCAGACTCCGCCCCAGGTGGTAGGACCCAAGCCTGCAGGCACGCCTCCTGAGGAAGAGCCCGTGCTCGTTGTGCAGATGTTGGGGGAGGGGAGGGTGGGTCTGAGGGCGGGGGAGGGCGCAGTGGGCCTGCAGAGAGCGTCCTCGCTGTCTCTGGTCCTGGTGACTGTAGGCGGCACAGTGCTGCACCACCTGGCAGTCAGCTGCTGCTTTGTGTTGGACTGGCCCTTCCATTACCGGCCCCACAAGGGCTATTACAGTCTGGTGGTAGCGCAGGAGGGGTGGGTGGTGGCCTACTCCCTGCAGTTTGAGAGCAGCACAATCTGCCTGCAGCAGCTGTGGAGGTCGGCTCTGCCTGCCCGCTTTGCTGCCTGTCCCCCCGAGCTGCTGGTGGCGGGGAAAAAGCTGCTGCTGGCCCGGGACAGCACGTCGCTGCAGCTGTGCCGCATGGGGCAGGGGGCCCTGGTGACCGAGCTGCCTGGCTTCTTCTCCCGGTGAGCAGTCAGGGCGGGGGAAAGTGTTGGGTCACTGTGCTACACTGACTAGAGAGAGGGGTGGAATAGATAGCTACAAAAATAGAGATAGATAGATAGATAGATAGATAGATAGATAGATAGATAGATAGATAGATAGATAGATAGATAGATAGATAGAGAGAGAGACACACACACACACACACACACACACACACACAGACAGACAGACCGATAGACATAAAGATAGATAGACATAAAGACAGATAGATAGATAGACAGATGACAGACAGACAGACAGACAGACAGACAGACAGACAGAGAGAGAGAGAGAGAGAGAGAGAGAGAGAGAGAGAGAGAGGGACAGGCAGGCAGGCAGGCAGGCAGGCAGGCATGTAGATAGATAGATAGATGATAGATAGATAGATAGATAGATAGACAGATAGACAGATAGATAGATAGATAGATAGATAGATAGATAGATAGATAGATAGAACAGAAAGGAGAGCAGGCCACAACTCCACAACACACCTCACAACACACACAGGCCACAACTCCAACACACCTCACAACATACACAGGCCACAACTCCAACACACCTCACAACATACACAGGCCACAACTCCAACAGACCACACAACACACACAGGCCACAACTCCAACAGACCACACAACACACACAGGCCACAACTCCAACAGACCACACAACACACACAGGCCACAACTCCAACAGACCTCACAACATACACAGGCCACAACTCCAACAGACCACACAACACACACAGGCCACAACTCCAACAGACCACACAACACACACAGGCCACAACTCCAACAGACCACACAACATACACAGGCCCCCTTTCGGACAGAGAAGGTTTCTCCCACATCAGTCTCCACAGCCACAAACCACGCTGCTACAAGCAGACAGACAGACAGTACAACCAGGCTGTACACTCATGAAAAATGTGGATAAACCCAGGCCTACATCAGTAGCTGTAGCTTGAGGCATCAGCTCATGAGACTGCTCTACAGGGTTGGTGTACTCTACGCTGACTATCATACTATATCGGAATATCAACTAGGCCTGATAGGTACAGGCACCTGCAGTGTTGGTCAAGTAATTTGAGCAACTCTCTCAAACTCGCATCCATAAAGTGGATGGAGCTCGACTGTGTGGTCCCAGTCTCCCCACTGAGCTCACAGCTCACTCTGAATTTGAACCAGCCGGAGTCCAAAAAATCGCTATGACTCTTATGGGATACGAACCCGCAACCTTCCAGTCCAAAATCCAAGACGCTAACCACTGCTTCATGATGGCTGGTTTGATGGATGGGTTCTGCGCTGGTGGATAGGTTTTTGTGTGTGCTGACCCTGACCCCTGCAGTCAGCAGTCAGCGAGGCCCGCCATTGTCCTTGGCTCTCCTCTGCCTGTCCTGCTCCTGCTGCTCTCCTTCAGCTCTGTGACAAAGACCAGCAGCAGATGCAGAACTAGCAAACCTCTGACGCCATCTTGTTCAGCTGGCGGAATTTCCATCCATTGCTGAGGAACTTGTAGATTTAGTGCTTGATGAGGAGCTGGATTTCTCTCCGCCATATTTTAGGAGACTAAAATACCATTGGGGCTGCCACCGTGTAGAATCTTGTGGGTATCAGTGCTGTATGTTTCATGCACAGAATAATGCAGATAACCTTTCATGCTTAATTTCTAACCTACGACTACCAACATATTGCGCAGTCTTTAACAAGAATTTTTCAAGTTCTTGGAAAAGGTTTTTTATATTTGATTTCATACTTCTGTGTCTGTAATTTTTGTTAAGGAAGGCCTATAAAAATATCTAATAACTGCATATTACACGAGTTCTCCTAAGATATTAACCATTTTCCGTATAATTATAACTAGTTCTGCGTGAATTTGACAAACATTTAGCCTGACAGGTGGCTTACCGAAAACGTCTGTATGCAAGGAAAATAAAATAAAGTGGTGATTAAACATCAACTGCAGAGCATAGCTCATTTTCTCTTGTCTTTTTTTGCAGACCAGAGGTGGAGACGAAAGTGTTGCGAACATCGTCAACCTCCACCTCTGAGCAAGACGTGTGGGAGACTGTAGCCAGGCTAGCAGTCAGCTCTCGGCTGACTGCAGGCACAGAGGCCAACAGGCCTGACTTGCTCTGTGTCGTGGCCACAGAGTGGCTGGACGGACTGCTACCAGCAGCAACACAGACTGTGGTAGCAGTCCACTTCAGCAAGGACCACCCCAGTGGACGGTTCCTGTGCTGGTCAGAGCATCTGTGGAAAGACAGTAGCTGACGCTGACAGAGAGGAGGACCACAGCTGACCAGTCCTGACCAGTCCACATGGGGATGGACATCTCTTATCTGTCCCTGCCTTCATAATGTGAAATCCTGTTCACCCTTCTAATGTGTATAACCTTTATAGGTGTGTGCGTGCAGGCGTATGTGTTTGTGTGCCTGGGTGTGTACTGTATTATTTGTTGTTGGTTACTTGTGTCTTGTACGGGTCGGATGCAAGCGCTTTGATTTGTTTTTGCAAGATACAGCGCTCAGGCAAAAAAGGAGATTTTGAAGTGTAGGAATGGCTACCTTTTATCATTCTAAACTGCGCTCAATATTTTAATGGACAAAATATTCATTAAAAAAAAATCATTAATATTTGTTTTTATCATACAACATGTTATAACAGTTTGGTTTATGTATGTGTGCGTGCGCGCGCCTGCGTGTGCGTGTGTGTGTGCGTGTGTGTGTGTGTGTGTGTGTGTGTGTGTGTGTGTGTGTGTGTGTGTGTGTGTGTGTGTTTTAAGACTGTGTTCAATAGGACAGTGTACAAATTTAATTGGTATTTGTCTTATCATACAATATGTTATAGCAGTTTGGTTTATGTCTTACAATGCGTGTGCACGTGTGCGAATGTTTTTAATATTGTGTGTGTGCATGTATGTATATGGCTACCTTTTATCATTCTAAACTGCACTCAATATTTTAATGGGAAAAATATTCATCGTGTGTGTGTGTGTGTGTGTGTGTGTGTGTGTGTGTGTGTGTGTGTGTGTGAAGACTGTGTTCAATATCTTAATAGGACAGTGTACAAATTTAATTGGTATTTGTCTTATCATACAATATGTTATAACAATTTGGTTTATGTCTTACAATGCGTGTGCACGTGTGCGAATGTTTTTAATATTGTGTGTGTGCATGTATGTATATACGTGAGCCATGTGTGAGTGTGTGTGCATACTGGTGCCTACACAAAATTGTTTGTGATATTACTGGCTGAGTTTACAACTGGCTGAGGTATTGCTGACTTGTGGGTGCTTTTTACACTGTGAGGGGTTCCTGCTGATGTTCAGAACCTGTGTTGTGCTATATTGATATTATTTTTATGTGGTTTTTGTTCTTATATATGGCTTGTAACCCACTGGAATTTCTCTGTTTTAGAGATAATAAAGCATTTTTGAATTTGAATTGTGTGTGTGTGTGTGTGTGTGTGTGTGTGTGTGTGTGTGTGTGTGTGTGGAGAGAGAGAGAGAGAGAGAGAGAGAGAGAGAGAGAGAGAGAGAGACAGACAGACAGACAGACAGACAGACAGACAGACAGACAGACAGACAGACAGACACACACACACACACACACACACATATACACACAGTGGCTCCCATAATACACACACACACAATATTCAAGCTTTATGATTGTATTCCTTTCCCCTTGTGGGGTATGAACTAATACAAACAACAGGTGAAGGGAGCCCAACAGCGGACACAGTCACAACACCAACATGATCAGGACCAACAAACACTGAAGAACAAGTGTGCAGTAAACGAGGAATGAAAAAAAAACTATATAAAAAAGGAATGATAATCATGAAATCATTGGCACAGGATGAATACTCAAAATATCAAGTTTAAACAAAAGAACATGTATTTTATCAATGCAATTCGAGTAGCCAATGCGTATAAGAATAATATTTGGACTCCATTGTAAAAGATAATGAATGTAACTTACGCTTTGATTTGTGCACTCTATACAAGATTCAGCGCTATATAAATCCCATATATTATTATTATTATTATTACTATTATTATTATTATCATTATTATTAATATTTTTATATTAATATTATTAACTTGTGACAGCAACAGCAGAACATGTGGAGAGCACACTTCCACAGCTTACAGAAAGTACAACTTGACATGGATTGGGGAAAATGGAAGGTGTAAGATGCTGTCAGTGTTGGAAGCAGACACACTGCCTGATAAAGGGACATTAGTCCCCTGGAACAGACTTCATTTGGAGCATAGATCATTTTCTCTTGTCTTTTTTTGCAGACCAGAGGTGGAGACGAAAGTGTTGCGAACATCGTCAACCTCCACTTCTGAGCAAGACGTGTGGGAGACTGTAGCCAGGCTAGCAGTCAGCTCTCGGCTTACTGCAGGCACAGAGGCCAACAGGCCTGACTTGCTCTGTGTCGTGGCCACAGAGTGGTTGGATGGACTGTTACCAGCAGCAACACAGACTGTGGTAGCAGTCCACTTCAGCAAGGACCACCCCAGTGGACGGCTCCTGTGCTGGTCAGCTACTGACGGAGAGGAGGACCACAATTGACCAGTCCCGACCAGTCCACATAGGGGACTAAGGATAACTGCAAGCAGCTCCTTTCTGTTACAACAACAGGGAGGAAACACTGCGCGTAGGCTTTGTTGGGTGGAATGTCTTGCTGTGCTACGTGTTGTTGGTCCTTCGTCATAATGTGATACGGTGTAATTTCCACTGGTGATTCTTAATTTATAAGTAATAATCTACATATCTATTGCAATAGAGGGGTTATATTAGTTGTCCCATCTCTGCACCACACATGTAGGTAGAGAGTATTCCAAGGACTCTGTCAACCACCATCCAAGGAAACAGAGCGAAGGAAAATTCGCAGGTGTGTCTCGATTTAGAAAACACCACACTGCCACAGGGCTCTGATACCATGGGAGATAATCTACTTACCATCCCATCACAATATATATATATATATATATATATATATATATATATATATATATATATATATTATATATATATATATATATATATATAAAGGGGTTTATAGACCAACGCCACCTAAAGCTGATTATATGTTGTTAGAATGTTAGAATTAGAAAAAGGCAAACAATGCTGGGACTCTAAAATCAGGGAAATACTATGCAAAACTGGATGTAGTATTGTTTGATTAAACCAGGGAGTAGGAGACATAAAATGTTCCTGCAGCCCATTAAAAACAAAGACTTATGGATTGGTTTGCTCAGGAATGGACTGGCACCATTAGAGATGGTTGTAGATAGGATGGTTATAGAAACTTTATGACTGTTTTTGAAAAAGAGAAGTATATCTGTTAAATGGATACATGTTGTTTTCGTGTTGCAGTTATGCATGTACGATTTAATGCTCTACCACTGAAAAACAAACTCAATAATGTTGCAGTTATACATGTACGATTTAATGCTCTACCACTCAAAAACAATACTCAATAATGTTGCAGTGATACATATACGATTTAATACTCTACCACTCAAAAACAATACTCAATAATGTTGCAGTTATACATGTACGATTTAATGCTCTACCACTCAAAAACAACACTCAATAATAGTTCTAACGAAGTTAAACGATGCTTTGTTTGCAAAGACCAAATAGAGAATAAAGACCACTTTTTATTCAAATGTCCTGTCCATGAGGATTTGAGAAATAAGTTTCTTAAAGATTCTAAAAGACTTCTTTTGCATGTGCTATTCAAAGCTACAATATCTGCTGATACAATTTATCGCGATTCGTTTTACATGCAGCAAACAAAAGAAATAAGATAACTTTCTAGAAATTTATCCTTATATTGACGAAAACGCAGGTGAATTGTTATGTAACAAATGTATATGATATGGGTGATGTAATTTTCGTCTTTTGTTGTGGCCGATACATTATTTCATACGTATTTATTCGTTGATAGTAATGTGTTATATCACTTATGTCACATGCCCACTCCATTTGCCCACCTTTCTTTTGTATTGTGGCCTAAGGCCAATGTACAGTAAAAGTCTGAAGTCTGAAGTCTGAAGTCTGAAGTCTTCTCTCTCTCTCTCTCTCTCTCTCTCTCTCTCTCTCTCTCTCTCTCTCTCTCTCTCTCTCTCTCTCTCTCTCTCTCTCTCTCTCTCTCTCTCTCTCTCCATTTTTCTTCATCTCAAAGACATACTCATGTACATCCATGTACAATAGTTTAAACCAGAACCTATGCATGCAATATATGTAGGCTATTTACATACAGTGGGTACCTGCCAAGATCTCCACACACCATTATATTTATTTTTTCTACATGTTCTAGTCTATTTAACCCCGAATTTCAGCTAAGTATAACAGTATTCGTTGGATTTTGATGTAAAATATTTCAAAGAATGTGTTTATTGCCATTTTCTTGCACTTTTGGAAAACTTTTTAAAGCTGTATCACTACCTTTGTGCCTTTAGTAACCAAATGTGATGTACCTCTCTTTTGGGCTAATCGGGGATGTCAAACTAAATCCCAAATAGCAGTAACTGTTGACTACCTCTAATCTTCCATTATCAAAGAACCCTTTTTCATGGTTTGCTAAGAATCCCCCTTTCCTAAGAGAGAGAGAGAGAGAGAGGAGAGAGAGAGAGAGAGAGAGAGAGAGAGAGAGAGAGAGAGGAGAGAGAGAGAGAGAGAGAGAGAGAGAGAGTGTGTGTGTGAGTGTGTGTGAGTGTGTGTGTGTGTGTGTGTGCACATTTTATCTAAAGTACCAGTCAATGAATAAGATCTCACACACACACACACACACACACACACACACACACACACACACACACACACACACACACACACACACACACACACCTGCACGCAACTCACTCACTCACGCAGGCACGCACACGCGCATACATATCAAACACACACACACACACACACACACACACACACACACACACACACACACACACACACACACACACACACACAACACACACACACACACACACACACCATACACACACACACACACACACACACACACACACACACACACACACACACACACACACACACACACACACACACACACACACACACACACACACACACACACACTTACTCAAACATATAAAACGCTCGCGCCCATGCACATGAGTTGTTTTTTTTAAGTTATGGGAAAAATACAAGAATCATAAAAGTCAAACAATTATATCCGGTTACAATATCATCCATTCTTTTGCATTCATACTTTACATAAAAGACCCCCCCTCCCCCCAAAAAAAAAAAAAAGAAAAAAAGAAAAAGAAAAACACAACAAAAACAAAAACAAGTAAACAAAATAAAAACAGAAAAAAACAGGAACAAACATTTTAAGAATTGATATACAATGTATCAACAAAATAAGTCATGTAAATCATGACATTTTCATAAGTGGGGAGACGAAAAAAAAACAGAAAAAAAAACAATTAACACACACACAACACACACACACACACACACACACACACACACACAACACACACACACAACAACACACACACAACACACAAGCGCGCGCGCGTGCGCGCGTGTGCGTGCAAATTCGCGCGCATGTCATCAATAAACTTCATTTTAAAGGAAGTATGTGCCTGAAGTTTAGAGAATTCATGTAAGGAACACAAGAGAGAGAGAGAGAGAGAGAGAGAGAGAGAGAGAGAGAGAGAGAGAGAGAGAGAGAAGAGAGAGAGAGAGAGAGAGAGAGAGAGAGAGAGAGAGAGAGAGAGAGAGATCAAATCTAATCTAATCTTATCTAATCTAATCTAATCAAGTCAAATTCTTTGATTTCGAGGATAATGAATACACACTCATATACTTTTTTTTTTTAAAATCCAGTCCCGGCCCTTATCATGGATAAAAAGAGAAAACCATAGACCAAGGTTCTAAGTGAAAAAGAAAACCAGAACATGATGCACGCATAGTAGAAGTCAGAGCAGCAAAACAAGCCCTGTTCGTAGGGACACACAGACACTTACAGACAAACTAGTAGTCTATGTAGTTGGTTTCTGGTAGGTGCTCTTGTGCTCCTGCTCTTGTGGCCACACATCCTCTGAACAGAGGAGAGTGACTGTCCTGCAGAGGACCTGTCATGACTGAATGTTGTTTAAGGAGCGATACAACGCAATACATAACACTGCACTGCAGCAAAACAGAATATGATAAAACACAAAGAAAGAAGAACAAAGATTAGAAAAAAAGAGAGAAAAAAACGGGAAAATACTACCCACACTTCAACACTGATCACAGCCACATTAGGAAAACGAATCTCAGTAAGATTATATCAACTTAGGAAAATCAAAAATTTTCTAAATTTACAGTCACGAATAGGCTACTATTCTTTCACGCCCATATTCTATCTCTTATAAATTATAGTTTCTACCTATAGGAAAGTGCAAGTGAAACAAACCTAAAACATATAAACCGCCTACATAAAAGAGCTGTTAAACTAATCCGATTGAATCCTAATACGCTGACCACCACCAACTACAAAGAACTAGATATTCTTCCACTCAAAGACAGACTGCAATTGAACAAGTACCTATGTATGTTCAATATATTAAACGGAAAAGCCCCAAAGAAAATTGTGGAAAAAATTGCTGTCAATAAAAACAGGCCTACCCATAGACTGTTACTGCCCAGGCCCCATAATAATCTCTTTAAATCAAGCCTTGCTTATTCAGGAAGAACATTGTGATAACCTACCCCCTTTTTCTAAAATCAGTTCCTTCAAAACAAATGTTTAAGAAACTTTTGAAGAAACATTTGATGGACAAACTATGAGTCCGCGTTTATGTTCGATACTACATCACATTTGGCTGCTTGTTGTTATTCATGCCCATGTTATATTGATTTTTATCATTTGTATGTATGATGTGAGCTTATGTTGTACTGTCTTGGGTTTGTTTTTTGTTTTGTTTTTTATCTTGAGAGATTTGTTGGAAAGTAATCCTCATTTATTTTAGTTTTTCAACAAAGGTTGATATTTGTCTTTGAATGTTTAGAAGTCAATTTACATGATTTTTTTTTGTGAGGGCAGGATGAAAAAAGTTGTGTAAACTTAATCTTTTACCCTCAATAAAGATCATTTTGACTTGACTTGACTGATGGCTTTGTGTTTACTTACATACAACAATACCAGCATCAATAACAACACCAGCAACAAATAGTGACAAGACATGGCAACGAAAGGGGAAAATGTTAATTATTAAGCACAGCCAAGTTGTCCACAACACAAATGGCCTTGGGCTCTAGGCTACAGCATTTCGGTGCCTGTG
>CM060342.1:41134963-41164963 GCA_030674155.1 Stramonita haemastoma
GGGAACAGATGACAATATTTACAAAAACTGCATACACACGGGGACCGGATGAAAAAAAGCACATGATTGCTTATTCTGTTATCCTCGATATAAAAGAATAAATAAATAAATAAATAAATAAATGATGTTGTTGATAGCAGTACTTTTCCACTGATACACTTGGAGAAATCAGGCCAGTAATCGAAGCGTAGTTAAACTATTTTGTATAGATCTATAGATGTTACTTGATTGGAAGAGGTAGAAAGGTCACACGATTAGAAATTTCTATGATTCTAGTGAGAAATATGCAGAACCCTGTCTAATGTAACCTACTGTGTTATGATCTGTGATGTTTTTGTCTCTTCTTTCTTGATGTAAAATCCATTATTCACCTATTAATTTTTGAAGGCCTGCTTATCACCTACACAGATGTGTCTGTTTTTAGATAATAATGTATTCATATTTGTATGATTGCCAGGCCTTCACCTTCACTGGAGTGTCTTGATGTAAAAGATTTCTTCTATCACAAAGACTTCTTCATCACCACAAGGACTTCTTCATCACTACAAGGACTTCATAACCCCTTTAAGGACTTCACCACTGCAAGGACTTCATCACTTCTGTAAGGACTTCATTACTGCAAGGACTTCTTTACTGCAAGGACTTCATCACTCCTGCAAGGACTTCATCACTTAAATAATGTCATCACTTCTGCAAGGACTTCATCACTTCTGCAAGGACTTCATCACTTCTGCAAGGACTTCATGGCTTCTGCAAGGATTTCATCATCACTGCAAGGACTTCATCACTTCTGCTAGGACTTCATTTCTGCAAGGTCTAGGACTTCATCATCACTGCAAGGACTTCATCATCAATGCAAGGACTTCATCACTCCTGCAAAGACTTCATCATCACTGCAAGGACTTCATCATCACTGCAAGAACCTCATCATTGCAAGAACCTCATTACCCCTGCAAGGACTTCATCACTATGGCAAGGACTTCATCACTCCTGAAAGGACTTCATCACTCCTGAAAGGACTTCATCACTGCAGTAATGTCATCACTTCTTCAAGGACTTCATCACTTCTGCAAGGACTTTACTTCTGCAAGGACTTCATGGCTTCTGCAAGGATTTCATCATCACTGCAAGGACTTCATCACTTCTGCTAGGACTTCATTTCTGCAAGGTCTAGGACTTCATCATCACTGCAAGGACTTCATCATCACTACAAGGACTTCATCATCACTGCAAGGACTTCATCACTCCTGCAAAGACTTCATCATCACTGCAAGGACTTCGTCATCACTGCAGGAACCTCATCACTGCAAGAACCTCATGACTCCTGCAATGACTTCATCATCACTGCAAGGACTTCATCACTCCTGCAAGGACTTCATCAGTTCAAGGAATTCATCATCACCTCAAGGAATTCATCATCACCTTAAGGACTTCATTACTACTGCAAGGACTTCACTGCAAGGACTTCATCACTTTTGCAAGGATTTCATCATCACTGCAAGGAGGCCATCATCACTGCAAGGACTTCATTACTACAAGAACTTCATCACCACTGCAAGGACTTCATCACTCCTGCAAGGACTTCATCACTCCTGCAAGGATTTCATCCCTGTAAGGACTTCATCACTCCTGCAAGGACTTCATCACTGCAAGGACTTCTTCATCACTGCAAGGACTTAATCACTCCAGCAAGGACTTCATCATTGCAAGGACTTCATCACTCCTACAAGAACTTCATCATAGCAAGGACTTCTTCATCACTTTAAGGACTTCTTCTTTGCGGCAAGGACGTTGTCATTGCAAGGACTTCATGACTCCTGCAAGGACATTTTCACTTCTGCAAGGACTTAATCATTCATGCAAGGACTTCATCACTGCAAGGACTTAAACACTTCTGCAAGGACTTCATCATTGCAAGGACTTCATCACTTCTGCAAGGACTTTATCACCGCAAGGACTTCATCATCACTGCAAGGACTTCATCACTACTTCAAGGACTTGATCACTCCTTCGAGGACAACTTTATTGTCAGGACTTCAAAGGACAATTTCTACTGTTTCCCTTCAAGGTATGGTTCTGTCACCTGTCCACTTTGTTCTTTTTAAAGTACAAATGATTTATTGAAATTATAGTGGCCCTTATACCACTCTATTGATAAAATTTACTAGCTACACCGTTGTTGCAGATGTGTGAAATTGAAACTTTCTATATTCTTAACCAACAGAGGAGTTTATATAAAAAAAAAAAAAAAGGAATAGAAATTGTAATGCTGCCAGTCATTCTCATTCAGACATACACTCACAGCAACTTCCAGCAGGCTCACACAACCTCTCCAGTCAGTCAGTGGTTGCTCAGATGTAAGATATCCTCTCCCTCAACATAGTGACATATTTATTATTAAAATCTTTTTAATACTTTAATCTACAAGCTTCAGAACATGTCAAATTTTTGCATTACATCGACATGTTTTCTGTCAGGTAACTCACTAATGATCATGTTCACAACGTTAGCTATGGGTGGCCATTTACATTTATTATTTTGTTGTTTTTTTTAGGACTCCAGTCTTCATCATCACCAGGACTTCACCAGGACTTCAGTCTTCATCATCACCAGACTTCAGTCTTCATCATCACCAGACTTCAGTCTTCATCATCACCAGGACATCATCATCACCAGGACTTCAGCCTTCATCATCACCAGGACTTCACCAGGACTTCAGTCTTCATCATCACCAGACTTCAGTCTTCATCATCACCAGGACATCATCATCACCAGGACTTCAGCCTTCATCATCACCAGACTTCAGTCTTCATCATCACCAGACTTCAGTCTTTATCATCACCAGGACATCATAATCACCAGGACTTCAGTCTTCATCATCACCAGTCTTCAGTATCGCCAGGACTTCAGTTTTTATCATCACAGGACATGTCTTCATCATCGCCAGGACTTCAGTTTTTATCATCACAGGACATAAGTCTTCATCATCGCCAGGACTTCAGTTTTTATCATCACCATGACTTCAGGATTGAAACAAATGGGATGAAATGTGAGGGTTTATGAAGGATTGAAACAAATGGGATGAAATGTGAGGGTTTATGAAGGATTGAAACAAATGGGATGAAATGTGAGGGCTTATGAAGGATTGAAACAAATGGGATGAAATGTGAGGGTTTATGAAGGATTGAAACAAATGGGATGAAATGTGAGGGTTTATGAAGGATTAAAACAAATGGGATGAAATGTGAGGGCTTATGAAGGATTGAAACAAATGGGATGAAATGCGAGGGCTTAATGAAGGATGAAATTGGAAAAAATGATGTAAAAGTCGACTCGCTCAATTTTTCGCATAGTGTGTGTAAGTAATGTGGCTTCACGCACAAGTTCATAATTTTTATTTATTTATTTTTTTTTTATAGAAATGTTTGGGGTTTTTTGTGGTTGTTTACATGGTTCTATTTTTGTATTTATCTTATCACTGGTCGGCCATTGTCTGTTTGACAGCAGCACTATGTGCTGTTGGCCAAACCATGCAACGTTTAGTCAGCCACCAAGGCCAGTGTAGTACAACAGAGGGATTAGTGTGTGTATGCTTTTTTTCCTCTCAAGGAAAATGTAGCTATTGTGGTGTGTAGGAAAACCATGTCTGTGTACACATGTGCATAACATGTGTCTGTGAGTGTGCGTAAGCATGCACACACATGTGATTTTTTTTTTAAACAGGTCATGTTTATCAGATCAGCTAAATTATTTGTGGTAGAACCTTCTGGCTTGGAGATGATCCTGAATAAAAACAGGATCTGATAAAGTTTGCATTGTCAGCAAACCTGATACTCAGTACACCAGGGCACAGCAGATTTTATTGCAACATAGGTTTCACAGAGACCAGTACAATGTATGTATGTATGTATGTATGTATGTATGTATGTATGTATGTATGTATGTATGTATGTATGTATGTATGTATGTATGTATGTATGTATGTATGTATGTATGTGTTGTGTGTGTGTGTGTGTGTGTGTGGTGTGTGTGTGTGTGTGTGTGTGTGTGTGTGTGTGTGTGTGTGTGTGTGTGTGTGTATGTATGTTTGTATGTATTTGTGTGTGTGTGTATAGTGTGTGTGTGTGTGTGTGTGTGTGTGTGTGTGTGTAGTGTGTGTGTAGTGTGTGTGTGTGTGTGTGCATGTGCATGTGTGTGTATGCGTGTGCACATGTATGAGAGGGAGGGAAGTTGACAGTAATATGATGCAAGTACTATGTGATTTTCAGTGAGAGTGTGTGTTCCGTTTAAGGTAAAGGTTTACTGGGAAGGATTGTTTAGGATGCATGTTCACATCACTAAACAGGTGGAAATTATAGCAATGTTCCATAAATTTGGATTTTGTAAACTTAATCTTTTCTTCTTTTTTTTGGATTAAAAAAGTCAGCCATGGAATTTTTTTTGCTTTTAGGGTAAAATAACAAAACAAACAAGGAATACTTTTTGGTGTTAGGGTAAGATATGATAAAGTCTCCACACTACCCTCTGCTTTTGGTGGGAATAGTAATTTGTGATTAAAAGAAAAAGAAAAACCTGAATACCATGGTGTCCACATGCCATTGTGATCACATGCATTCATTCATGCATGCATAGACTGACAGGCCCAGGCCCAACTACTAAGATTCCTAACCTTAACCCAAAACTAACTCCTTATACTTACCCTGACCCTTACCCTGCATATGAACACACTGGCTGATGGATACAATGGTTCATGGACATATGGTAACTTGGCTGTCCTGAAATCAGTAAAGACGTTTGGGGAGGGGCGTGCGAGTCACATTTAAGAAAAATTATTATTATTTTTTTAAAATTTCTTTGTTTTTCTATCAAGGATAATGGAATAAACACTCGTGTGCTTTTTTACATCCAGTCTCTGTGTGTATGCAGTGTTGTAAATCTTGTCATCTGTTCCCACTGGCACATTTGGGAGAAAAGAGTAGAATATTTATTAAGGCATATGTATATGTGTGTGTGTGTGTGTGTGTGTGTGTGTGTGTGTGTGTATGTTGTGTGTGTGTGTGTGTGTGTGTGTGTGTGTGTGTGTGTGTGTTGTTTGTTTTTTGCAAAGGTGTTAGTGTGTGAATTTTCTAAGACACCTCACTACATAAAAAAAATGCACAGATCAGTTTGACCAGCACAGGTACAGTGTACAGCCAAGCAAACATTCCCATGACAAATGTCTACCAAATCACAGTGATTAAATTTTGGCAATTGCATAATATTCATATTACCATGAATATATTGTGATATTATCCCTTTTCAACACATTGATCATTATTGATGACATGGTCTAGATCTATTATCACTGAGGCTTAGTAGACAGCGAGTAATAATACTAATATTCTATAATAAGTGCTAACTCAAAACATCACACTATACACAACTCTCTGTAGTCTTTCTCTTCATTTCATACAAACTGAATATGAATGTAAAACATGATACATGTATACAGTGTACTCTCTCTCTCTCTCTCTCTCTCTCTCTCTCTCTCTCTCTCTCTCTCTCTCTCTCTCTCTCCCCTCTCTCTCTCTCTCCCCCTAGATAGATGGCTTGATGAAAAAAAGCAAATCAATGCTTATTCAATGTACCAATTGGAAATAAAAATTTGACTTGACTTGACTTGGCTTGACTTCACACACACACACACACACACACACACACACACACACACACACACACACACACACACACATAGTTGTCATAATATCACACTGGTTGATGAAGAAATGCAGAGATTGGGATAAAATTCAAATTACATGTAAAAATGTAAAATAATATTTTTTAATACAACATGGGCAAATTCATAAAAGAATAAGAGTAGAGAATAAAGAGTTTGGTTAAAAAGTTTTTCTTTTGAGAATTACAAACAAAAACTCTTGTCTCTCTGTAATCACCAGTCACTTATGAAGAGCACTGATTAAATTTGAATGGCAAAAAAGATAATATGGAGCAATTTTTATCTAGCACTACAGATTTTTGTGTGCAGACTGCCAAATTCTCAAATTTTGTTCTACAGGGGCATGATGAAACTATCACAAGCTGAGAGAACAGCTTCAGCCTTGGAAAGACAGCTGGAAGAGACAATAGCCAATATTACAGAGTACATTTTTTTTTTTAATGTGCTGAAGTTTTCTACACCCTTTTAGTTTTTATTTTCAGGAGTTGCAGTATAAAATCCAAGAGTTTGACAATATGAAGACAGTGAATGCTTAGCTTGAAAACAGTAATGACATCTTGAACCTAAAACTGAAGCCAGTTCAGCAAAGTCGGGGGAAAATGTGTATTTCAAGCGTCTCTTAAGGATGTCAGAAACTTTTTCCTTTTGAAGTTAAAAATGGTCAGGAATATATAATAGATCATATAATTTGACAGAGAGCAGTTTAAAAGAGGTTGTGGCAAAATTTTATTGAAATCTGCCAGTTAGTTTGGGAAGAATGTCCATTTCTGTTTGAACGACTCTCTCAACTCATCCCCAAAAGTTCTTGTTTCAGAATAAAAAACATAAAAGTTAGGTGAAAACAGCAAAGAAAGACTCTTCATTTTGTAGAAAATAATGTATAAAGACTACATGTAAAATTTGAAGACAATTCATTGAATAGTTTCAAAGTTATGGCCGTTTTTTATATGGCAGGTCAGTATCCTCCCTTTGTTCCGCCGTCCAAATTGCATTACCTCCATGTTTTTAACATGGGATTTCTCCTATATTTCTCAACCAAATACCCTAGAAAAAAATAAGTGTGGTTAATACAACTAGGAGAGGCTGTCTAAATTGAAATAAGCATTCTGCCTGTCAATTTCACTGTGCTCTGGTGCTTCAAAGTTGGCACATCACGCAGTTTTGACCTGCGTCAAATTGTGGTTTTTCCAAAGTTTGACACCCTAGTGCATATCAACCATACACATTTGAGTCATGAAACTTATTTATCTTAGGAATATATGTTATAAAGATTTAAAATACTCATTTTCAACCGGGTATGTATGTTTTGTACAATTCTATTGAGGTTCAAACTTGGACGATATTTGAGATTGTCAAGTGCGTCAGCATACCCCATTTTTAAACGGCCATATCTCCAAAAGTATGAAAGATAGAGACTTCATTTTTGTTTTATTTTTTAAGTTAGATCATTATCTTTATGATGGTATGGGTTTTGAATATTAAAATGAATAATTTAATTTGGCTGCCGGTACCTAATGTATGTATGTATGTATGTATGTATGTATGTGTGTGTGTGTGTGTGTGTGTGTGTGTGTGTGTGTGTGTGTGTGTGTGTGTGTGTGTGTGTATGTATGTTTGTTTGTATGTATTTGTGTGTGTGTGTATAGTGTGTGTGTGTGTGTGTGTGTGTGTAGTGTGTGTGTGTAGTGTGTGTGTGTGTGTGTGTGCATGTACATGTGTGTGTGTGTGCGTGTGCACATGTATGAGAGGGAGGGAAGTTGACAGTAATATGATGCAAGTACTATGTGATTTTCAGTGAGAGTGTGTGTTCCGTTTAAGGTAAAGGTTTACTGGGAAGGATTGTTTAGGATGCATGTTCACATCACTAAACAGGTGGAAATTATAGCAATGTTCCATAAATTTGGATTTTGTAAACTTAATCTTTTCTTCTTTTTTTTGGATTAAAAAAGTCAGCCATGGAATTTTTTTTGCTTTTAGGGTAAAATAACAAAACAAACAAGGAATACTTTTTGGTGTTAGGGTAAGATATGATAAAGTCTCCACACTACCCTCTGCTTTTGGTGGGAATAGTAATTTGTGATTAAAAGAAAAAGAAAAACCTGAATACCATGGTGTCCACATGCCATTGTGATCACATGCATTCATTCATGCATGCATAGACTGACAGGCCCAGGCCCAACTACTAAGATTCCTAACCTTAACCCAAAACTAACTCCTTATACTTACCCAGACCCTTACCCTGCATATGAACACACTGGCTGATGGATACAATGGTTCATGGACATATGGTAACTTGGCTGTCCTGAAATCAGTAAAGACGTTTGGGGAGGGGCGTGCGAGTCACATTTAAGAAAAATTAAAAATTTTTTTTTATAATTTCTTTGTTTTTCTATCAAGGATAATGGAATAAACACTCGTGTGCTTTTTTACATCCAGTCTCTGTGTGTATGCAGTGTTGTAAATCTTGTCATCTGTTCCCACTGGCACATTTGGGAGAAAAGAGTAGAATATTTATTAAGGCATATGTATATGTGTGTGTGTGTGTGTGTGTGTGTGTGTGTGTGTGTGTGTGTGTGTGTGTGTGTGTGTGTGTGTGTGTGAGAGGGAAAGAGGCTGTGTGTGTGTTATCTGTTCCTACTGACACAATGGACTATTCCAAAAGACGGACCATTTTTTTCATGTATGCAAGTTATTCTGTGCGCGTTCACGCATGGCACCTCAGTTTAAAGCCTCATCTGAAGGACTTTGGGGGAGTAGAGTTGGCGCTGATGTTAACTCCAGGGAAAATATGTCCTTGAATGGGCGTCTTAGCGGTGGCTCAAACCTGGGATTAAACCTGGGCCATCAGATCATGAGCCATAGATACTGTGGCCCAGTGGTTAACCTTTGTCCTACAGGTAACCCGCTATAGGGTAACCAGCCATCTCCTAACCCTTTCCACTACTGGGTTACATAAGCATAGAAATGTGCACAGTGCATGTGTATAGCAAAAAAGGTGTTCTTTCCCTTCATTAATGTAGGGATCGTGTTGAGATTGTTTGACTTCAATCAAATAGGTCAGTGTTCTTTCCCTTAATTAATGTAGGGATCGTGTTGAGATTGTTTGACTTCAATCAAATGGTCAGTGTTCTTTCCCTTAAAATTAATGTAGGGATCGTGTTGAGATTGTTTGACTTCAATCAGATGGGTCAGTGTTCTTTCCCTTCATTAATGTAGGGATAGTGTTGAGATTGTTTGACTTCAATCAGATGGGTCATGAAGTTCTGGTTTGATCTCGGCAGCATCTGGTGAATTAGGGTGATTTTGTGATCTCAGTGTGTGTATGATATGTTTGTTGTGCGCTTGTGTGGTGTGATTTTTGTGATGTGTGTGTGTTTGTTGTGTGTTGTGTGTGTGTGTGTGTGTGTGTGTGTGTGTGTGTGTGTGTGTGTGTGTGTGTGTGTGTGAGTGGTGAGAGAGAGAGAGAGAGAGAGAGAGAGATTTGTTTATTTATTTTATTTATTTATTTATTGTATATTGAGGATAATGGAATACGCATTCATGTGCTTTTTTACATCCAGTCCCTGTGTGTATGCAGTTTTGTAAATCTTGTCATCTGTTCCTACCGCCACACGATGGCCTACTCTTAGGAAAAACGGAACAGGATTTAACATGTGCGCAAGATGTACTGCGCGCGTTCGCACACAGGGTCCTTAGTTTATAGTCTCAACCGAAAGACTTTTGGGGAGAGTGGAGTATTGTTAACTCCAGGAGAAAAAATCCCCTCGACCTGGAATTGAACCTGGATCTTCAAATTGCGAGCACAATGTTCTGACCACTAGGCTATCCTGCCCCCCTGTGTGTGTGTGTGTGTGTGTGTGTGGTGTGTGTGTGTGTGTTGATGTGATGATACTTTGTACTACAATCAATCTGTACTGGTGTTATCATAGAGTACCATGGATATGTTGCTATGAGATAGTTGGAGCAGCTTTCTTGGATCCGTTGTAAAACCAGCCCACAGTTACATTGACAGATGTACATGCTTCATGACAGAATGCTTCTGTCTTCATGATAGAACTAAAGTTCCATGGATATTTGCTGTATGCCTTTTTCAATCCTGTTGTTTGGTATGTCACTTTGTTCGATTTTTGTTGTTGTTGTTGTTGTTTGCTTTGAATGTTTATGTAGATGACATGAATTTTGGATGTCAGAAAATGAAAATGGAAGAAAAAGTGAGAAAAAAGGAGGACAGAGGACCTGCGAAAAAGGGGAAAAGACAAGGTGGATGGAGGCCCCACAAGAAAAAAAAAAAAAGGAAAAAAAAAAGGAAAAAAGAAAAAAAAGAATGTGGGGAAAAGACTAGGTGGATGGAGGCCCTACAAAGAAAAGGAAAAGAAAGAAAAAAAGAAAAACCAAAAAAAAGAAAAGAAAAAAGAATGTGGGGAAAAGAAAAGGTGGTGGGGGCCCCTAAAAAAAAAAAAAGTAAGGAAAAGAAACCAAAAAAAGTAGCAAAAAATAATCATTTAGAGGCCTCACAAAAAAGTATGTCTGACTCCGTGTTTTTGTGGAAGTCACCATTCGTGTGTTTAATTTCTAAGTCTTAGATTATAATTGAAATGATAAGCATTTGTGTAAGTGGAATGTGTGTGTGTGTGTGTGTGTGTGTGTGTGTGTGTGTGTGTGTGTGTGTGTGTGTGTGTGTGTGCATTTTGCTTTTTCTGAGGGAGGAGGGTAGATAACAATTTATTTATGCGTTTCATTTTTGATTGAAAAATATGGTGGTTTGAAACAACTTTTGTTGTGGATTGGTCCAATTGGATATTTGTAATTTGTGAAAACAGCACCAACATTATAGAACTTGTTTGTGTGGTTTTGTATTGTAGCCTTACAGTTATCATCGCTTGTGTAGATGATGTTGAAGTGGAAAAGCGGTTATCCAAGTAGCTAGTGCTTTTTTGTCCTTTTGATGAGACTGAAGTGTTGTGGTTAGTGTTATAGAGCAGCAATGCTGTTTGTTGTGATGTGGTGATAAAAGATTGTGGTGCTGAAGTCAGTGTTGATGGCGGCAGGAACAGACTGAAATGTGTTGTGGGCAGATCCAGGCTGTGGCCTTAGCACTGGTAATGAAAGCCATGGCAGATGGGACTGCAACACAGAGGTCAGAACAGCATGAGTGTGTAGGCATGCTTTTGTGAGGAATTGGCACATAGATAACATTAGGTATTGTATTAGTGTGTGTGGTGTGGTGTGTGTGGTGTGGTGTGTGTGTGTGTGTGTGGTGTGGTGTGGTGTGGCATGGTGTGTGTGTGTGTGTTGTGGTGTGGTGTGGTGTGGTGTGGTGTGTGTCTGTGTCTGTGTCTGTGTTTGATGGATAATTTGTACTACAATCAAATCTGTACTGGTGTTATCATAGAGTACCATGGATATGTTGCCGTGGGATAGTTGGAGCAGCTTTCTTGGATCTGTTGTAAAACCAGCACCACAGTTACATTGACAGATGTACATGCTTCATGACAGAATGCTTCTGTCTTCATGATAGAACTAAAGTTCCATGGATATTTGCTGTATGCCTTTTTCAATCCTGTTGTTTGGTATGTCACTTTGTTCGATTTTTGTTGTTGTTGTTGTTGTTTGCTTTGAATGTTTATGTAGATGACATGAATTTTGGATGTCAGAAAAGGAAAATGGAAGAAAGAGGACCCACAAAAAGGGGAAAAGACAAGGTGGTTGGAGGCCCCACAAGAAAAGAAAAAGAAAGAAAAAAAAGAAAAAGAAAAAAAGAAAAACCAAAAAAAGAAAAGAATGTGGGGAAAAGAAAAGGTGGATGGGGCCCTACAAAGAAAAGAAAAAGAATGAAAAAAAGAAAAAGAAAAAGAAAAAATCTTGGGGAAAAGAAAAGGTGGTTGGCGGCCCCACAAAAAAGGGGAAAAGATAATTTATTTATTTATTTATTTATTCTTTTATATCGAGGATAACAGAATAAGCAATCATATGCTTTTTTTCATCCGGTCCCCGTGTGTATGCAGTTTTGTAAATCATGTCATCTGTTCCCACCGGCACACGATGGCCTACTCTTACGAAAAGCGGAACAGGATTTAACGTGTGCGCAAGATGTTCTGCGTGCGTTCGCACACGGGGCCTCGGTTTAAAGTCTCATCCGAAGGACTTTTGGGAGAGTGGAGTCAGCACTGATGTTAACTCCAGGAAGAAAATTTCCTTGACCGGACTCGAACCCGGGTCTTTAAATTGCCAGCGCAATGTTCTGACCACTAGGCTATCTGCCCGTGGATGGAGGCCCCTACAAAAAAAAGAAGAAAAGAAACAAAAAAAAAGTAGGAAAAAATAGTCATTGATAGGCCTCACAAAAAAGTATATCTGACTCTGTGTTTTTGTGGAAGTCACCATTCGTGTGTTTTAATTTCTAAGTCTTAGATTATAATTGAAATGATAAGCATTTGTGTAAGTGGAATGTGTGTGTGTGTGTGTGTGTGTGTGTGTGTGTGTGTGTGTGTGTGTGTGTGTGTGTGTGTGTGTGTGCATTTTGCTTTTTCTGAGGGAGGAGGGTAGATAACAATTTATTTATGCGTTTCATTTTTGATTGAAAAATATCGTAGTTTGGAACAACTTTTGTTGTGGATTGGTCCAATTGGATATTAAAATTTTGTAATTTGTGAAAGCAGCACCAACATTATAGAACTTGTTTGTGTGGTTTTGTATTGTAGCCTTACAGTTATCATCATTTGTGTAGATGATGTTGAAGTGGAAAAGCTGTTATCCAAGTAGCTAGTGCTTTTTTGTCCTTTTGATGAGACTGAAGTGTTGTGGTTAGTGTTATAGAGCAGCAATGCTGTTTGTTGTGATGTGGTGATAAAAGATTGTGGTGCTGAAGTCAGTGTTGATGGCGGCAGAACAGACTGAAATGTGTTGTGGGCAGATCCAGGCTGTGGCCTTAGCACTGGTAATGAAAGCCATGGCAGATGGGACTGCAACACAGAGGTCAGAACAGCATGAGTGTGTAGGCATGCTTTTGTGAGGAATTGGCACATAGATAACATTAGGTATTGTATTAGTGTGTGTGGTGTGGTGTGGTGTGGTGTGGTGTGGTGTGGTGTGGTGTGGTATGGTGTGGTGTGGTGTGGTGTGGTGTGGTGTGGTGTGTGTGTGTGGTGTGGTGTGGTGTGTGGTAGTGTGTGTGTGTGTGTGTGTGTGTGTGTGTGTGTGTGTGTGTGTGTGTGTGTGTTTGATGGATACTTTGTACTACAATCAGATCTGTACTGGTGTTATCATAGAGTACCATGGATATGTTGCTATGAGATAGTTGGAGCAGCTTTCTTGGATCCGTTGTAAAACCAGCACCACAGTTACATTGACAGATGTACATGCTTCATGACAGAATGCTTCTGTCTTCATGATGGAACTAAAGTTCCATGGATATTTGCTGTTTTTCAATCCAGTTGTTTGGTATGTCACTTTGTTTGATTTTTGTTGTTGTTGTTGTTGTTTGCTTTGAATGTTTATGTAGATGACATGAATTTTGGATGTCAGAAAATGAAAATGGAAGAAAAAGTGAGAAAAAAGGAGGACAGAGGACCTGCGAAAAAGGGGAAAAGACAAGGTGGATGGAGGCCCCACAAGAAAAGAAAAAGAAAAAACAAAAAACAAAAAAAAGAAAAGATAAAAGAATGTGGGGAAAAGACTAGGTGGATGGAGGCCCTACAAAGAAAAGGAAAAGAAAGAAATGAAAAAAAATAACGTGGGGAAAAGAAAAGGTGGATGGAGGCCCCCCCCAAAAAAAAGTAAGGAAAAGAAACCAAAAAAAGTAGGAAAAAATTGTCATTTAGAGGGTTCTGTACGTGGAATATATATATATATATATGTGTGTGTGTGTGTGTGTGTGTGTGTGTGTGTGTGTGTGGTGTGTGGTGCATTTTGCTTTTTCTGAGGGAGGAGGGTAGATAACGATTTATCTATGCTTTTAATTTTTGATTGAAAAATATCGTAGTTTGGAACAACTTTTGTTGTGGATTGGTCCAATTGGATATTTGTAATTTGTGAAAACAGCACCAACATTGTAGTACTTGTTTGTGTGGTTTTGTATTGTAGCCTTACAGTTATCATCGTTTGTGTAGATGATGTTGAAGTGGAAAAGCTGTTATCCAAGTAGCTAGTGCTTTTTTGTCCTTTTGATGAGACTGAAGTGTTGTGGTTAGTGTTATAGAGCAGCAATGCTGTTTGTTGTGATGTGGTGATAAAAGATTGTGGTGCTGAAGTCAGTGTTGATGGCGGCAGGAACAGACTGAAATGTGTTGTGGGCAGATCCAGGCTGTGGCCTTAGCACTGGTAATGAAAGCCATGGCAGATGGGACTGCAACACAGAGGTCAGAACAGCATGAGTGTGTAGGTATGTTTTTGAGTGGAATTGCAGTTAGCTAAACAGTAGGTACTGTATGTTTTTTAGTGTGTGTGTTCTTTTTTTCATTCTTTTTATTTGGAGGATAATGGAGTAAGTAATCGTGTGATTTGTTTTTTACATCCAGTGCCATGTGTATGCAGTTTTGTAAATTTTGCCATCCGTTCCCACTGCCACACAAACGATTGTAATGGATCTGATAGCAGTGTGTGATTAAAGTTTTCTGCTCTTGGAGATTTTTTAGATTTTCATTCTGTGTATTCTAAAGTTGAAAGATGAGGGGGGGACAGTTTTTAATTTTTTTTATTTGTTTTGTTCCTCAGCTAGAGCTGTGAGGTTCACCAATGGCCAGATTTTGAGTATGCAACTGTTTTTACCCTCCATGAAGGTAGCCGCATTCTGACTTTGGGGAGAGGTATTGTAAATAAAAATGTAAGACTAGAATTTCCAAAAACATGTGACAAGACAGTGGGCAGAATGAAGGCAATGTTACATTAGTGTAGCACTGAACTACAGTCTGTGATGATTTCTTCCTGGATATCCTCTTTATTCATTTAGTTTTGATTAGCTTCTTATCACACAGGACGGGATAGCCTAGGGGTCAGAACATTGTGCTCCTAATTTGATGAAATGGGTTCGATTCCCATTCGAGGAGATTTTTTCCCAGGAGGTAACATCAGTGCTGACTCCACTCTCCCCAAAAGTCCTTCAGATGAGACTAAACCGAACGCATGCAGAACATCTTGCGCAAATGCTTAATCTGCTCCGCTTTTCGTGAGAGTAGGCCACTGTGTGCCAGTGGGAACAGATGACAAGATTTGAAAACTGCATTCACACGGGGACTGGATGTAAAAAAGCACATGAGTGCTTATTCCATTATCCTCAATATAAAAGAAAAAGAAAAAAGTAATGCCTGGAGTATAGTGGTCCTTTTTGTAGTATCAGTGGTCCTTTTTGTAGTATCAGTGGTCCTTTTTGTAGTATCAGTGGTCCTTTTTGTAGTATCAGTGGTCCTTTTTGTAGTATCAGTGGTCCTTTTTGTAGTATCAGTGTTTTCTGAAGTATCAGTGGTCCTTTTTGTAGTATCAGTGGTCCTTTTCTGAAGTATCAGTAGTCCTTTTCTCTAACATACAGACATTGTAGTTGCACTAATTTTGTTCTTTTTCTGTTTGCAGGGCTGGTGGACTGAGATGGGTCAGACTTGGGAATGTTGGGGGATTACAATCTTTCCCCAAGTTAAGTATTCACTGTGTGTGTGTGTGTGTGTGTGTGTGTGTGTGGTGTGTGTGTGTGTGTGTGTGTGTGTGTGTGTGTGTGTGTGTGTTGTGTGTGTGTGTGTGTGTGTGTGTGTGTGTGTGTGTGTGTGTGTGTGTGTGTGTGTGTGTGTGTGTGTGGTGTGTTGTGTGTTTGTGTGTGTGTGTTTGTGTGTGTGTGTGTGTGTGTGTGTGTGTGTGTGTGTGTGTGTGTGTGTGTGTATGTGAGGGGTGGTGGTGGATGTATGTGCGTACAGGCATTATAGTTAATAGTTGTTCATTTTCTGTTTTCACAAGGTTGGTGGACCTAGACGGATCAGATGTTGGGGATTTTCCGAGGATCGCAGTGTTTTGCCAAGTTAAGTATTCTCTGCAGCTGTGTGTTTTATTTATTTAATTATTTTGTTTATTTATTCATTTATTTTATTCTTTTATATTCATTTTATTCTTTTATATCAAGGATAATGGAATAAGCACTGATGTGCTTTTTTTCACCCAGTCCCCGTGTGTATGCTGTTTTGTAAATTTTGTCATTTGTTCCCACAGCACAGCACAAGGAAAGAGGGGACAAGAGCTAAGACATGACAAATACTTGTAATGTATGCACCTGGGAACCCTGTGACAGACCAGGATATGTGTCTGCATGATCAGTAAACTTTTTCTAATGCAGCATTTTCTCATCTCATGTCCAAAAGTAAGGAAAAGAGACTATATGGAACTGTTGGGTGCTTAACACTTTCTACCCCGTACGGATTTATCCATACCACGCGATCATCTCCCCTGGACGGGGTACGGATTTATCCGTACCACAGCAGGTACTTTCACTTTCGCCCTCCCATTCTGTTCTATTCTCACATGGTCGTTTTAGCTTGTTGGCTTTAGCTGCCACGTTAGTCGTACATCGCTCACAGCTAATTTGCATATAAATTGAGCGTGTTTTTGTTGTGTTTATTGATGTTCTACGTGTCATATGCTTGTAGTATGGCTTTGGTACATCAGACTTTCACTGCTGACGAAGTAACAGAAGTTTCAAAGAGTTATTACGTTGCTGATAAAGATCGTGTTTTGGATAGAGATCGTGAGAGCTTTGAGTCTCGTGATACTAACTGTGTGCCGCTTAAGGAGCGAGATAGGCCAGCTGAAAGGGAGGGGGGGGTGTGGCCTTGGTACTGTGAGTACCGCTATGATAAACACCAACTATTTACATGAAAATGAACTACAAGCCACCTGGTGAAGTGCAAAACATTCTGTACATATGTATAAAGTAGTGTAGAAAATTTTAGGAACTTACTCGGACAAGGGAAGAAATGTTATCTGTATATTCCATGATCATGATTGTGACAGTGTCATGTGTACAGTTCAGTGGTTCCCATTGATTATATTACATTCGATGCAACGCTGGAAGAAAACTTGTATAGTTCCTATGTTTGTCCCTGTTTATTTGTGATTCTTGTCTAGTTTTTTTGTTGTTGTGTTTTATTTGTTGCATGCATTGCGTAAAAATCATAAGCCCATCAGTGGGATCACCACTTAAAATCAGAGCATTTACGTAATTTGACACCATAATTAACATATTCTTTTTATGCAATATAGATTTTTATGTACACATATAATAGGCAATCATTTACCCACACAATGCCATAGTTTCATAAGAAACGGGCCTCAAACAAAAAAGATATGATGATGTTACTAGGATGAGCCAGTGCACACTGCACTCAGCTGCTGCAGGGTTGGTCCACAGAGACTGCAGTGCAGCTGCACCCTTGGGGTACAAATTGTTAAAGTGACCCAATAAAATCACAAGAATCGAGAGAGAAGGGATGGGAGTATCAACTCAGTATGGTATGGAAAACACAATAAATGGATAAAATTACTTGTGTCATCAATCAAGTGTCAGGTTTGGTCAGATATTTGACTAATTGTGTGACGCATTTTGAATGGAAGCTGTCACAAGTGATCACTTTCACTTTGGTGACTGCCACAAGTGATAACTTTCACTTTGGTGACTGCCACAAGTGATAACTTTCACTTTGGTGTCTGCCACAAGTGATAACTTTCACTTTGGTGACTGCCACAAGTGATAACTTTCACTTTGGTGTCTGCCACAAGTGCTGGTCGGGTTTTCCTCTTTATATCTTTTTTTGAAAATGTCCTCTTTTTTTGGTGAGCAAAGTCTGATGCCTGATGCAAATTAGGGCAAAAAAAGACCCAGGTTTCTGTGTTGTTTGCTTTTTTATTGATGACTCTCTGACTCTGACCCATTCTCCTGACCGAATGGTCGTAGAGGAGACATGAGGATGTCGATATCATTTTATTGATAGCATGTTGCCAACTCTTTGTCCATGTTGTGCTTGCAGAGAAAGGGACATCATCCACAGTCTGGGATGAAAGCAGCTGAGGGCTACACAGCCATCACTGTGCAGGTAGGTACTTCTGACTTCTCTGTCTTTTATCATCAAACTCACAATAATAATGACAGTCTGTCCTTCTGCGATTCTGTGTCTTTTATCATCAAACTCACAATAATAATGACAGTCTGTCCTTCTGCGATTCTGTGTCTTTTATCATCAAACTCACAATAATAATGACAGTCTGTTCTTCTGCGATTCTGTGTCTTTTATCATCAAACTCACAATAATAATGACAGTCTGTTCTTCTGCGATTCTGTGTCTTTTATCATCAAACTCACAGAGTAATGATATGTTTTTCTGCGATTCTCTGCTTTTTATCATGAAACTAGAAAAGTAATGATCTGTTTTTCTGCAATTTTCTTCTATTGTGAAACTCGCAAAGTAATGATCTGTTTTTTTGCAATTCTCTTTTATAGTGAAACTCGCAAAGTAATGATCTGTTTTTTTGCAATTCTCTTTTATAGTGAAACTCGCAAAGTAATAATCTGTTTTTCTGCACTTCTCTTTTATCATCAAACTCACAAAGTAATGATCTGTTTTTCTGCACTTTTCTGTCTTTTATCATCAAACTCACAAAATATTGACAGTCTGTTCTTCTGCAATTTTCTGTCTTTTATCATGAAACTCACAAAGTAATGTCAGTCTGTGTTTATACATAGAGAGGCAGAGAGCTGGCACCTTCTGTATTGATCAGCCTGCCACTAGCCGCTCCAGGAAGGTAGATTGAGAAAAAATCTTCCATACAGGTAGATTATTTGATTGAGAAAAATATTCCTATATGAGTAGATTATTTGACTGAAAAAATATTACAACATAAGTGGATTATTTGTTTGAGAAAAAATATACCAATATAAGTAGACAATTTGATTGAGAAAAGTATACCAGTATAAGTAGATTGTTTGATTCAGAAAAATATTGAAGTAAAAGTTTACCCTGTTTTGTTATTCATACATTTCATTAAATTAATTTATGAGAGACCCTGTTATTCAAACACTCATTTTATCTTGTAGAGAGACCCTGTTTTGTTATTCAAACGCTTCATTAATTTAATTTAGTTTTGTCGATCAATGCCTTTGGTTTTTGATATAAAATGGTTTGCAGATCTATACATCAGCCTCTTTTTTTTACGGTGTGGACTATTTCATTTATTTATTTTTTACATAACTGGTTTTTTTCATTTTTGTCATGATACAATATAAACAAAAGAACATAGATAATTAATTCACCCATGCTTACAATATCAACTGTTATATAAACTCTATACATCTTTGGGGATGGGATAGTTCAGTGGTCAGAGCGCTCGCTTTCCCCCAGTCAAGTTAAGCAGCGTCAAGCCAGGTTGCCAATTGGATGGGTGACCATTTGTGCACCTTGGCTACAGTTCAGCCCCCCAGTTCACCCAGTTGTCAATGGGTACCTGCCCTCTTTAGAGTCAGGGAAGGTAAAGCAGCGAGGGAGAGGAGACGGGCGCCGCCCTCAACATGCTGGCCCCTAGAGAAGCTGAGGTCTCTGACGCCTCACTCCCCTACAACCACACTGGTTATGGGACACCTTTACCTTTACCTTTTATATATATGTTCAACACAACCACACACACACACACAACACACACACACACACACACACACCACATTCTTCTTTGTTACCAACTGCAAACACTGCCCCCCCCCCCCCCCCCAAAAAAAAAAAAAGCCCCCCAAAACCCAGACAAAAAAGCGCATACATTCCTGTAAGAAAAACAGACTTACTGTTATGTCAGTGAAGGTTGTACCAGAAAAAAAAGAAAAACAGACTTACTGTTATGTCAGTGAAGGTTGTACCAGAAGAAAAAAGAAAAACAGACTTACTGTTATGTCAGTGAAGGTTGTACCAGAAGAAAAAAGAAAAACAGACTTACTGTTATGTCAGTGAAGGTTGTACCAGAAGAAAAAAGAAAAACAGACTTACTGTTATGTCAGTGAAGGTTGTACCAGAAGAAAAAAGAAAAACAGACTTACTGTTATGTCAGTGAAGGTTGTACCAGAAGAAAAAAGTAAAAGTTTGAATTGGTCATATGCAGGGAAAGAACTGTTCTAATGAACAAGATCAGCAACACATATACACCTTTGTTAATTCCATGTTTCATCCAGATATGTTAATTTATTTATTTTCTTTTTATTTATTTATTCTTTTATATGGAGGGTAACGGAATAAGCATTTAGACAAAATAAGCAACTTAAACACTGCCACTCTTGCAACTGGAGTAATATCTATTTTAATCCCAGTGCTGAAAAGATGCTTGACCTCTGCAAACTTCATTGTAATTTACCTCCTCACAGGTCAACAAATTAGGGGTTAGCCATATCCCCCAGACCTTCAACTGTTTGGGATTCCATTCCATTTGCAAATGTGGCGTGTATCTGATTTTGGAAAATGCTCTGCTTCCAAGCCCTGTTACTTTTGTTTGAATGTTTAAATATAGACCTTCTTTTTGTTGAGTTTAATTAGACCTATATTACCAGGTGATTCTAATGTCCACATGCAGTGTCAAAGGATTTTTCTATCTCCTTCGTTTATTGGTTGTGTATCATCTGCATATTATAAATATTTATGTTCCACTGATTTGATTTTAATCCCTTTCATATTTTTTCTATCTCCTTCATTTATCGGTTGTGTATCGTCTGCATAATTTAAATATTTATGTTCCACTGAATTGATTTTAATCCTTTCATATTTTTATTTTCTATTATCATAATGGGTAAAATTTCTGTGAAAGGATAAATGAATAAAGAGATGTGATTTGATTTGATCTTTTATATCAAGGATAATGGAATAAGCATTCTTGTGCTTTTTTACATCCAGTTCCCGTGTGTATGCTGTTTTGTAAATGTCATCTGTTCCCACCGGCACACGATGGCCAACTCTTACAAAAAGTGGAACAGGATTTAATGTGTGCGTAAGATGTTCTGCGTGCGTTCGCACACAAGGCCTCGGTTTAAAGTCTTATCCGAAGGACCATGATGAGAGATGGGGTCACCATGTGTACAGCCTCTCAACACTTTAAACCAGGAAGAGGTGTGTCCCTTTACTGTACTGCAGACTCAGTATCTTAACTGCCGAGTGCAAGTGCACCCTTTATGCCCAGGTATTAATTCTTATGTACCACTTGCTATGTTCATGTCCCTAAGATTTTTTTGTTAAGTGGGAAAAAAACCACTGCACTTATGCCAGGTAGTGGTGAGAAAGTTGGAAATGATCATCAAATGTGTCGCTCCACCATGAAATTTTTTCAATCTGTTTTTTTTGTATCGTAGAGCCATTTCATTGCGAACTGATAATATGTCTATAACTAAAAATTGACTTCTGGTGCAATGCAACTCATTATGTTGTGGAGCGTCACAAAATGAATGAGGACTGCTTGTGTTCCTGCAGTGCTGACCCCCCCCCCCCATACACACGTATTGTGGTGAGGCAGCCAGCAGACGACAAAGGGGGTACAATGTTCGCTGAAAAACAAAACCTTCCACATTATTTTGTTTTTTCACCTGAGTTTTGAGTCTGTGGCTAGTCTGAACAGAGTGGTATTTATTTCAGTAGATGCCTTAGTACATGCAGTATGAATGCGAAAGTGTAGTCTTAAGTGGTACAACTGCCTACAAAAATTCATCTTAGATTATGTATTATCTCCCTTTAAATGGATCTTGTATGTGTGTGAAGGGAAAAAATACAGGAATTATTCTTTGTCTTTGGAGTTTTGACATGTCATAAATTCGACATGTCACCAAAAAAACAAAAACTCAACATGTCACAGATTTGACAAGTCGCAGATTTGACATGTCATGGATTTGGTTTTCCCGTTCGGGGGGATTTTTCTCCTGGAGTTAACATCAGTGCCGACTCCACTCCCTCAAAAGTCCTTTGGATGAGACTATAAACCAAGGCCCATGTGCAAACGCACGCAGAACATCATGCACACACGTTAAATCCTGTTCTACTTTTTGTAAGAGTAGGCCATTGTGTGCCGTGGTAACAGATGACAAGATTTACAAAACTGGATGTAAAAAAGCACACAAGTGCTTATTCCATTATCGTCGATATAAAAGAATAAATAAATCAATGAAATTGGCATGTCACAGCTTTGGCTGTGTCCAGTGTTATATAGTGACTGATGTGTGTAACTGATGGTATATTCTGTGTTATGTAATGACGGATGTATATTCTGTGTTATGTAATGACTGATGGTATATACTGTGTTATGTAATGACTGATGGTATATTCTGTGTTATGTAATGACTGATGGTATATACTGTGTTATGCAATGACTGACGGTATATTCTGTGTTATGTAATGACTGATGGTATGTAATGACTGATGGTATGTAATGACTGATGGTATATACTGTGTTATGTAATGACTGATGGTATATTCTGTTATGTAATGACTGATGGTATATTCTGTGTGATGTAATGACTGATGGTATATACTGTGTGCGTTCACTGGTGACACTGCAGTGTTATGCAGCAATTGATGGGTCACTTGTGCTGTGTGCAGATGCTTGGTGTCCATGAGGGAAGAGGTGGCAGGCAGCACAGGGCTGTACCACAGCATGATGGGGAACGGCACACAGCACTGCACACAGCACTGCACACAGCACGGCACACAGCACTGCACACAGCAAAGACACAATACAGGGTGATGGGGAACTGCACACAGAAGCCATTGTATGAAGACAATGAACACTGTCAGTTCCTTTAGAGCAGAAGTCAGGATGTTGTGGATGGCTTCAGTTTCAGTTCTGGGGTTGGGGAGGGGAGGGGGGAGGTGACAGTGGAGAAGTGTCACTTTTGGGAGAAAGTTTCACCACACTCTGGTTCCTGAGCGAGGCAGGCGTGTGTTTCCTTTTTCCAATGATGGTCGTTTGAAGTGAGGCTGTAGAGCTGGCTGAAGCTGAAGGGATGCAGAATGATGCAGCCATGGACAGACAACTCATGGCTGGATTTCAAGTTGTTGGGAATTCAGGATGCAGCCCTGGACAGACAACTCATGGCTGGATTTCAAGTTGTTGGGAATTCAGGATGCAGCCATGGACAGACAACTCATGGCTGGATTTCAAGTTGTTGGGTATTCTGATTGATCACACCCCTCACCTTTTTTTCTTCTTTTAAAAAAATTTAAATAATTTTTTTTTAATTGCATACCACTTTATGTCACAGCAGATTTTTCTGCATGAAATCTGGGCTGCTCTCCCCAGGAAGAGCGTGTCGCCACAAGTGCAGCACCACCCATAATTTTTTTCTTTTCCTGTCTGCAACTGTATTTGTTTCCAGGGGCAACCCTCTTGTTGCCGTGGGTTCTTTAACATGCGCTAAATAATGATGTATAACACACAAGACCTCAGTATTGACTCATCCAAAAGACTAGCACCCAGACCACCACTCATGGTCTAAAGGATGGGGGAAAAGTTTTGGGCCCAAACGGGATTTGAACCACAGCACACTCTGACCCAGACTTTTCGCTTTCTAGACAGGCGCGTTACCTCTAGACCACCGATCCACCCTACCAGGGTTGAACTGAAACAGTTGAGAGTATTACTTTGTTTCATTATTTCCCTCCCCCCATAACATCATCATCCCCCTCTCCACTTTATTGTAATAAAAGTTGGGGGGAAGTGGGAGGGGTTCAAACATTTTTTATTCAGTTTTTTGTTTTGTTTCGTAATTATACCAAAATAAAAACATAACCGTTTTTGTTGACACACAAAGAAAGATTATTGGTAAAAAAAAAAGTTGTAAGCTTTCGGGTTTCCATCTCGGCTAAGGATTGGGGGGATATGTATGCACATGGCGTGGCCTGTTTGTGAAGTGTGTGTGTGTGCACGAGTGTGGTATACTTAAAAAATTTTTTTTTTACATGTTTTTCCCTCAATCACAGCTCTGGTTCACTGATGGTGAGATCTTTGTATAGGCCACTTTTTTCCCCATCATTAAGGTAGCCCCATTGTGACCCAGTAAGTGTTATAAATCTTTGTATAGGCCACTTTTTTCCCCATCTTTAAGGTAGCCACATTGTGACCCAGTAAGTGTTATAAATCTATCAACCCACTGGGATGTAGCAAAACCACCACTGAGTAAATGTGTCGATAGTATGACACTACACTGCTAAAAAATCCTGTAAAACTAGCTTAACTTAAAACTGCTAAAATAAATCTGTAAAACTACGCTACACTGCTAAAATAAATCTGTAAAACTATGCTACACTGCTAAAATAAATCTGTAAAACTACGCTATACTGCTAAAATAAATCTGTAAACTACGCTACACTGCTAAAATAAATCTGTAAAACTATGTTACGCTGCTAAAATAAATCTGTGAAACTACACTACACTACACTTAACACTGCTAGAATAAATCTGTAAATTATAAAAACTACATTGCTAAAATAAATCTGTAAAACTACACTACAGTGCTAAAATAAATCTGTGAAACTACTCTGAACACTGCTAAAATAAATCTAAATTATAAAAACTACACTGCTAAAATAAATCTGAAACTACACTACAGTGCTAAAATCTCTGAAACTACACTAAACACTGCTAAAGTAAATCTGTAAATGATGAAAACTACACTGCTAAAATCTGTAAAACTACACAACACTATACTGCTAAAATGAATCCGTAAAACTACACCACACTAAAAAAAGGTACACCTGTGTGGTCGTAGGGGAGCAAGGTGGAGACCTCAGCTTTTCTAGGGACCAGTATGTTGAGGGTGGTGCCCATCTCTCCTTCGCTCCTTTTCCTTCCCTGACCCTCAAGAGGGTGGGTACCCATTTACAGCTAGGGGAACTGTACTGTAGCCAAGACGTGTAAAAGGTAACCCATCCAACTGGTAAAGCTGCTTAACATTGGCTGGGGGAAAGCAAGCATTCTGATCACTAAGCTATCCCGCCCCCATACACTACACTGCTAAAAATGAATCTGTAAAACTACACTATACAGCTAAAATTAATATGTGAAACTACACTACACTATACTTATAAAGTAAATCTAAAACTACACCACACTGCTAAAATATATCTGTAAAATGACGCTACACTGCTAAAATCTGTTGAACTATACTGCTAAAATAAACCTGTAAAACTATACTGCTAAAATCTGTAAAACTAGTTGCACTACACTGATAAAGTACATATGTAAAGATACACTACACTGCTGAAATAGATCTAAAACTACACTGTTAAAATCTGTAAAACTAGTTGCACTACACTGTTAAAGTACATCTGTAAAGCTACACTACACTGCTGAAATAGATCTAAAACTACACCTGTTAAAATCTGTAAAACTAGTTGCACTACACTGTTAAAGTACATCTGTAAAGCTACACTACACTGCTGAAATAAATCTAAAACTACACTGTTCAAATCTGTAAAACTAGACACTATACTGCTAAAATGAATCTGTAAAACTACACTACACTGCTGAAATAAATCTGTAAAACTACATTACACTGCTAAAATGAATCTGTAAAACTACACTACACTGCTAAAATGAATCTGTAAAACTACACCACACTGCTGAAATAAATCTAGAGCTACACTATGTTGCAAAAATAAATCTGTAAACCTATACTACACTGCTAAAATGCATCTGTAAAACAACACTACACTGCTAAAATGCAAAACAACATTACACTGCTAAAAAAATTACATCTGTAAAACTACGCTACGCTCCTAAAAAAAATCTGTAAAACTACAGTATACGACACTGCTAAAATCTGGAACTACACTATACTACACTGCTAAAATAATGTAAAACTACACTACACTGCTAAATTAAATCTTTACACTGCACGGCTAAAATAAATCTGCAAAACTACACTGCTAACATAAATATGTAAAACTACACTACATACTGCTAAAATACGTAAAACTACTCGATACTGCTAAAATAAATCTGTGAAACTACACTACATTTAATACTGCTAAAATGTTAATTAAACTACACTACATTGCTAACATGAATCTGTAAGGCTACACTACACTGCTAGAATAAATCTGTAAAACTACACTACACTTAATACTGCTGAAAGAAATCTGTAAAAGCACACTACACTGCTGAAAGATTTCTGTAAAACTACACCACACTACATACTACTACATACTGCACAACACTGCTAAAATAAATCTGTAAGACTACATAGCATTTAATACTGTTAAAATAAATCTTGAACTTCAGAGGGAGAAGAAGAAGAAATGTGTATGCAGTTTTTGAAAAGGTCATCCCTTCCCACTGGCATGCAAAAAAAAAAAAGTAATAAAAATGAGACAAACTGAAATCCCATGGAATTATCGAAACTACATGTTGTGCATACATGGAACCCCATTCCATTTTTCTCCAGAGTAGGCCATTGCATGCCAGTGGGAAGGGATGACCTTTTCAAAACTGCATACACATTTTGAGAAAGGCAGAACAGAGAGGGGAATTGAGGGAATTGGTTGTCAAGTCTATAGGAGTGCCCCCACGGTCTTTTTTCTTTTATTTCGAGGATCATGGAATAAGTTTACATCCAGTCCCCGTGTATACACAGTTTTGTAAATTCTGTCATCCTTTCCCATCGGCACACGATGGCCTACTCTTACGAAAAGCGGAACAGGATTTAACGTGTGCGCAAGATGTTTTGCCTGCGTTCACACACGTAGCCTCAGTTTATAGTCTCATCCGAAAGACTTTAATAAGCTGCATGACTAAGGGCTGAATAGATAGGCACGGGGACTGTATTAAAAAAAAACCCAAACCAAAACAGCACAGGAATGCTTAGGCCCTATTCCACGCACGCGCACACATACACTACACTGTAGGCCTACCATTCAGTTAAGGGGAAATAATACCTTGAAACGAACTCTTTCTGGCAGTTATATCCCTTCTTCGCTTTAATCTGCCAGTTTAGGCTATAAGCCAAAGACAAATTATAGTAGTTTACCCGATCGGTATTTGCAGAGGAAGGTGGGTTTCTCGTGTAGATAATAAGGACACAATCTCCACCTTAATTACAGGCTATTTAAAGTGTGTTTCTGCAGTGAAAAGTATCTGTCCATTCTTCTTCGTCACTTGTATTAACTTTTCTTCACTTTCCAACTTTAAATCAAAGACTTCCCATCCAAACAAGTCAAGTAAAGTGAGAGGAAATAACATATACACTAACAGACATGCAAACAAACAAAAAACAAACAAACAAAAAACCCAAACAAAATAAACAAAAGCATAAAGGGGAAGGGGGGTGGGAACGGATGGGGAAAGGGTATCAAGGATGAAGGGGGAAAACACAAACAGCAAACAGAAGAATTATAGTAATGATGTATGATTAATATTAATAAGTAATAAATCCCTACACATACGAACAAAAACAAAACAAAAAAAGAAAGGCCTTAACAAATAACCAAAGTAATATAAATGTAATAGTGCTAATAGTCCCATTAATAAAAGTAGTGAAATAATTTTTTAAAAAACTGTTTATATTGAAACCATTGAACTGGGTAAGAAAACATGCATGAAAAAATGTCTCCAATCTAGTGATCAGATCAGTGGTTTGGTTTTCTCCTTTTGAATTTGCAGAATGCACACGTGTTTACATACATCACTTATACCCTATCCTGTTCATAACTAAATTTAAAAACAAAAACAACCTTTCTCCTCCTTTTCCCCCTTCCACATACATATATAGCAAGCAAAGTGTAGATTTTTCAGTTACAACAAACCACACCTGAAAGATTTTTAGGGTGGGCAGAGAGTACTGATATCTTTAATCTGTTCTAAATATGGTTGATTGGATTTGTGATTAGTTCTTAAACGTTTTTGCATAGGCGTATTAAGTGATTTTTCAACTGATTTTTGAACTGATTTTTATTTTTGATACATTTTAAACGTTTTGTGAGCTTGTTCTATGAATCACTACCTGAATATAAGAAGCTTGTTTTGTAAAGATTGTTTCTGGGTCTGGGAAATGTTAGTAGATGGTTATGCTTTTTAGGGTCAGGGAAGGTAAAGCAGCGAGAGAGAGGAGATGGGCGCTGCCCTCAATATGCTGGCCCCTAGAGAAGCTGAGGTCTCTGATGCCTCGCTCCCCTAAGACCACCTAGGTAGGCCTAGGCCTAATGGGACACTTTACCTTTTTACAGGGAACAGGATAAGCCTCGAGGCCCTACTACACAGAGGAGTGCTCTTATATGGCCTAAGACTGGCAGTCCTGAGGACAGAAACAGTCCTGTGCTGCAGGCCTGTCGCCATAGTTGAGGCACTCCCAAGATCATGTGCTGCAGGCCTGTCCCATAGTTGGGCACTCCAAGATCATGTGCTGCAGGCCTGCCGCCATAGTTGAGGCACTCCCAAAGTGCAGGCCTGGCATGAGCCTCCCAAGATCATGTGCTGCAGGCCTGCCGCCATAGTTGAGGCACTCCCAATCATCGATGCAGATCAGCCTAGGCTGCAGCTATGTAATGCTTTTGGGCCTTTCATTATATTGCAGACTGTGATCATCATCATGCAGATTACAGCTGCTTTGCCACAGCTGAGCGCGCGGTGTGTGTGTGCGTGCGTGCGTGCGTGCGTGCATGCTGCGGCGCGCGCGCGCGTGTTTGTGTGTGTGTGTGTGTGTGTGTGTGTTGTGTGTGTGTGTGTGTGTGTGTGTGTGGTCAAAGTCAAAGTCAAAGTCAAAGTCAAAGTCAAAATTTATATCGAGATGGTACATTGAATAAACATTGATTTGCTTTTTTTCATCAAGCCATCTATCTAAGGGAAAAAATCACCAAAATGATTTAACTACCATGATTTTAACAGCCTTAAAATAAGAAATATCTAGTAGTATGCGTCCATCAGTCTCGGAAGACTATGGAGTTGCACTCTAGTCTTTAGAGCGCAAAGCCTGGGTAGGTAAGTATGGAGGGCAAGCTGTTACCCATGCAGCAAACCCCCCCCCCCCCCCTCCACGCCACTGGAATGGTCCATTGGAAAGGCAGTCACCAATAGGAATGGTTCCAGTAACGTTGCAGGAACCGCCAGAACGTTGCCATATCCAGCCCCGAACCGCCCTGGGGACTCCAACTTCCCGATTTTTCCTCAGGGATGGTGTCTAAACACGACGCCTGTGTGCATGCTGGGTTTTTTTTTTTTTTTTTTTGGGGGGGGGGGGGCCTACAATAGCCTGCTCTTTCGAAAGGCGGAACGGGGTTTTAACGTGTGCGCAAGATGTTCTGCGTTCGTTCACACGGGGCCTCGGTTTATAGTCTCATTCGAATGACTTTGACATTCAGTTCGAAAATTTTCGTCAAACTGGGCAGAAAGGGGGAGGCTGGGAATCGAACCCAGAACCTCACGGTTTACTTGTTGACAGTCGAATGTCTTAACCACCCTGCCACCCTCCGTCCTAAATATACCTATAGACAAGAACAAGCCAAAAAAAACCCGAACAAAAGAAAAAAAACAACAAAAAACAAACAAACAAAAAACACACACAAAAGCACTCAAAAGTCACACATACACACATACACCCACGTAGGCCTACACATATAGGCACGTGCGGGCACTCGCCCACACGAGCACGTATGCACGTAGGCGTGTGCACACATTTAGAGTTTAAAACTTCATAAAATGTCAGACAAACAAATTTATCCATTACATCACAAATACCATTATTTAGGAGTTTAAAATAGCCCATGAAATGTCAATCAAACTAATTATCTACAATTGTATACAATGTACAATTGTATACATTGTATACAATGGGCAACATTTCATGCTCAGTGTCTACAGTAGCAATACATTTCGCACATTATACACAATGAGCAAACTAATTAGATCTACACACTGTATATAATGAGCAATACCGTAAAGTTGCTCATTGTATACAATGTGCACAGAGAGAGCAAGTCCATAAAATTAACATTGATTCAGATTCTTTAATGCCATTTGTCTATTGTAAAAATATTCACAATAAAACATAAGAAAATGTTTTGGTGTTGGTTCATTCACGCAGTTAGTAAAATACACATTACATCTTGTCAATACACATGAATGCACACACCATTAAAAGCACACGCATGCCTACACTCCTATTCACCTTCACACACCATTTGCGAAAGCACACAAGCACCCCCCCCCCCCCCAACACACACACATACACACACACACACACACACACACACACACACACACACACACACACACACACACACACACACACACACACACACACACACACA
>CM060342.1:41169963-41177463 GCA_030674155.1 Stramonita haemastoma
CACAGTAGGGAGGCCTGTCACCCCAGCTACAAGTTAATTACCTGCACAGACACCAGTCCCTGTCACCTTGTGGACACTGATATGAGGAGAGGTAGGCAGAAACAGAGCCATTCATAGATAGATAGATAGAACCTCCCCCCCTCCACCCCCTCCCCCCCTTCTCTCCCCCCCCCCTTCCTTTCCCCCATGTCTACTTACTGTTGGTGTTGGTGTTGAAGTCTCTTCTCACCTTCCTGTTGAACTGTCACCTTGGGTACTACTAGGGCCACAGGACTTAACAACTTCTGCACAAAGGCCTACTAGCCAAGCCTATAATTATATATCGCCCCAGAGTTGGAGGGGAGGCAGACCCTTTGTCTTTACCTTACTATCTGTCTGTCTGTCTGTCTGTCTGTCTATCTGTCTGTCTGTGGATGAGTCACCTGTTGTCTAAACATGTTGACTGAGGCAGTGTGTGTCAATCAATCAATCAATCAATCAAATTTTTATTTCCAGATGGTACATTGAGTAAGCAGCGATCTGCTTTTTTCCATCAAGCCATCTATCTAAAGAAAAGAAAAGAAAAAAATCAAAACAATAGCAAAAATCAAATCCAAAACAAAACAAAAAACCAACAAAAAACAAAGCAGAAAATCCCTAGCAAACAAAAAAAGCCAACGAAAGAAAGAAAAGGGGAAAAAGCAAACAAACAATTAAAACAACAACAACAAACATTTCACCAACATTAACTTGCTAACATGATTTCAACAACTTTAAAATAAACTATGCCTATAAATAATACAAGCAACTACTATAACAACAACCAAACGAGAAAATAAAATAAATAAAATAAATAAATAAAATAAATAAATAAAAATAAAAAAATATTGTAAAAATCTACTCAAATGCCATACACACATATGCACATACACCCACACCCACACCCACACACACACACACACACACACACACACACACACACACACACTCTGTGTGTGTGTGTGTGTGTGTGTGTGTGTGTGTGTGTGTGTGTGTGTGTGTGTGTGTGTGTGTGTTTATATTTTTTTTATATCGAGGATAATAGGATAAGCACTCATGAGCTTTTTTTTTTTATCCAGTCCCCGTGTGTATGCAGTTTTGTAAATATTGTCATCTGTTCCCACCGGCACACAATGACCTACTCTTACGAAAAGCGGAACAGGATTTAACATGTGCGCAAGATGCTCTGCTGTGTTCGCACACGGGGCCTCGGTTTACAGTCTCATCCCGAAGACTTTTGGGGAGAGTGGAGTCAGCACTGATGTTAACTCCAGGGGAAAAATCCCCCCAAGTTGTCAAATTGCCAGCCAATGTTCTGACCTCTAGGCTATACCGTCCCCCAGGGATGAGAGAGAGAGAGAGAGAGAGAGAGAGAAGAGAGAGAGAGAGAGAGAGAGAGAGAGAGAGAGAGAGAGAGAGAGAGAGAGAGAGAGAGAGAGAAAGGCAAAATTCTTTTATTCGAGGATAATAGATAAGCACTCATGTGCTTTTTTACATCCAGTCCCCGCCCCTTTCAGGGATAACATCAAGATAAAAAGACAGCCTCAACTAAAACAAGAACAATTATAATGATCCAATTACCAAGAGCAAACCATACCAAGTATCAAACAACAGGTAAGAAATAAGACAGGGATACAAAATTAAGGTAATGTTATAAAAAAAGGCACTCATTCCAAACGAAAATAAGAAGTAAGAATCAATGATGATTTTGATTTGAATAATAAACAAGCAAACAAACAAACAAAGAAACAAAAGAGAGAGAGAGATTTGATTTGATTTGATTTGATTGATTTGATTTGATTTTATTCTTTTATATCGAGGATAATGGGATAAGCACTCTTGTGCTTTTTTACATCCAGTCCCCGTGTGTATGCAGTTTTGTAAATGTCATCTGTTCCCACCGGCACACGATGGCCTACTCTTACGAAAAGCGGAACAGGATTTAACGTGTGCGCAAGATGTTCTGCGAGAGAGAGAGAGAGAGAGAGAGAGAGAGAGAGAGAGAGAGAGAGAGAGAGAGAGAGAGAGAGAGAGAGAGAGAGAGAGAGAGAGAGAGAGAGAGAGAGAGAGAGAGAGAAGAATGAATGAATGAATGAATGAAATGAATAATCTTTATTTTTCAAGGGTAACAGTAAGCATTTACATACTTTTTTTCATCCGGCCCTTGCCCTGATTAGGGAATAGAGGGGGGAAAAAAAGAAAGAAAGAAAGAAAGAAAGAAAGAGAGAGAGAGAGAGAGAGAGAGAGAGAGAGAGAGAGAGAGAGAGAGAGAGAGAGAGAGAGAGAGAGGAGAGAGAGAGAGAGAGGGAGAGAGAGAGAGAGAGAGAGAAACCCTACCAAAACAGGAGAAAAGCCAAAAAGCAAAGATAAAAGAAAGCAGCGACAAGGAAGGACAACATCACCATCACCAAGAATAAAAGTTCAACTTATGGTTGTAAAAAGGAGATACATTCAACAATACATTCAACAAATGCATAATCCCCACAGGGTACATAGATACTTATTTAAGACAAAAGAGATAGATATCTATTCAGCAAACACATAATCCTTAACCGAGCAGTCATTCATGTCAGGAGATACACTGGTTATAATTAAATCAAATACTTTAAAATTGAGAAGTGACAGCCGAGAAGAGAGCAGCCCGAACAAAACAGATACATATTTAAACATGACGAACCTTTCTTACTTTAAAACAATACTATGAGTCCCTCCAAAAAACAACAACAAACAAATGCACTCACAACCCAGAACGCTGCAGTAAAAAAAAAAAAAAAAAAAAGCAAACAAGCATTTGATCAATAACATTATGTTACGCCCCAAAATGACATTTTTCAAGTGAGCTCTAGAACATGAGTTTAAAGTATTAAAAATGCGTAACATTTCACGATCAAAAACTTTCCTATCTAATGATAGGTTTAGGATATGATATATAAAAATGGAAAATAGGCAGAGAGAGAGAGAGAGAGAGAGAGAGAGAGAGAGAGAGAGAGAGAGAGAGAGAGAGAGAGAGAGAGAGAGAGAGAGAGAGAGAGAGGAGAGAGAGAGAGAGAGAGAGAGAGAGAGAGAGAGAGAGAGAGAGAGAGGATGAGGAAGAGATTGAGCAGGCATAATCTAGTGTCACAAAAATTGCATACAAAACTAACAACTTTCGGCACAAATGGCCTCTGAAGTCGGAATATAGCTGCCTATATGGCGAGGTACTTGAAAATAGTCATACACACAAACCTCTCATTCAGTGAGCAATTTCAATCCCACAGTGATTCCCAGGTGGGATGAGTGAGTCAGAGAACGCACTCTGGGTGACCCCCCAGGGTGTTAAGCTGGGGAACAACAACAACAACACCAACAACTGACCATAGTCACACCTGGCTGCTGAAAGACCCCTGGGACAGAAGGACGACAATTATCTCAAGTAGGTTAACAGACCAACAGTCCAGACAACAACCTCAGGTACACACCCACCTTGTCCCAACCACCTGTACCACTCTTTGAAGAGAAGGGACAGGGGTACAGTCAAGTACCCACAGGGAGCTTGGCGACAGGTCCTGTCCTGAAGCTGGGCTCAACATCAATGCTTTAATTAAAGTGGACATGTTACACAGAGAGAGAGAGAAGAGAGAGAGAGAGAGAGAGAGAGAGAGAGAGAGAGAGAGAGAGAGAGAGAGAGAGAGAGAGAGAGAATGAATGAATGAATGAATAATCTTTATTTTTCAAGGGTTACAGAGTAAGCATTACATACTTTTTTTCATGCCCTGATCAGGGAATAAAGCTAAGAAACCCCCTCCCTACCCCTACATACCAGCATCACCACCAACAGCAGTTCAACCAATATTTTAAAAGAAGAAAACAGGATACATTCAACCAAACCTGCCATCCTAACTGGATACACTGATAATTATTTAAACAAACGTGTGTGTGTGTTTTGTGTGTGTGTGTGTTGTGTGTGTGTGTGTGTGTGTGTGTGTGTGTGTGTGTGTGTGTGTGTGTGTGTGTGTGTGTGTGTGTGTGTGTGTGTGTGTGTGTAAGCGGTAAAACAAGCAAAGTAGGCATAAAAGAGGAAAAATCAGATTAAAAAAAAATAACATAAAAACCTTTTAAACACAAAAAGCTACATGAAAACACATTTCTATATTCAAATGGTAAGAATACAGTTTGAATCCAACATAACAACCAAAACACTCCTCTCCATAATAAGTCTAGGATAGAATATGTGAAGGTGGAAGTTGGAGGGCAAAGGAAAGGGAAAGGAAGCAAGAGAGAACTCGAACTCGAACTCGAAATGTTTATTGAGAGTAAATGGATAAGCACAAAGCTTCTTTACACCATGCTCTCACAAAAAAAAGAAAAATCGAAAAAAAGGAAATGAAAGAAAAATCACACACACTCACACACACACACACACACACACACACACACACACACACACACACACACACACACACACACACACACACACACACACACACACACACACACACACACACACACAACATACACATGCACATGCACATACACATGCACAAAACCCCAAGTAAGCAGCATATGCAAACAATAATGATCAACACTTTCAAATACATTCAAATGATTAAACAAAATGAGCATCATAATGAAATACTACTAATGACAATTAGATGAAAATCAGAGAAACAAAATACAGAGAGAGTCAGAGGGGGGGTGGAGACAGGCAGAAAGACAGACAGAGAGAGAGAGAGAGAGAGAGAGAGAGAGAGAGAGAGAGAGAGAGAGAGAGAGAGAGAGAGAGAGGAGAGAGAGAGAGAGAGAGAGAGAGAGAGAGGGTGGGGTGGGGGTGGGGGGTAGACAAACAGACAGACAAGACCAAGACAAACAGAGAATATACAAATGCAATATAGAGTAGGAAATGCCCTATTCAACCCCCCCCCCCCCCCCCCCGCCTTCCTCCCTCCTGACATTTTCCCATCAAAATACTTATAGAAGACAACCAATAACAAAGCAAGCAAAATAGCAACAAAAAACTAGTCAATACAAGCATGACACGAGCAATTGAATGTAAGAAAAATCCAAACACACTCAAACTCTTTACTTCTATGTTCCCCACCTTCCCTCACTGAGTCTCTGTCTTACCCGCCCATTCATCCCTTCTTTGAAAGATTTCCCCGAGGACAAAATTATCATACATATCAAACGAAATTGAGCAAAAAGCATACACACATATACACATGCACCTACGCACGAATGCACGCACGCACACACATACGCTCGCGCGCTGACACACACACATTTACATACACACACACACACACACACACACACACACGCCACAACACACACACACACACACACACACACACACACACACACATACACACACACACACACAAACAAACAAACAAACAAACAAACAAACATACACTCTTCTATTATCAATAAGAACTTGAGAAATATGCAAAAAGACAAAACACTCTCAAACACGGTTACAAGTAAATATGAAGCACACTCGCGCATACTTTATGTTCGCAATCAATGTTACAATGTTCAGTGATGTATAACAGTTGTTGTTGTTGTTTTTTTCCAGTGAAGTCATAAATGCTCCAAGGAGTAGGAAGCAGTGTGTTGCTACATCCTCTTTCAGAGAGAGAGAGAGAGAGAGAGAGAGAGAGAGGAGAGAGAGAGAGAGAGAGTGAGAGAGGAGAGAGAGAGAGAGAGAGAGAGAGGAGAGGAGAGAGGAGAGAGAGAGAGAGAGAGAGAGAGCATCCCCAAATTACATCCTCATCAAAACAAACCAGTCAAATAATTTTTTCAAAAGACTCACACTTCCATAAAAAATAACTATCATCAATGAAACCTAAAAGCTCACAATTTGACCAAACCTAACAAGGAAAAGAAAACCCAGAGGAGAGAGAGAGAGAGAGAGGAGAGAGAGAGAGAGAGAGAGAGAGAGGAGAGAGAGAGAGAGAGAGAGAGAGGAGAGAGAGAGAGAGAGAGAGAGAGAGAGAGAGAGAGAGAGAGAGAATCTTCAAATTACATGAAACAAACTAGTCAATATTTCAAAACACCCTCACTTCTGTAAAAAAAATAATTATCATCAATTATCTATAAGCTCATAATGTGGCCAATCCTTACAAGGAAAAGAAAACCCCAAAAGGCAAACAACAAACAAAAGAGCAAGATTGTATAAAAATATTTTTAAAAATCAAATAAGAGCAAAACAACATTTAAGGTTATAAGTACAAACCAGTTTTAAACCAAACTCTATGCATTAAGAAATAATATATATACTAATGAAGATGAGAAAATAGCAAATATTCAGGACCATGACCATGAGGCATTACAAATCTTTAAGCCCAAAATTTTCATATGAAAATAATACATTCCATGTGAGTGTGTGTGTGGGGGGGGGGGGGGGGGAGGGGGGGAAACAAGCAAAGAAGGCAAAAGGGAAAAGATAGGTACACCATAAGAGAGAGAGAGAGAGAGAGAGAGAGAGAGAGAGAGAGAGAGAGAGAGAGAGAGAGAGAGGAGAGAGAGAGAGAGAGAGAGAGAGCCTGGAGAGAGAGAGAGAGAGAGAGCCTGCACCAGACATGGACAGTGCCCTTAATCTTTGTGAAGCCAAGCCATGATAGGCTACTAGGCCAGGTTAGCCTCTCTTTGGCCTGCTGTGGGCGGGGACAGAGAGACAAGACTGACAGGTGGACAGAGGGGTGGAAATCTCCTTGGCAGGCCTATGGCAATCACAAAGGACAAGGCAGGCTAGTGTAAACCAAGAAAACCTGGTCAGTGCTGGACACAGTGAAGAAGTGCAGTGGTGGTCATTCACAGTGAAGAAGTGCAGTGGTGGTCATTCACAGTGAAGAAGTGCAGTGGTGGTCATTCCATGCAGAAGTATTGATTGAGGAGTCCAGTGAAGAAGCAGTGGTCAAGGACTGAAGGTTCAGTGAGGAAGATATTCAGTGAAGGGAGAAAACAGCCAGGATGACCACTAGAGGCCTTGCTGTGCAGACAAGAGGTGAGTCACAGGCCTAGCTAGCTTAGACTAGTTTAGACTACTAAGTATTTTTTTTTTTAAATCAGTGTTTTCTTTTGTAGTGCCTTTTCTAATATATATGTGAATCTTTTACTTGATCATGTCATTTGTTAACAGTTTGTTTATTTGTACAATCGAGTGCATTTTGTACATGTGGCTGTGTGCATGTGTCCCTGTACGTGTATGCATGCATGTTTACATGCGCCGGTGGGCTTGTGGTGTGTGCCGTTTGTCACTGTCACTGTGTGTGTTTATTTATTTATTTATTTTTTATTGTTTTTTAAATATATTTTATATATTTTATTCTTTTTTATATCGAGGATAATGGGATAAGCACTCTTGTGCTTTTTTTTTTACATCCAGTCCCCGTGTGTATGCAGTTTTGTAAATTTTGTCATCTGTTCCCACCGGCACACGATAGCCTTACGTTCGCACATGGGGCCTCGGTTTAAAGTCTCATTGGAAGGACTTTTGGGGAG
>CM060342.1:41182463-41187463 GCA_030674155.1 Stramonita haemastoma
GCCTCTGTTTTTTTCTCCATAACCTCAATAGCCACATCTCTCTCTCTCTCTCTCTCTCTCTCTCTCTCTCTCTCTCTCTCTCTCTCTCTCTCTCTCTCTCTCTCTCTCTCTCTCTCTCTCTCTCTCTCTCACCCCCGTTCCTTCCTCCCGCCCTCCCTCATAAAATCATAATTGTAACATCGTCATGAATCATAATATGATTATAATCGTAATCGTAATATATTATATTATTATCTTGTGTAACAACGGAATAAACAGAAAAATATTTATGCCAAAAGTAGTGAATCAGGGTTGTGTTTTAAGCCCACAAATGATTTTTTTGAAAGAATGAATTATCTTTGAACTAACCAAATAGGAAAACACTGCACTGAAACTATCTCAGGAGCCATTAATTAAGGTGTGTTTTACTGGTGTTTGCTGATGATAGATAGTATCTTGTTTTAATGGCATTAGGCTTACAAAACCCATAACCATTGAAGGAAGAGGCAGACTGCCTTGATGTAACAGTGTGACCAAAACAAACATGACCTGTAGAAGGGGTGGACATTTCTCTTCATAATGAAGTTCATTGGACGGAAGCTGAATTGAGGGGATTGTTCAGTTCTTCATTTGGGATTTGGGACCAGTCATGAGGGAAAACTCCCAAGATTGGTTTATGATAAAGGATTTTGTAAGAAAAGCCTGAAGTAAACTTCTTGCCACTAGTTTTCAGCCTTCAAGCTTCTGCTGAGAGGGAGTGGCAGGGGGGGGGGGGGGGGGGGGGGGGGGGCAGACAGGCAGACAGAACTGTTAATTCTGGGCGAAAATAGCCTTGAAAAAATCTGCATCTTGGAGGTGGCTGAAAGTCCGATATCAAATTCCAGGTTAGGCTCTGACCACAGGCAATGTGACAACTGACAGGGACTGTTACTGTGTCAGTATGTTTAGGATCTTTCAGTGACTGTCAGTATGTTTAGGATCCTTCAGTGACTGTCAGTAGGATCCTTCAGTGACTGTCAGTAGGATCCTTCAGTGACTGTCAGTATGAATAGGATCCTTCAGTGACTGTCAGTATGTTTAGGATCCTTCAGTGACTGTCAGTAGGATCCTTCAGTGACTGTCAGTAGGATCCTTCAGTGACTGTATCATCCTTCAGTGACTGTTGGTATCATCCTTCAGTGACTGTATCATCCTTCAGTGACTGTTGGTATGATCCTTCAGTGACTGTTGGTATGATCCTTCAGTGACTGTTGGTATGATCCTTCAGTGACTGTTGGTATGATCCTTCAGTGACTGTTGGTATGATCCTTCAGTGACTGTTGGTATGATCCTTCAGTGACTGTTGGTATGATCCTTCAGTGACTGTTGGTATGATCCTTCAGTGACTGTATCATCCTTCAGTGACTGTATCATCCTTCAGTGACTGTTGGTATCATCCTTCAGTGACTGTATCATCCTTCAGTGACTGTTGGTATCATCCTTCAGTGATGTGTATCATCCTCAGTGCTGTTGGTATCATCCTTCAGTGACTGTTGGTATCATCCTTCAGTGACTGTTGGTATGATCCTTCAGTGACTGTTGGTATGATCATTATTCACAGGGCAGTGAGGGAAGTAAGGTGCTCCATGAAATACTGGATAGTAGTCTGGATACTGAAGTTTTTGTAGGCTGAACAATGGCTGACCCTCCCTGTGTTCTGCTCTCTATAACTAGATACTGAACAATAGCTGACCTGTGTTCTCTCTATAACTAGATACTGAACAATATGGTTCCTTGACGCTGTGTTTCTCTATAAGTGGATGCTGAATGGCAGGCTGGAAATGGCTGACTCTCTATAAGTCAGAGCGTAGAATTCTCCGCGTTTCCGCCGATTTCCGCTTTTTTAAAGCTGATTTCCGCGGAAAAAAAAATCTGGGGAAAAAAACACGAAATCAGATGAAATTCTCAAATGGTGCAAGTGCCGTCAAAGGGTTCAGTTCTCACTCACTAGACTCGGTAGCTAAAGCCGATCAAGGGCTAGGCTAACCCTATAAAATTTCAAAATGGCTAGCATATGCGGGAGAACGATCGTGGATCGGACTCGTGCTTATGATGACAGAGGATGCAAAAATGCATGGAAATGGGAGTGGGTGGATGGTGAACTGAAGTCAAGATTGGGGATCGAAATGTGTGGATTGGCGAGCTCATTGGCAAACTGGATGCTGCAGGCAAAGCGGTTTTGCCAAGCTTGCCAATGCGACATTCTCTATGCAAGCCAGGGCCGCAGAGCACTTGAAGACCATTAATTTTGCAAAAGGCAAAACACAAGGTGATCTACTCCATCCGCGGGAATACAACTCTTGCAGACTGACACAGAGAAAAATACTGCTGTGGACAACACTCAGGATATCCAAGCAGGGAAGAAAACATTAGGCAGCTTCTTCAGAAAATGAGAAACAGAACAAGTGTACATAAACAGGCAGACATAGGATAATTAGGCATGGTACATCTCCACGAATTTGCGGAAATCCGCAAAAAGAAAAAAAAAAGAAATGAAAAATAAGGAAACCCACAGAGAACCAGTCAAGGGATAGGATGCTTCCATGCCCAGTACTTCCCTTCTCTTCTTTACATCACCAGTCTACTAGGTATCTGTTGACAGAAGGGTGTCAGTTGCTGCTGTAAGCCTAGGCAGAGGGGTGAAGAGGGATGGTAGGAAGAGGGGGGGGGGGGGTGGCTTTCATGGGCTGCCTTCAGCGTGTAGGCCTATGGGGTCAGAGAGCAATGTTTGCAGTATCATAACAATCGGCAGGTGACCAGCCTGCCCTTTCTCTTTCTGGCTTGTTGTCTGTCTGTCTGTCTGTCTGTCTGCCTCTCTCTCTCTCTGTCTCTGTTCTCTCTGTCTCTGTCTCTCTCTCTCTCTCTCTCTCTCTCTCCCCCCCCCCCCTTCTCTCTGTTTCTCTGTCTGTGTGTGTCTGCCCTTTCTTTCTCTTTCTTCCTCTATCTGCATTTGTGCACATTTCATTTGTCTAGAGTTAAAGTTAAGTTAAAGTCTGTCCCGAGCCTAAGGCTCATCAGGCCGGTGCTTATCCCGGTTTCTGTGGCGTTAAGGGACTGAGAGTCATAGACTCCCCCCTGGATAAAACGCCAGTCTATCGCAGGGTTAACCCCAACACAAGGTTGGTACCCCTTTTACACCTGGGTGGGGTGAGAAAATAGCCGTAAAGTGCCTTTTCCAAGGGCACAACGCCATAGCTGAAAGCTGGGATCGAACCCGCAACCTTTAGATTACGAGTCCAACGCCCTAACCACTAGACTACAGCGGCGGCTTATTTGTCTAGAAATGTACTTATTTTTGCTATGTGATTACTTGAGTATAGAACTTCCATTAGATTGAAGAAATGACAGAAAAAGTCATACTTGGAGAGTTTATTTTAGGCAGAAATTGCTTAGTGTGGAAACTGAAATTAGTTCAAGGAGAGGCCTTTAAACAGGCTAGAATTGTCAAAAAACCTTCAGCTTCAGGCGGCGTTGCCCCCTGACCCCCACAAGGGACTCTGCCCCTTGACTCCATGAGGGGGCAAATGCCCCCTGGCCCCCACTACATTTCAGGGAAAAGTGCTTTTCCTCCAGTACCATGCCTGGTTATCACTACATACATACATCCCCTTTTTTTAATTCTGCAATTAGTTGCTGGATGTTTATGTCCTCATTTCTCTCACACACTGTTTTTATCTGTCTGTCTGTCTGTCTGTCTGTCTGTCTGTCTGTCTGTCTGTCTGTCTGTCTGTCTGTCTGTCTGTCTGTCTGTCTTCTTCTGTCTCTCTCTCTCTCTCTCTCTCTCTCTCTCTCTCTCTCTCTCTCTCTCTCTCTCTCTCTCTCTCTCTCTCTCTCTCTCCATGTTTTCCATTAACCATCATAGTTGTACACACAAACTTTTGTTAAGGCTACCCAGAAGGGATCTTTTTAAAACAAGTTTGTCATACTCTGGTGGTTCTTTATGGAAGGTCTAAAAGTCTGAGTCTGTCTCTCTCACACACACACACACACACACATACACACACACACACACACACACACACACACACACACACACACACACACACACACACACACACACACACCACTTCTCACATTGCTCAAAATGGTGCCTGGAGAGGCCTCCAAATTGCCTTTAAAATGCTAAAATTCATTTTCGGCCGGGGGGGCTTCGCCCCCTGGACCCCCCAGCGGGGCTTTGCCCCTGCACCCCACCAGGGTCTAAGCGGCCCCTGGACCCCGGCTTACTTTCCTCTTTTTTTTTCTCTGCCAATTCTACGCTCTGATAAGTGGATGCTGAATGACAGGCTGGAAATGGCTGACTGTGCTCTGCTTTCTTCTCTTCTCCAGGTTCACCTCACAGACTCCGCCCCAGTCCCAGGTGCCGGAAAACTAAAAGGGGAACAACCTCCAAAAGTCGTAAGTGCCGGAAAACTAAAGGGAGACAACCTCCACAGCCCCCACTACCTGCCTGAGCAATGGCTACACACGGCAGGTCAGTTAAAAGGGAAAGAATTTTATTTATTTTAATTTATTCTTTTATATCGAGGATAACAGAATAAGTAATCATGTGCTTTTTTTCATCCGGTCCCCGTGTGTATGCAGTTTTGTAAATATTGTCATCTGTTCCCACCGGCACATGATGGCCTACTCTTACGAAAAGCGGAACAGGATTTAACGTGTGCGCAAGATTTTCTGCCTGCGTTCGCACACGGGGCCTCGGTTTAAAGTCTCATCCGAAGAATGAGTGAGTGAGTGAGTGAGTGAGTGAGTGAGTAAGTGAGTGTGTGTGTGTGTGTGTGTGTGTGTGTGTGTGTGTGTGTGTGTGTGTGGTGTGTGTGTGTGTGTGTGCGTGCGCATGTGTGTGTTTGTGTGTGTGTGTTATTTATTTATTTTATTCTTTTATATCTAGGATAATGGAATAAGGACCATGTACTTTCTACATTCAGTCCCCGTGTGTATGCAGTTTTTGTAAATCGTGTCATCTGTTCCCACCGGCACAC
>CM060342.1:41189963-41216613 GCA_030674155.1 Stramonita haemastoma
TGAAAGTCTTTTGAATGGTGACATTAACTATTATTATTCTACATCAAATGAAAGGTCATGGCAGTCTTTTGAATGCTGACATTTAACTAGAAGGCAGACAGGCTTGTAGCCAGATATGATCAATAAAATATAAAAATCGTATCACGTTTTATACAAATGAAAACTTTCAAACAAAATACAGGAAGGTTAATTTTTTTCTGTAGCATCTTTCATTTACCATTTTGACAGTAATATTTTCACATCTTTTCTAAACATTATGTCCAACTTTGATGCTGTTTGCTCAATAGATGGTTGAGCTGACCTGTACTGTGCCATTTTCAATGTCACTGGTCTATAAACTGTTCACACAGATGTTTGGACTGGAGCTGCGCCATTTTCAATGTCACTGGTCTATAAACTGTTCACACAGATGTTTGTCTCGTTAGCTGAAGCAGTGCATTCTCGCAGCATATCAGTCTTTGTTCATTAATTCCATTCAAATCAGTGAAACTGGAACTTTGCTTAGAATAAGAAATGATGCATGTTTTCACATAGTGAATATGTCGGTTTGGTGATTGTAATCAAGATTTCAACCAGATTGTTATGTAACACAGAAAACATCCCCCTAAACAGGCACAGACACATGCCCGCATTTTCATGTGTGGCAAAATGCATGCATTTTTCAACTGAAACTATTTTTCCTCCTTTGCACTATCTAGGTGGCATTATTGTCAATGATTTCATTCAGTGTACAATTGATTATTTTTTAACAATAAGTACACAATTTATTGATCAGTCAGAAGGTTTGTCTATGACACAGGTACAGAGGGTGCTATCAGCAGGAATAAATCTTCAGGCCTTTGTTAACTTCTCTGCAAACACAAAACCCCACAACGTTTCTGCTTGGATTTAAACACACTTGATCACATTGCTGAGGTTTGGTTGTTATGATGTGAGCATCCCTCATGACTTAAACACACTTGATCACATTGCTGAGGTTTGGTTGTTATGATGTTAACATCCCTCATGACTTAAACACACTTGATCACATTGCTGAGGTTTGGTTGTTATGATGTTAACATCCCTCATGAAGGTTTGGTTGTTATGATTGTATCATTCATGACTTAAATACACTTTATACATGCTGAGGTTTGGTTGTTATGATGGTAACATCCATCATGAGGTTTGGTTGTTAATGTTTCAAACATCCCTCACAGGTTTGGTTGTTATTTAAGCATTATCCTGCATGAGGTTTGGTTGTTATGATGTGAGCCCAATTCCACTTACATGTGAGGTTTGGTTGTTATGATGTTAGCATCCCTCATGAGTTATATTTGATTACATCCTCATGAGGTTTGGTTGTTATGATGTGAGCATCCCTCATGAGGTTTGGTTGTTATGATGTTAACATCCCTCATGAGGTTTGGTTGTTATGATGTGAGCATCCCTCATGAGGTTTGGTTGTTATGATGTTAATATCCCTCATGAGGTTTGGTTGTTATGATGTGAGCATCCCTCATGACTTGTGGCATTTCACCTTTATAGCAACAGAGGCATAGGATTCCATGCAATCCAGCCATTTCTGTCCTGTTTTTTTTTTTTTGGGGGGGTAGTCTCTATTATTTTCCAGTGATGAGTCTCTCTTTGCAGCACTTTAGTGCTTCGGCAGGAATACTGTCTTTCCCAGGTGCCTTGCCAGAGGCAAGAGAGTGCAGGGCTTTGCTCAATGTGTATTATAAAACACACAGGCTAATCAAGAGAGTGCAGGGCTTTGCTCAATGTGTATTATAAAACACACAGGCTAATCAAGAGAGTGCAGGGCTTTGCTCAATGTGTATTATAAAACACACAGGCTAATCAAGAGAGTGCAGGGCTTTGCTCAATGTGTATTATAAAACACACAGGCTAATCAAGAGAGTGCAGGGCTTTGCTCAATGTGTATTATAAAACACACAGGCTAATCTGCATGCATGCATGCGTCACTCATTAACCTAAAGAAGCATAGTTGTAGTGGAGATAAAGCTTCATGCATTTTCCTCTGATATATTCGAGAAATCCGACTTTCCAGAGTTCATCATGAGGGTTTTCTGTTGCTGGATGATGGAATTTCATCAGTAAATAGATTTGAAAAGCATCTTGAACTGACCAGCCCACAAACCCTGATGACCAGCCTTTCAGTATTAGGTAGTTGTCCAACTGCCATGCACATCAGCAGAGCAAAGCCTGTATAGTCTGTCTGTCCCGAGCCATAAGGCTCATAAGGCCGGTGCTTATCCCGGTTTCTGTGGCGTTAAGCGACTGAGAGTCATAGACTCCCCCCTGGATAGGACGCCAGTCTATCGCAAGGTTAACCCCCAACACAAGGTTGGTACCCCTTTTAACACTGGGTGGGGTGAGAAAATAGCCGTAAAGTGCCTTTTCCAAGGGCACAACGCCATAGCAGAATAGCTGGGATCGAACCCGCAACCTTTAGATTACGAGTACAACGCCCTAACCACTAGGCCACAGCGGCGGCTAAAGCCTGTATAGAGGTCACTCAGTTTGGAGACCATTCTGTTCAAATGTAATACACGGCTACTCAGCGCTGGCACTGCAGCCAGTAACGAAATTCCATCCCCAGGCTATCTAGGGCAGCGCGGGGTCAGGGATCAGAGGCCAGCATCTGGCATGCTGCTGTACTTTCTTTCTTTGCTGTCTGTTAGCAATTGGGCACATTTTTATTTGAAAGGCATTTTTTACCATCCATAAATTTGTACAGTGTTGATACTTCAGCCAACAAAACTTTTAATACTTGCTTTGCCTGTTTGGGGTGACTGCTGTGCTTTTTTTGGAAACTATTTTGAAACAATATTTTAAAAACATTGTCTCTCAAGAAACCAAGTGTGAGTGTTGGCTTGTTCCTGATTTTCAGAGGCAAAGCATCTTTATCTGTGAAGAATTCCCGGATTTTTTTGATAAGACTGTTCTCTTTTGTATGAGCTTTCTGTTTTATGTGAATCTTCTACTTGACTGTAAATCGTACCGAGTACTCTTGTGATTGCGTGTGCTTTGTTGTGTTTACTTAGTTCACTTCCTTTGTATCAGTAAATAGCTGAGCATCAGCCAAGTGCGTATATTCCTGCTGTGTGCATTTTGTGTGTGTGTGTGTGTGTGTGTGTGTGTGTGTGTGTGTGTGTGTGTGTGTGTGTGTGTGTGTGTGTGTGTGTGTGTGTGTATGTGTGTGTGTGTGTGTGTGTGCAGCCCATGTGCACACAGCATGTGCACGTGTGTTTGCGTGCATTGCATGCATACCCGTATCTGTGTGCGTGAGTCTGTGTGTGTATGTATGTGTGTGTTTATCTTTCTTTCTTTCTTTTTTCTTTATCAATTTATTCTTCCATATCAGGGATAATGGAATAAGCACTCATGTGCTTTTTATGTCCAGTCCCCGTGTGTATGTAGTTTTGTAAATTTTGTCATCTGTTCCCACTGGCAGACAATGGCTTACTCTTATGAAAGCGACAAGGATTTTTAGGTGTGTGCAAGATATTCTGCTGTGTTCCCACACGGGGCCTCGGTTTATATCGGTATGTGTGTGTGTGTGTGTGTGTGTGTGTGTGTGTGTGTGTGTGTGTGTGTGTGTGTGTGTGTGTGTGTGTGTGTGAGGGAGTGAGAGTGTGTGCGTATGTGTGTGTGTGTGTGTGTAGATAGATAGATAGAGAGAGAGAGAGAGAGAGAGAGAGAGAGAGAGAGAGAGAGAGAGAGAGAGAGAGAGAGAGAGAGTATGTACGTGTGTGAGTGTGCGTGCGTGCGTGCGTGCGTGTGTGTGTGTGTGTGTGTGCATTTTATACTTTTATTTTATTTCATTCTTTTATATCGAGGATTGACCCTGATATCAGTGCTGATGCCCTTGGCGTTACTCTCTGCACTGATTTCCCTGCTGTATGTTTCAGAGGCCTTGTTCAGGTGTTCTGTTAGGCTGGCAAGCTCTTGCACTGATCCTGCTAGTCCGTCAATGTCATCTGCGAAGCGGAGGTTTGTGATTGTTCTGCCACCAATGCTGACTGATCCTTTATGGTGTTCCAGTGCATCAGCCATGATTCTCTCGAGGAAGATGTTGAAAAGACTAGAGTGAGTGAGAGTAAACAGCCCTGTCTTACTTCAACTGTTGTTCGAAACCACTCTCCAATGTTGCTGTTGTAGTACACTGCACCAGTGGCCTTGTTGTACAGCTCTTTTTTTTTTGCTGCCTCATCTTCTGTGGCGTCCCCGTGCTGTTGTTCCCACGCCGCTCATTTCAATCTCCCCGCCACAGCCATACCCAGATTGGTTGTGTCTCAACCTCGGGATCGGCAGTCCACAGGGAGCCCATCAATATTAGGCCGCCGTGGGGCGACCAGCCAGAGGGGCCCTGCACTTCTGCTGAGTCACTTTGGTGGTGTTCAGTGGTGCCTGTTCTGATCTAACATATGCAGGACACCACCTACTAAGCCCCCTACTAACGACAGTATTAGCTCAGTCGCGGAGCCAGACTGAGTGAGTCACCCACCTGATGTGGCGACCACCATAACGTCCCTCCAACGACCATCTCCCGCGAACCTCCAACCCCAAAGGCTTTGACACAAACTCACCACAGGCACAGAAGTGTATGGGGAAACCCAATCTGAGGTCACCATGAGACCAGAGCAACAGAAGCCACCGAATCAGAGGCAGTTTTTATTTTTGCATGATGGTCAATGATGATGAGGATGATGTAATGCTGCTGCTGTGGAAGTGCATCCGCTTTGAGACTATTTGACAGGGTTGTACTCTACGTTTACTGCCATAATATATCCCAGCGTCAACCGGTCCCGAGAGATAGCCTACAGACACCTGCAGTGTTGGTCAGATGATTAGAGCAACACTCTCAAATTCGCATCCGTAAAGTGGATGAAGCTCGACTGTGTGGTCCCAGTCTCCCCACTGAGCCCACAGCACACTCACTCTGCGTAGGAGCCGACCGGAGTCCGAAAAATCCCTATGACTCTTATGGGATTCGAACCCGCGACCTTCCAGTCCGAAATCCGAGTCGCTAACCACTGATGACTCTGATCAGATTTGCATTGAAGCTGTACAAATTCATGTTTGCCCACAAACCTGCATACCACACCCTGTCGAATGCCTTCTTAAAATCAGTAAATACGTAGTAGAGGTCTTGTTGGTGTCGGAGGTACCGCTCACAGAGTATTCGATGAAATCAGTTACAATTACACATGGGTAGTGGTAGGCACCCATCAGTCTCGGAAGACGAGTTGCGCTCTAGTCTTTAGAGCGCAAAGCCTGGGTAGGTAAGTATTGAAGGCAACCTGTTACCCGTGCAGCATGTAGCAGACCCCCCTCCCCTCTCCACGCCATTGGAATGATCCATTGGAAAAGAAATTGCCGATATGAATGCTTCCAGTACCGTCTTAGGAGCCACCAGAACGTTGCCATATACAGCCCCGAGCCGCCCAGGGGACTCCAACTCCCCGATTTTTCCTCAGGGATGTGTTTAAACACGACACCTGTGTGCATGCTGGGTTTTTTTTTTTTTAAATTTTGTCATCCGCTCCTACCGGCACACAATGGCCTGCTCTTCTGAAAGGCGGAACGGGGTTTTAACATGTGCGCAAGATGTTCTGCGTGCGTTCGCACACGGGGCCTCGGTTTAGAGTCTCATCCGAAATACACATCGATAAGGTACATAAGATAAGATACACACACACACGCACACGCACACACACACACACACACACACTCACCGCGCGCATGCACGCACGCACGCATGCACGCAGAGAGAGGGGAGAGAGAGAGAGAGAGAGAGAGAGAGAGAGAGAGAGAGAGAGAGAGAGAGAGAGAGAGAGAGAGAGAGAGAGAGAGAGAGAAAACTTTGAAAACTTTCTTTATTCAAAGAGGGTAATAGAATAAGCAAAGATTGCTTTTTTACATCCAGCCCTCGGAAAAGACCCCCCCCCCCACCCCCCCCCCCAACACACCCAAAACAAAAGATAAACAAGCAAACAAAACCCCAACAATATACATGAAAAGTTGCAAATGTACACAATATGAAAATAGATAATGAAAATACTTTCGAACGAACAAGCAAATACTAAATACAAAGGGTACAGAAAAATCAATTTCCAGATTCATGAGAGAGAGAGAGAGAGAGAGAGAGGAGAGAGAGAGAGAGAGAGAGAGAGAGAGAGAGAGAGAGAGAGAGAGAGAGAATGAATGAATGAATAAATGAACGAATGAACGAATACACGAATGAAAAACTAAATACAAAGGGTACAGAAAAATCAATTTCAAGATTCATGAGAGAGAGAGAGAGAGAGAGAGAGAGAGAGAGGAGAGGAGGGGGGGGGGGGGGGGGGGGCGGGGGGCGGGGGAGAACGGGTGATTTTTGAAGGTTGTTAAGGATTGGTGCTGTTTAAATGAATCAGGAAGGGAGTTCCACAGCGTAGGGCCTGAGTACACTTAACTAGGTTAGAACAAGTCTATTCTTGGGATGGGGACACTTGGCTTTTCTGTATTTCTGGAATGGTTCATTGGGAACTTATCTCTTAAGGATTTGGGGACAGTTACTGCCAGAGAGAGATCAAATCAAATCAAATCAAATCAAAATATTTTATTTCGAGGATAATGAATAAGCACTGATGTGCTTTTTTTTTTTACATCCAGTCCCCGCCCTAATCAGGGATTACATCAATTTCAGAAACACCTGCAACTAAAAACAATAATAACCAAACAAACAAGGCCCAAAACAGGAAGACAGTAATAAACAGAAGACAAGTTGTAAGGACAGAAGATAATAATAGAATTACAAAGGCGCAATACAGTGAACTAAAATTAATAATAATCAATCAAATGATCATTATAATAGAAAACAAAAACAAGGTGAGACCAGAAAATCTATAATAAGTAAGTAGTAGTTAAAACAAAAGCAAACAAGCAAAATTAGTAAATAAAACATAAGTTAGCTACTGGGTACATTATCCATCCATCATCTGTCAACAAATTTAGTCATAGGCCTAGAGATCATAATATTTTGGTAAAAGAGCGAAAAAATAGAAAGCAGAACCAAAGCCAAAACACACAAATAAACAAAACAAAACAAAAACAAACAAACAAACAAACCCCACAAAAAGAAAAAACAAACAAACAAACAACAGCACCCCACCCAAAACAACAACAACAAAACAACAACACAACAACACAAACCCCCCGCACCTTAATAATCAAAATATCTTCATTTTGGGGAACTACTACCAATGGCAAATTACATGGCCATACGTCCCAGATTAAAAAACAAAGCAAAAAACAAAAACAACAACAATAAAACAACAAAAAACCCATATAATTCACACACACATACGCTAGATAAAAGGCTCACAAAATTCTATTTCATACGACACATATAATTATTAAAACTGAGAGTATAAAATATGAATAAACAATTCTCAGTACAACGGTAAACTCTGTGTGTGATTGAGTGTGTGTGTGTGTGTGTGTGTGTGTGTGTGTGTGTGTGTGTGTGTGTGTGTGTGTGTGGTGTGTGTGTGTGTGTGTGTGTGTGTCCCTCCTGACCACAACAATAGACACACCCACGTCTACTGTGACATCAGCACACAGTTCTGTCATTGACGTCAGACCTGTCATCAACACACACACAGCTCTGCTACTGAAGTCAGGTATGACATCAGCACACAGCTCTGCCACTGAAGTCAGGTGTGACATCAGCACACACACAGCTCTGCCACTGACGTCAGGTGTGACATCAGCACACACACAGCTCTGCCACTGACGTCAGGTGTGACATCAGCACACAGCTCTGCCACTGACGTCAGGTGTGACATCAGCACACACAGCTCTGCCACTGACGTCAGGTGTGAAATCAGCACACACAGCTCTGCCACTGACGTCAGGTGTGACATCAGCACACACAGAGCTCTGACACTGACTGAGGGAACAGTGCAAGGCTCCTCCTCTTTCTCACCAGTGAAATCATCAACGTGGCTTTGGCTCTGTCATCATCTTCGACATAAAACATGCAGCTGTGGGTCTGTATGGAAAAAAGAAGTGGAAGTGAGGAAGGGCAGGCAACTGTCTGCCGGTCTGTCTGCCGGTCTGCATGTCTGTCTGTCTGCCGGTCTGCCTGTCTGTCTGTCTGTCTGCCGGTCTGCCTGTCTGCCTGCCTGTCTGTCTGTCTGTCTGTCTGTCTGTCTGTCTGTCTGCCTGTCTGCCGGTCTGCCTGTCTGCCGGTCTGCCGGTCTGCCTGTCTGTCTGTCTGTCTGCCGGTCTGCCTGTCTGTCTGTCTGTCTGTCTGCCGGTCTGCATGTCTGTCTGTCTGCCGGTCTGCCTTTCTGTCTGTCCGCCTGTCTGCCGGTCTGCCGATCTGCCGATCTGCCTGCCTGTCTGCCGGTCTGCCTGTCTGTCTGCCTGTCTGTCGGTCTGCCTGTCTGTCTGTCTGTCTGCCGGTCTGCCTGTCTGCCTGCCTGCCTGTCTGCCGGTCTGCCTGCCTGCCTGCCTGCCTGTCTGCCGGTCTGTCTGTCTGTCTGTCTGTCTGCCGGTCTGTCTGTCTGTCTGCCTGTCTGCCTGCCTGCCGGTCTGCCTGTCTGTCTGCCGGTCTGCCGGTCTGCCTGTCTGTCTGTCTGTCTGCCGGTCTGCCGGTCTACCTGTCTGTCTGCCAGTCTGCCTGTCAGTCTGTCTGTCTGCCGGTCTGCCTGTCTGTCTGTCTGCCTGCCGGTCTGCCTGTCTGTCTGTCTGCCTGCCGGTCTACCTGTCTGTCTGTCTGTCTGTCTGCCGGTCTGCTTGTCTGTCTGTCTGTCTGTCGGTCGGTCGGTCTGCCTGTCTGTCTGTCTGTCTGTCTGCCGGTCTGCCTGTCTGTTTGTCTGCCGGTCTGCGCGTCTGCCTGCTTGTATGTCTGTCTGTCTGTCTATCTGTCTGTTTGTCTGTCTGTTTGTCTGTCTGTTTGTCTGTCTGTTTGTCTGTCTGTTTGTCTGTCTGTTTGTATCCATGTCTCCATGTCTGCCTGTCTATCTATCTGCCTGCCTGCCTGCCCGCCTACATGCCTGTCTGCCTGTCTGTCTGCCTGTCTGTCTGCATGCCTGCCTGTCTGTCTGTCTGTCTGTCTGTCTCTGTCTGTCTGTCTGTCTGCCTGTCTGTCTGCTGTCTGTCTGTCTGCCCTCTGTCTGCCTGCCTGCCTGCCTGCCTGCCTGCCTGCCTGCCTGCCTGCCTGCCTGTCTGTCTGTCTGTCTGTCTGTCTGTCTGTCTGCCTGTGTGTCACTGAGATGAGTCACGCCCTCTCTCGCGCCTCCAGGGACACCATCCCTGAAGCAACAGTGCAGTGTGCTGCAGGTCACTGTGCCCTCCCTCCCTCAGTGTGCTGCAGGTCACTGTGCCCTCCCTCCCTCCGTGTGCTGCAGGTCACTGTGACCTCCCTCCCTCCGTGTGCTGCAGGTCACTGTGCCCTCCCTCCATCCCTCAGTGTGCTGCAGGTCACTGTGCCCTCCCTCCCTCCGTGTGCTGCAGGTCAATGTGCTCTCCCTCCCTCCCTCAGTGTGCTGCAGGTCACTGTGCCCTCCCTCCCTCAGTGTGCTGCAGGTCACTGTGCCCTCCCTCCATCCCTCAGTGTGCTGCAGGTCACTGTGCCCTCCCTCCCTCCGTGTGCTGCAGGTCACTGTGCCCTCCCTCCCTCCGTGTGCTGCAGGTCACTGTGCCCTCCCTCCCTCCCTCCGTGTGCTGCAGGTCACTGTGCCCTCCCTCCCTCCCTCCCTCAGTCAGGGCTGTTGTCATCCTGTAGCCAGTGGTGGAGGGGAAAGAACTGCTGTCAGTTTCCCTCACTTTCAGTCCAGGATTATTTCCCTTATTGGAACTGTTGTGTTGAAGGAAAAGACCTGAAGTCCTCTCTCCAACTGATTGATTGATTGATTGATTAATTGTATGTAGCCAGGCGCAGATCTAGTACCGGTAGAGCTAGCGTGTGAGACAGCGCGACAGGGAGTTATCTCCCATGTGTGTATGCATGTGTGTGTGCGTGCGTGCGCGTGTGTGTGTGTGGGGTGTGAATGAGTAAGAGATTTTGTAAATAATATTGTTTGTATGCTAGATGTAGTGTGCTAGACTTAGCGCGACAGGAGACTTGATTAGATAATATTCTATGCAATTTTATGGATGTGCAGTACTACTGTTTTCTGACACCTGTAAATTGTGAGACACTTTGTATCTTTAAATAAGCATCCTTAAGTTAGAGGTTTTGTCTTCTTCATAAGACGGTCTTCACCTGTACCTGAATGCTGAGTAACAAATAAAGAATGACCAGCCAGCTACCGTCTTCCCCTGAGTCTTCTGTTGCCCAATTCGTTGCTTGAGAATTGTTGCTTTAGAATTGTTGTTCCACTCTTTCCCTAACTTGTCTATTCCTTACCTCTCGGCACCATCACATGTAAATCGTGAGTTTCTGGGTTCGTACCCAGCCTCGCCCTTTCTTCCCAGTTTGACGAAAAAATCGAACTGAATGTCAAAGTCATTCGGATGAGACTCGAAACCGAGGGCCCGTGTGCGAATGCACGCAGAACATCTTGCGCACACGTTAAAACCCCGTTCCACCTTTCGGAAGAGTAGGCCATCGTGCGCCGGTAGGAGCGGATGACAAAATTATAACAAACCAGCATGCACACAGGTGTCGTGTTTAGACACCATCCCTGAGGAAAAAATCGGGGAGTTGGAGTCCCAGAGCGGCTCGGGGCTGTAGGTATATGGCAACGTTCTGGTGGCTCCTGCGACGGTACTGGAACCATTCGTATTGGTCAATGCCCTTCCAATGGATCATGCCAGTGCCGTGGAGAAGGGGGGTCTGCCGCATGGGTAACAGCTTGCCCTCCATGCATACTTGCCCAGGCTTTGCGCTCTAAAGTGTACAGCAGCAACAAGACAACAACAGTTGATCATCGTTGTTCGTCGTTGATCTTTGCGCCTGGTGGCAGCATGATCTGTGGCTCTGTAGGTCAAATGCAAGCGCTTTGATTTGTTCTTACAAGAGATAGCGCTATACAAATTCCATGTAATAATAATAATAATAATAATAATTGATGATTGATTCAATGACTGATTGATTGATTCATTCATTACTGATTGGTTGGTTGATCAATTGATTGATTTGTTGGTCGGTTGATTGATTGAAAGAATAATTGATTAGTTGGTTGGTTGGCTGGCTGGTTGGCTGGTTGGTTGACTCATATAGATTTATTCGTTAATAATCTTTATACCCATGGGTTACAGACAAGCATTGCCATACTTTTCTTCATCCAGCCCTTGCCCTGGGTAGGGACTGTCCTTAATGATCACAACTAATCATTTCATGAGAGAGAGGGAGGGAGAGAGAGCGATTTGATTTGATTTGAGTTGATTTATTTGATTTGATTTATTCTTTTATATCGAGGATAATGGGATAAGCACTCTTGTACTTTTTTACATCCAGTCCCCGTGTGTATGCACTCTTGTAAATGTCATCTGTTCACACCGGCACACGATGGCCTACTCTTACGAAAAGCGAAACAGGATTTAACGTGTGCGCAAGATGTTCTGCGTGCGTTCGCACACGGGACCTCGGTTTAAAGTCTCATCCGAAGGAGAGAGAGAGAGAGAGAGAGAGAGAGAGAGAGAGGGGAGAGAGAGAGAGAGAGAGAGAGAGAGAGAGAGAGAGAGAGAAGAGAGACAGACAGACAGACAGACAGACAGAAGACAGACAGACAGAGAGACAGAGAGACAGAAGACAGAGAGACAGAGAGACAGAAAGACAGAGACAGACAGACAGACAGACAAACAGAGATAGAGAGACAGAGACTGAGACAGATAGTGAGACAGAGAATGAGACAGAGACAGAGACAGAGAGAGGGAGGTGCTATTATCAGTAAAGATCAACTGTAATTGTACTGTCAATCTGAACCTGGCATCAACAACACCAAGTCAATAAAAGAAAAAACTGAAATCTATAAAAACACAAAACAAAAAATATGTGTCCAAAATGCAACATATTACATATTACATCAAATAGGACCTCTTTGTATGTGTGTGTATGCATGTGTGTGTCTGTGTGTGTGTGCGCGCGCGTGCGCGCGTGCATGTGTGTGTATGTCTGTGTGTGCATGCATGTGGTCCCCCATAATAATTACTATAGTTTTATTATCAATCAAAATCTAAAATTCCACAACCTGACCCCCTCCAGCCTTTGATGGCTCCTAGGGGAAAAATGGGTTTATTTATTTATTTTCATTTTATTTATTTATTTTATTTTTATTTATTTCATTTATTTATTTCTTTTATTTTATTATTTTATATCGAGGATAATGGGATAAGCACTCTTGTGTGTTTTTACATCTAGTCCCCGTGTGTGTGCAATTTTGTAAATGTCACCTCTTTCTCACCGGCACGCGATGGCCTACTCTTACGAAAAGCGGAACAGGATTTAACCTGTGTGCAAGATGTTCTGCGTGCGTTCACACACAGGGCCTCGGTTTACAGTCTCATCCGAAGGACTTTTGGGGAGAGAGGAGTCAGGGTGAGGTGCTAAGCGATTTATTTCGTGGTGGAGGTCACATTTATTGATTGTATTTGTTTATTCCTTTATATCCAGGATAATGGAGAAGCATTCATGCACTTTTCTACATCCAGTCCTGGTGTGTATGCAATTTTGTAAATTTTGTCATCTGTTCCCACCAGCACACAATGGCCTACTTTTTGGAAAAGTGGAAAAGGATTTAAGGTGTGCACAAGGTGTTCTACAGAGGTGGGTTTGCACACAGTTTATAGTTAATTAGGCATGTTATGTAACGGTACAAAATCAACATTCTTAAGTTTCTTCATTAATTTTCCATTAAAAAACATATAAGCCTTTTTTCTCTCTTAAATAGTTTCAGGCCAGCATTTTTTGTTAATTACTACCCCAGAAATGTAAAAACCTCTGGCACTGGCAGGATTCTTCAATCAGATTTTTCCTGGCAGTGAACTGGTTGATTAATATCGTTCATTATCACAACTAGAGAGGAAGGGAGAGAGGAGGGGGAGGCAGCGGGTCATATTTTACAGACAAACTGGATGGTGTTATATTAAAAAAACAAAAACAACAATAGCAACAACAACAATGACAACTATCACAACAGCAGCAACAACAGCAAGCCAGAATAACACTTCACAGTTGTTCACAGTACAAGACATGATCAGGATCCACAGGACAGACCGTGTGTGTGTGTGTGTGTGTGTGTGTGTGTGTGTGTGTGTGTGTGTGTGTGTGTGTGTGTGTGTGTGTGTGTGTGGTGTGTGTGTGTGTGTGTGTGTGTGTGTGTGTGTGTGTGTGTGTGTGTGTGTGTGTGTGTGTGTGTGTGTGTGTGTGTGTGTGAATCAATCAATCAATCAATCAAATTTTTATTTCCAGATGGTACATTGAGTAAGCAGCGATCTGCTTTTTTCCATCAAGCCATCTATCTAAAGAAAAGAAAAGAAAAAAATCAAAACAATAGCAAAAATCAAATCCAAAACAAAACAAAAAACCAACAAAAAACAAAGCAGAAAATCCCTAGCAAACAATAAAGCCAACAAAAGAAAAAAAGGGGAAAAAGCAAACAAACAAATAAAACAACAACAACAATTTCACCAACACTAATTTGCTAACATGATTTCAAGAACTTTAAAATAAACTATGCCTATAAATAATACAAGCAACTACTATAGCAACAACCAAGAGAGAAAATTAAAAAAAAAAAAATCTACTCAAAAGCCATACACACATATGCACATACACCCCCCCCCCCCACACACACCCGTACACCTACACACACACACACACACACACACACACACACACACACACACACACACACACACACACACACACACACACACACACACACACACACACACACACACACACACACAAGTGGAAGTCTTGTTGGTCTCTGTTCTTTCTGTTCTGAGTAAAAGAGCTGAAATCTGAATTTTCAGCTTCAGTTTGTAGAACAGTTTGGAGAGTACTAAATGCACACACACAGATGCACTTTCTTTTGTTGGCTTTATGCACTTCACTGTGTGTGTGTGTGTGTGTGTGTGTGTGTGTGTGTGTGTGTGTGTGTGTGTGTGTGTGTGTGTGTGTGTGTGTGTGTGTGTGTGTGTGTGGTGTGTGTGGGGTGTGCCCAGGGTACAGCACATCCATGTGTATGTATGTGAATCAGTCCTCTAGAGGTAATGCGCCAGTCTAGAAAGCAAAAAGTCCCGTTAAAGTATGGAATGTTTGATTCCCCTTTGGGCCCAAAACATTTACCCCATTTATAAGACCTTGTGTGGTGGCCTGGGTCCTAGTCTTTCAGTCAACAAACCAGGTCCTGTGTGTTACACATAGGTATTTAGTGCACATAAAAGAGCCAAACAAGAGAGTTGTCCCTGGTAAAATTCTAGGGAAAAATGCCACTCTGATAGGGAGACAAATACAGTTGCAGACAGGAAAAGAAACAAAATATAAAATGGGTGATGCTGCTCTTGTGGCTATTCTGGGAGAGCAGCCTGAATTTCTGGCAGAGAAATCTGCAGTGACTTCAAGTGGTATAAAATGTAAAATCTATATTAAATAAAGTGCCTATGTGTGTGAGGGGGGAGGGAGAGGGTGGGTGTTGAAGGGTATGCACTGATGATGAAGGAGGGAAGACCTTAGGCAGGAAGTCAGTGTCTTGGAGGCTGCAGGCAGCATTTTCAGCAGACTTGGCCTCAAAAAGCGCTCTACATTTGTTTAGTGGTGAGACTTTTTCAAATTGATTTTTTCATATTAATAGTGTCACACTGAACGGCATCATGATCAATAGAAAACAACAATAACAACAACAACAACAGCAACAACAGCAACAGCAGCAGCAACAGCAACAGCAAGCCAGAACAAGACTTCACTGCTCTTCACACAACATGATTCCATGGAACAACCAGTAGGTTGTCTCCCTTCCACTATCAGATTTTTCATCATACAGTGAGAAAACTTGCTTGATAGCAGGATTTGTTTGTTTGTTTGTTTGTTTGTTTGTTTGTTTGTTTTTGTGTGTTTGTGTGTGTGTGTGTGTGTGTGTGTGTGTGTGTGTGTGTGTGTGTGTGGTGTGTGTTGTGTGTGTGTGTGTGTGTGTGTGGTGTGGTGTGTGTGTGTGTGTGTGTGTGTGTGTGTGTGTGTTAGTTATTCTATTTCTTTGTTTATTCTTTTTTGAGGATAATGGAATAAGCACTCATGTGTTTGTTGGGTTTTTTCCCCAATCTCTGTGTGTATACAGCTTTGTCAGTTTTGTCACCGAATCCCACTAGCACAGAATAGACTACTCTTTTGAAAAGGGGAGCAGGTTTTATCATGTGCACAATATGTTCTGCATGCGTTCACACATGGGGGTCTTGGTTTATAGTCTTATCCAAAGTTTTTTTGGGAGGAGTGGAGTCAGTACTGATGTTAACTCCTGAGGGAAAATCCTCTTCTGCCTCAGCAGATCATGAGTGCAGCACTCTGACCACCAGGCAATCCAGTGTGTGTGTGTGTGTGGGGGGGGGGGGGGGGGGGGGGGTGGGGGTGGGGGGTGGGGGTGGGGTGGGGTGCATGCATGTGTATCTGTGTGTGTGCATTTAGTGCTCTGCCAAACTGCGTCTACAAACTGAAGCTATATTCGATTTCATGCCTTTGTACTCAGAACAGAAAGAAAGTTAAGACAACGTCTCACAACTGCATTAACAATACGACTGGAAATTACTTTGAGCTTTAGGAATCAGAGACATCTGAAAGAAGAGAGCAAAGCACAAGTTCAGAACAAAGTCATGACAATGAATTAGACTGGTATAGAGAGAGCAGAGAGAGATGATCTGAGAGAGAGTGAGCAAAGACGAGTTCAGAAGAGCAGAGCATGAAGTAGATGGAGAGAGAGAGAGAGAGAGAGGGAGAGAAAAGAGAGGAAGAGAGAGGAGAGAGAGAGAGAGAGAGAGAGAGAGAGAGAGAGAGAGAGAGAGAGAGAGAGAGAGAGAGAGAGAGAGGAGAGAGAGAGAGAGAGAGAGAGAGAGAGAGAGAGAGAGAGAGAGAGAGAGAGAGAGAGAGAGAGAGAGAGAGAGAGAGAGAGAGAGAGAGAGAGAGAGAGAGAGAGAGAGAGAGAGAGAGAGAGAGAGAGAGGAGAGAGAGAGAGAGAGGAGAGAGAGAGAGAGAGAGGAGAGAGAGAGAGAGAGAGAGAGAGAGAGAGAGGAGAGAGAGAGAGAGAGGAGAGAGAGAGAGAGAGAGAGAGAGAGAGAGAGAGAGAGAGAGAGAGAGAGAGAGAGAGAGAGAGAGAGAGAGAGAGAGGAGAGAGAGAGAGAGAGAGAGAGAGAGAGAGAGAGAGAGGAAGAGAGGAGAGAGAGAGGAGAGAGAGATAAGCACACATGTGCTTTTTTACATCCAGTCCCCGCCCTTTTCAGGGATAACATCAAAATAAAAGATATTAAACAATAAAACTATACGCAGTACCAAACAACATACGGAAATAAGTACACTGCATATAATAAGGTAAGAGAAATGCGACAGTACACTACATATAATAAGGTGAGAAAGGTGCACTCATTCAGAAGAGAAAATCAGATGTCACAATAAAATAATTTGGATTATTAAAGAAGAAGAAAAGAAACAAACAAACAAAAACAGAACAAAACAAACAAACAAACAATTAAACAAACAAACAAAAACAAACAAAAAAACAAAACAAAAAAACAAAAACCCAAACAAACAAACAAAGAAACAAACAAACAAACAACCCCCCCAAAACAAAGCAAAACAAACAACAACAACAACAACAACAACAACAACAACAACAACAACAACAAACCGCTAATAAACAAAGAGCCAGCAGGAGCCAGCAGGAGAACATTATAATAAATAACTGAAACATCAATCTACGTCCATATGTCTAAAGTTATACAAGTCATTTAAATCATACATTTGGATAAAAGGGGGAAAAAATAAATGATATTCTTATTTGAAGGGGGCGGGGGAGAATACTATTAAAAAAAAAAAAATAATAAAAAACAAACACATCCCAGATGTTTATAGAATTAGCAAAACATTTTTAGAAACTGGATAATAATTTCCACATACTCACATACTCTCACACACAGACATACAGACACACAGATAAGAATTACACACATACACACATCCACACCCATGCACACACACAGTGGTAGAGAGGGGGGAGTGGGGGAGTGTGGTTTGTTGTTTTTAATGCATCAAGTGGTTTAGAAGGTAATTTTTGAAGGTTGTTAATGATTGGTGCTGTTTAATTGAATCAGGAAGGGAGTTCCACAGTGTAGGGCCTGAGTATAGTAAACTAGATTTAAACAGGTCTATTCTTGGGATTGGGACACTTGGCTTTTCCATACTTCTGGAATGATTTATTGGGAATTTATCTTTTAAGGATGTGGGGACATTTCCTGTCATTATCTTAAACATCATGATGCCTTTGTTATATTGTAGTCGTTGGTGTAGGGGGAGAATATTTAACTGAGTATAGTCTACTTCTAGCAAGGTTGTTTTCTTCAAAAGGACCAGTTTAAGACCACGTTTATACAGACTAAGTAACGGTTTCATGGTATTTGCACTGGCAGAATCCCACAGGGTTGCTGCATAGTCTATTGAGGATTGTATATAAGCTTGAAAGAATAGTTTCCTTGAATGGAAGTCAAGAAAATGTTTGATTTTAGTTAACTGGTAGACTTTTTGGGACAAATATTTGCATAGATGAGATATATGGTAGAACCAGCTGAGATTTTCATCGATTGTCACTCCTAGGACTTTGTGGTGAGAGGTTTGTTCAATTGCTTCCTTTTTTATGTGAATTTTAAACAGTTTATGTGATAAATTTTGTCGCTTTTGTCTGGTGGTGATAAGCATGCATTTTGTTTTTTGTTGATGAATAGACATGTGGTTTTGTTCTGTCCATTTGACAAGTTCGTCAGCGCTTTTTTGTAGTATGGTTGCAAGATAATCAATGTTGTTATGGCTCGTATGTATGGTTGTGTCATCAGCAAATAGTTCACATTTGGAATTGATATGGAGAGAGAGAGAGAGAGAGAGAGAGAGAGAGAGAGAGAGACAAGGCAAGGCAAGGCAAGGCAAGGCAAAATTCTTTTATTCGAGGATAATAGATAAGCACTCATGTGCTTTTTTACATCCAGTCCCCGCCCCTTTCAGGGATAACATCAAGATAAAAAGACAGCCTCAACTAAAACAAGAAAGAGAGGAGAGAGAGAGAGAGAGAGAGAGAGAGAGAGAGAGAGAGAGAGAGAGAGAGAGAGAGAGAGAGAGAGAGAGAGAGAGAGAGAGAGAGAGAACTCTGAACTCTGAACTTTGAACGTGTTTAATATGAACATTGGCCTTAGGCCACAATACACGGAGTTTGAGAAGGGAGGAGAATCAACATACTGAAATGTAACACATCATTGAACATGAAAGAAATGAAACCAACCAAACAAGCAAACCAACAACCGATTCTTGTGAATCATGACGGCAGTGACCATGTTTTTAACTCTGAGCTTGATAAACAATTACATTAGACTGCATGGGTATTTTAAAAATAGTTTTCAAAATTGGTTAAGTCCAAATGAAATATTTCAATTCAGGTTGATAGTTCAAACAAAACTTAAAGACATATATCTCATTTAATACATGCTTCAATCAAGTGACATTATAACTCAACAATTTCTTCCTTCTGTTGATGGAATGGAATATGTATCTGGATAGGAAATGACTGTGTTCTCCATTTGATGCTTTCAGTAGCTGTGATATTGGTACATTAATCTCACTCACTCACTCAGTCCCATGTCCCAAAGGATGTAGGGGGGACATGAGAGAAGACGCAACAGAGATCTTTTTCCATGCTTCACGATCCTGTGTGGCTAGTAGGAGGTGTTGCAGGGGTTGGGCGGTCCAGTCTTTGATGTTGTCAACCCATGATTTCTTTTGGCGGCCTCTTCTTCTCTTGCCCTCGACTGTTCCTTGCAAGATGGTTTTTGCTAAGGTGTTGTGTCTTGTGGTGTGACCAAACCACATCAGCTTTCTCCTCTTTATGGTGGAGAGCAAAGGCTCTTGGGGGCCCACACGCTTTTTGATTTCTTCTTTCACATAGTTATTGGTCTTGTGTTCTTTGTATGATATTTTGAGGAGTCTTCTGTGGCACTTGTTCTCGAATGCTTGGATTCTCCTCTCTAACTCTGCTGTCAGAGTCCATGATTCACAGCCATATAGGAGGATAGATATCGCGAGGGATTTGTAGAGGTGGTATTTGGTGCAGAAGCTGATGTTGTTGCTTCTGATGATCCTCTCGAGTCTGACTAGAGCAGATGTTGCTGTTGCAATGCGAGCTTTCACTTCATTGTTTGATGTGCCATCTTTTGTTAGGATGGAGCCTAAGTATTTGAATTGGCTCACCTCTTCTAGTGTTTCTCCATTCATCTTTATTTCTGTGATGTCATTACTCGCGCTGTTGACTATGATCTTTGATTTCTCTGTACTGACCTCCATGCCGTATGTGCTCGCTCGATCTGTTAGACTGTCTGTGAGGATTTGCAGTTCTTGTTTGCTGCTGCCCATGAGGTCAATGTCATCTGCAAATCTGAGGTTGCAGAGGGGTCTTCCACCAATGGATATGGAAGTGTGGTGGTTTTGCAGTGTCTCTGTCATGATGTTTTCGAGGAAGAGGTTGAAGAGTACAGGCGCATGTGGCGGGGACCCTGCAGTTTGCCCTGGTGCATCATATTGCTGTATATGGTCATGATTATTGGGCGCCCTGCTTGGTTTTCGGTGCGTACACTGTACCCGATTTCCTTGCAACAAACTAGCTTTCTCAGCTCTTGAGGGCTTCGGTGTCGCCACAAGTCCGGCGCCACACACGTGGGAGATGGTAGGGGAGGGAGTATGCATAGGGTGCCATAGTGTCTTGGTGTCTTGCGGTCTGTGGCCGTGCAAAAGTCGGCGCAGGACGGGCCCGAAAACGGCTCTCCGGGTCCCGTCTTTGCCCCAAACGGCACCTTTTTGGCAGGGGGGTGGGTATGCATGCGCGCGCGCGCGCGCGCGCTGGTGTTTGCCAGTGCATGTGTTTGTGTGCGCGCATGTGGCAGGGGCCCTGCAGTTTGCCATGGTGCATCATATTGCTGTATATGGTCATGATTATTGGGCGCCCTGCTTGGTTTTCGGTGCGTACACTGTACCCGATTTCCTTGCCACAAACTAGCTTTCTCAGCTCTTGAGGGCTTCGGTGTCGCCACAAGTCCGGCGCCACACACGTGGGAGATGGTAGGGGAGGGAGTATGCATAGGGTGCCATACTGTCCAGGTGCCTCGCGGTCTGTGGCCGTGCAAAAGTCGGGGCAGGACGGGCCCGAAAACGGCTCTTTGGGTCCCGTCTTTGCCCCAAACAGCACCTTTTTGGCAGGGGGGTGGGTATGCATGCGCGCACGCGCGCGCGCGCTGGTGTTTGCCAGTGCATTTGTTTGTGTGCTTGCATGTGGCGGAGACCCTGCAGTTTGCCCTGGTGCATCATATTGCTGTATATGGTCATGATTATTGGGGCGCTGCTTGGTTTTCGGTGCGTACACTGTACCCGATTTCCTTGCCACAAACTAGCTTTCTCAGCACTTGAGGCCTTCGGTGTCGCCACAAGTCCGGCGCCACACACGTCGAAGATTGCGGGGGATGATGTATGCATACGGTGCCATATTGTCCTTGTGCCTCGAGGTCTGTAACTGTGCAAAAATCGGGGCGGTAGGAGCCTGAAAACGGCTCTTTGGGTCCCGTCTTTGCCCCAAACGGAACCTTTTTGACAGGGGGTGGGTATGCATGCGCGCACGAGCGCGCGCGCTGGTGTTTGTCAGTGCGTTTGTTTGTGTGCGCGCATGTGGCGGGGACCCTGCAGTTTGCCCTGGTGCATCATATTGCTGTATATTTCATTATTATTGGGCGCCCTGCTTGGTTTTTGCTGCGTACACTGTATCCGATTTCCTTGCGACAAACCAGCTTTCTCAGCACTTGAGGCGTTTGGTGTCGCCACATGTTCGGCGCCACACACGTGACAGATTGCAGGGGAGGATGTATTCATATGGTGCCGTATTGTCCTGGTGCCTCGAGGTCTGTAACCGTGCAAAAGTCGGGGCGGTACGGGCCTGAAAACGGCTCTTTGGGTCCCGTCTTTGCCCCAAACTGCTCCTTTTTGTCGGAACATTGCGCTCGTAATTTGACAACCCGAGTTCGATTCCTGTTAGAGGGGATTTTGCTCCTGGAGTGAACATCAGTGCTGACTCCACTCTCCCCAAAAGTCCTTCGATGGGACTATAAACCTAGGCCCCGTGTGCGAACTTACCAAGATGCCATGTGCGAACGCACGCAGAACATCTTGCGCACACGTTAAAACATGTTCTACTTTTTGCAAGAGTAGGCCATTGTTTGCCAGTGGGAACGGATGACAAAATTTACAAAACTGCATACACACAGGGACTGGCTGTAATAAAAGCACATGAATGCTTATTCCATTATCCTCGAAATTAATTAGATAAATTTATAAAACGCACACGCACGCATTCAAAATGTATAGAAACAGAAAAAAGCTGTCACAAAATTATACTTTACTTCAAATGCAGTGTTTTTGTATACTCAACTGCACTTTCTCCTTAAAACATAAAAAAAACATTACGCACAAACATTAACAGGATGGCTAACCAACATGCAGGACAGAGCAAAATGTTTATCACACAGACACAGACACACACACACACACACACACACCACACACACACACACACACACACACACACACACCACACACACACACACACACACACACACCACACACACTATGTATGTCATATAGATTTTTCTTTTGTAAAGGCCTCAGTTACATGCAGATCGTGGAGCACCATCTTTTCGTTTTTTGTTTTGTTTGTTTATTCGCTCTCTTTCGTGTGGGTGCTCTACACGTCTTTCTTCATTGGCCGAACAAAAAAAAATAATTGTCAATCATAAACATTATACAGACTACAATTCACACTTAAGTGAACAAGAAAATAAAATGTCACCAAAACTAAGAAACAAGCAATAATAAAAGAAACAGTCTTGAACTATTCGCCAGTCTAAAAGAAAATAAAAATATAATGGCTTGTATTTGTGGAGGCTACCTACTTTTTTTTTCCAAGTCTAAACCCCATTGAAAAACCATGATTCCAAGCTATAAAAAGGTACATCAATACAAAAATCAACCATCAATTCACATGTGCGTTGACTCACATGTACGCACATCAGAGCACCAAAAATGTGCAACAATACAAAAGCAGGGCATATTTCTAACATTGACTGTCTAGAAATATAAAAAAAAATTCCGTTTAATATCAAAAGGTATCCTCAATACTGATTTAAAACCAAAGACGTGTAAAGTTTCTAGAAAAAACTTTTTTTTCGGAAGGGGGGGGGGGGGGGGGGGGAGAAAAGATATCTGAATATTCAAAATATATTTAAAAAACGTACATTAGCTTTGCTTAAAAAATATACATATTTAAATACGGGAGAATAACGTGTAGACCTATAAGCATCAAAAGTCCTCACTAGCAAGCCAAGAAAAATCTAAACAAAAAAAGAATAAAACAAACAAACAGATAAAATTAAAGTACAATTTTTTTTTCAATCAGGTCAAAACTGCTGGCCATCACAGCAATAGATAAAAATGAATGACAAAAAAAATTTCAGCCAGGACAAAATTACTGGCCATCACAGCAATGGATAAAAATGAATGACAAAAACATTTCAGTCAGGTCAAAATTACTGGCCATCACAGCAGTACCAAAATATTTGTCCATGGACCAGTTAATCCAGCTTTTACAGAGAGTAAATGAGAAACTATATATATATATATATTATATATATATATATATATATATATATATATATATATATATATATATATATATATATACATATATATATATATATATCAGATCATGGAGCACCATCTTTTTTATTCATCTTTTTTTCTTTCTTTCTTTGTTTTCTTGTATGTGGGTGCTCTACACGTCTTTCTTCATTGGCCAAAAAAAAAAAAATTCAGTCTCTCTAAAATTACACATGGTCATAGCAAGACAAAAATGTTTCTTGAGCACATCAGTCAATCCAGTTTTACGACAAAAGATATAACAAAGCACACATAACTATTACATATAAACCCCAACAACAAATACATGGCAAAATAATATATTTTGTGGGCCCCAAGCTTTTCTACTATCCATTAGAACATGAGTGGTGGTCTGGATGCTAGTCTTTAGACGAGATGATAAACCGAGGTCCCGTGTGTTACACATCATTATTTAGCGCACACAAAAGAACCCATGGCAACAAGAGGGTTGTCCCTGACAACATTCTGTAGAAAAAAGTCACTCTGATAGGGAAACAAATACACTTGCAGACAGGAAAAAGAAAAAAAATGGGTGGCGCTGCACTTGTGGCCACGCACTCTACCCCGGGAGAGCAGCTCGAATTTAACACAGAAAAATCTGCTGTGACAAAGTGGTATAAAATATAAAAATAAAATAAAATAAAATCAATATATATTAGGCCTCAGTTGCATGCAGATCATGGAGCACCATCTTTTTACATCTGTTTGGTGGGTGCTTCACACGTCTCTCTTCATTGGCAAAAAAAAAACCACTCAAAAAAGCAAAAAACAGAAAAAGGAAAAAAGTCTTTCCTTCCCATCTCATTCCTATCATCCATGAACCTGAATCAGCATTTCTCATCTTCCCTATGTCCGGAGCACTAACTGCCCCAGTGTGAATTGCTGCCTGCGTCTATTCATGTCGCGCAGTGAACAGTCGGCTGGGTTTATTGTGCTCTAGTGTGTGCTGCTGCTGTGCATGCGTTTCTACAGGTGTAAACAGGGGATTTACAATTGTTGGGCTTATTTTGCTCTAGCGTGTATGTGTAGTGTTAAACTGTTAATCTTCAATTTCTAGCTTTTTTTTTGCTTTTGTGCAACTTTCTGTACATTATCAATGTTTGCCATTTTGTGTTTTTCCTGGGCTTAGTTTGGTTTTTTTCAGGGGGATAATCATGCTTGTATTTATTTTACAACCTTTTGCTCTGGCAATTTATCCAGTGGGTATTGCAGCCTGGTCACCACAAGGAAAGGTGACTATTTCCTGGCCTAACATCAGTTGTGACAGGACTATACCAAATTTCAGGTTTAAAAAGATCACCTAAATGCATTCAGAAAAAACAGAGCTAGAGACAACCTGGTGTTAGGGACTGCGTATAACAAGGTTCACGACGTGGACTATGAATTAAGTGCATAAGGACCAATATTGTTTCCTTTGAATTCACAAGTTAAAAAAACAGGGCCAAATCCCTCTGGAGTTTTGCAAACATTCAAAAAATAATTTCAAAGCCATTATCCAATCAGAAAATTGAGAAACAAGCCCTCAAATAACGCTAGCCCAGCTTATTTCAAGTACCATATAATAATCATATCCATCAGAATAAAACGAGAGGAAAATCGTTAATTATAGGCCAAGCTAATAAATCTAATCTAACAAAGCTATCTGGGCACCCCAACACTTCAACAGATTGATGTAACAAAAAAAGGAAAACTTGTTTACCAGTGATCATTTACAGGATTGCCAAAAATTTGGGAATTAAAAAAAAAATCTTGATATCAATAATCACATTAAGAGTAGCTTTATCGTTTTTATTTTAACAGCTCTATAAGAAAAAATATCTTGAAATGAAATTAATGTATAAACATTAGTCGATGGAAAATTTTGGAACATTACACAGTGACCAACGCTTCATTATAAAGGGAGGAGCTTTATTTCGCGACACCAACTCAATAGGAATGGAAGGATTTATACTTTATACCAAATAATTAAATAGGAAAAAGAAAAGCTTTATACTTTAGACACCAACTCACTACAGGGGAAAGAACTGTAAACCTTGAAAAGAACTAGTTTCATTTGAAGCAGAATCTACAGGTGGAAAGTGACAAAGATAAAACAGTACATGGACTTCATCACACCCGTATGTGCAAAAATATTACATTTTGACACCAACTAACTCAATATGAAAGGAACTACTCTATACATCAATTACAACTCAATATGAAGAGAAGAACTTTATACTTTGATATCAGCTAACTCAATATGAATGGAAGAACTTTGTACTTTGATAGCATTACATTGAATGTGAAGGGGAAACAACTTTACACTTTGATACCAGCTAATTCAATGTGCGGAAAAACACTATACTTCGGTAGTAACTAATTCAATACAAAAACAACTTTTTAGATACCAGCTCTCTCCATATGACGTACAAGTGTTTTAGACCTTGATACCAATGAAATCAATTTCAAAGAAAAAGCTTTACACTTTGATACCAACTAAATCGGTGTCAAGAAATATACTGCTACAAACCAGTTTCATACGAAAAACGGAACTATATTCCTTGGTACCAACTTAATTTGAAAGAAAAAAAACTTTATGCTTTGATACAACCATTTCAATAAAATGAGGGAAAGCTTGATGCGTGGACACTGATTCCATGACTATGGAAGAAAGACGTTATCACTTTGACACCGGCTCGTTCACCACGAAGGGAACGACTTTATGCTTGGATAGAACTAACTCAACATAAAGGAAAAAGCTTGTTAACGCCAACTAGAGGAGTATGAAGGAAAGAACTTTATAATCCGATACAAAAAAATAAAGAAATGTGAAAGGGGGAACTATTTTTCTTGTAATATTTGAATCTGAGAGAAAAAAAAAACAGTTTGGTAATTATCTTGATACCAAATTTAGAACTTTTTTCCTTGACTCAACTAGCTCAGTAGCAAGGGGGTAATTCTATTCTTTGACACTAGCTTATTTCATAGAATGGAAGAAAAAAACTTGGTGACAACTTCAAGAGGAAGGAAAGAGACCTAAACTAACCAGCTAAGTGACTCAATGTAAAAAAAACACACAACTGTATACCTGATATATCTAACTAATAGAATTTAAAGCCAAAATTATGTGTCACATTATGGAGATAAAACCGTGGTGTTAACTCCCTACAGTAAACACTTTTTTTTTTTTTAGTATTGCCACTATTTTGAAAGGTTAGCTGAAGGCTGGCTTTTTTCTGTTGTTGATGTGATGTTATAGTCCCAGCGTAGATATCTGATGTATGGACTGTGGTCGCAAGTCATCCTACTTCAGAGCTGTCGGTCCTCTAAAATTGTTACAATTCTTGAAGCATCAGTGCCACGCAAGCATAAGGATGCTATAACTATTATTCCTTATTTTTCTGCATGTCATCTCTCGCAAATCCTTCCTCTATCACGGTATTCTCCGGAATAAAATAATTTCAACGGTCAGTAACCCCAAACCTCTCTTTCCCTGTGCTGCTGTTCCCTTATAGAGCTGTGTCCCCATACCGCAGAACTGAGTCAGAGTTAAGGAACCCGTGTCAAAGAGTTAATAGTTGGGATCAACATGGTGAAGTGTTAGGGTTTGCGGCATGGGGCAAAAACTAGGGTTAGAGTTGAGTGTTAACAGCTCCAGGGAACAGCACTACAGGGAAAAAGGAGTATCGGGAAAAGTACTGCTCTTTCTTCAAACATCCTGCACTCGGCTTCTGC
>CM060342.1:41216713-41228016 GCA_030674155.1 Stramonita haemastoma
CCTAGAACTCAACGAAACCCTGAGAAAGGCAGAACAGAGAGTGAGGAATGGAGGAAACTGGTTGTCAAGTCTTCAGGGGTGCCCTCACGGTCGCCAGACTACGGGGTAGATAGATAGATAGATAGATAGATAGATAGATAGATAGATAGATAGATAGATAGATAGATAGATAGATAGATAGATAGATAGATAGATAGATAGATAGATAGATAGATAGATAGATAGATAGATAGATAGATAGATAGACATTAGGTCAGCAATAAATTTGCTTTTTTTGATCAAGCCATCTATCTATCAAAAATCAAAAATAAAAACAACCCCCTCCAAAACAAAAATTTAAAAAAACACTTAAACAAAAAACAGACAAACTAACAAAAATGAACCAGCAAGCAATCAAGCAAAAGACATCCAAGAAAACACCACCCCAAAATTAATATCTTCAGCTACAACATTGTTACAACTCATTGCAACAAAATAAACTCAAAAGGAACTAAAAAGAATCTAATAACAACAATACCAACAATAATAACAACAATAATTATAATAAAATAATAACGATAATGCACTGTAAGACTCTTTCACGTAGGCTACACACACAGACACAGACACAGACACACACAGGCACACACACACACACACACACAGACACAGACACAGACACAGACACACACACACACACACACACACACACACACACACACACACACACACACACACACACACACACACACACACACACACACACACACACACACACACACAAAGTCACTCACGCACGCACGCACACATACATCCCCACACACACACACACACACGCGCGCGCGCGCACAAGCATATATCCGCGCCCGTGCACTTGAGTTTTTTGGATTGTCATAGGAAAAAATTTTAAAAAATCGTTTAATTCAAACAATTATGTCAGGTTACAATATCATCCATTCTTTTACAGTCATACTTTATATGAAAAAAAAAGAATAAAAAACATACAAACAAACAAAAGAAAAACAAAAAAAACAAGAACAAAACATCCTAAAAATTCATATCCAACCAATAGCACTCAAAAAACCCAAAATTTTAAACTGATAAATCATTCATAATGATAATGAGGAAATTGGCAATAATATGATAATCACCCATCACCACTAAAAGCAATGACACAACAATAACTAAAATAGTTAAATAAAAAACCGATTGAAAAGGACTGGGGAAAGGAAAGTATCAAGAAGGAAGGGAGGAACATAAACAATCAGCCAAACAATAATAATGATAATACTACAAGTTTTAAAACCAATCAAGAACCCCTACTTAAATAAAGTTTTTTAAAAATTCAGTCAGCTAGGCTATCAAACCAAGATAGTAACAATTATAATGATACTAATAATCCATCATCAATAGCTTCAAAAGCAACATTCATCATAAAACCTGTTAAAATAGATTTTTTAAAAAGGGGGACATGTTAAAAAAAAATCAAGTCACAATGTCATCATTTCATCCGTTTGGATTTCTCCCTTCCACGTTTGTAAAAATTGTAAATTATGCATGTGCATGCATAGATTATTTCACATGCTTTCATTAGCATTAACACTAGCTTAAAATTTAAAACAAACAAACAAAAAAACTCTTACCCTTCCCCTCTCTTCTACATACACACACAGCATGTAACAGTGCAACATTTCCAGTCTCTAAAAATCACATCTGAATATGTTTAAGGGATGCAGAAAGTGCTGCTGTATTTGTTATAATCACGGTTAATTGATTTATAAATACGTTCCTATACATGTACTCAAAAAATGATTTTTCATCTGTGTCATGAACTGATTTTTGTTTCTGATACATTTTAAACTTCTTGGGAGCTTGTTCCATTGATCACTTCCTGAATATAAGAAGCTTGTTTTGTAGAGATTGTTTCTGGGTCTAGGAAATGTTAGTAGGTGATTATGCCTGTTCTCATTAACTTTGAAGCAATTAGTGATTTGGGGAGGGACATTTCCATTGATAACTTTCTGTACGAATATGGCTTTATTGAAATAAAGTCTGTTTTGGAAAGTTGGAATATTTATTTGCTTATAATCGTTGATTGTCAGGGAGCTTGATTTTTAATAGAACAAGTTTTAGTCCTCTTCTATATAATCGATGAATGAATTTCAAATTCGTTTCACGACAGCTGTCGGAAAGAGATGAAGCATAGTCTACGATAGGCAAAATATGGCACAAAAAAACATCCATTTTGCGTGAATGGTCATTCAGGAAGTGTTTTCTTTTAGATAACTGAACTATCTTGTTGCCAAGACGTTTTCCTAGTGCCATTACATGCTCGGTCCAAGTGAGATTTTTGTCAATAATGACAGCAGAATTTTGTGGGATCAGCTTCTTCGATTACTCTTTGATCTATAAAAAGAGGTAGGAATTTTTTTTTCATTTTTTGCCTTTTCTGTCTTGCTAGTACATACATGCACTTAGTTTTTTGTACATTAATTAAGGACATGTGGTTTAATTGAGTCCAAGTAATCAAATCTGTCAATACTGTTTTGAAGTTTGAGTGTTAGTCTGTCAGGATCAAAGTCACGACAATAGAGGGATGTGTCGTCGGCAAACATTTCATAGCTACATTCCAGAAATGAAGGTAAGTCATTTACATAGATTGAAAATAAAAGGGACCCAATACTGATCCTTGTGGAACTCCATGTTTAACAGATATCATTTCTGATGTTTGATTATTTGCAGTCACTAGTTGTTTCCTATCTGTCAAAAAACTTTCTAAAGGATTGATCATTTATGGTGTTAGTTTATACAGGTGAAGTTTTCCTAATAGCAAGGAGTGATCAATAACATCAAATGCTTTTTCAAAGTCAACAAAAATAAGACCTGTATATCTATTTTCATTTATGTTATGTAGGAAACTGTCCGTAAGTTGAGTAAGAGCTATAGTAAGAGCTGTGTGACAGGAAAAGTTTTTACGAAAACCTGACTGATCCTCATCCATTAGATTGTTGTTTATAAAGTAGGAATATACAGAATTTTTTTTACGTCTTTCGATGGGTTTAGATAAGACAAATAGAATTGAAATTGGTATGTAGATTAAGGACAAGAAGAATCGCCTGATTTGTGGACTAGTATGACTTTTGCCCTTTTAAAGGTGATAGAAAAAAAATTTCTCTGTGCACAAATTATACAGATATGTCAGTGTTTCAACTAAGATTGGACATAAAAGCTTCATTATTCTTCCATCCAGATTGTCTAGATTACGTGTTCTTGAATTTTTTTTTAGAGATAGGCTTTCCAACACGTCTATGATTGTCATCGGCAGTATTTGGAACGGGAATTTAATTTCTTTTGATTTTACATAATTATTGTACTAAGTAATGGAGATCATTTTCACTTGACTTGTCACACGATATTACGTTAGTAGCGATGTTTGAGAAGTGGTTGTTCAATTCATCTGCTGTTATGTCTTTAACAGTTTGTTGACTCTTTGATATAGGTTTATTACTTAATAAATTGATGGCTTTCCATACTTGGCGAGAGTCGGTAGTTATAATTAACAACTTTTGAATATACGCGCATTTTGATCTGCGTTTTGGTGAAGTTTGGAGATGGGCCCTACCCTCAACATGCTGGCCCCTATAGAAGCTGAGGTCTCTGACGCCTCACTCCCCTACGACCAAACAGGTTATGAGACACCTTTACCTTTACCTTCTTTTTAGTGAAGTTACTTTGTTTCTTTGTGATCTAAAATGCTCATTTGAGCCTCTCTCTCTCTCTCTCTCCTCCTCTCTCTCTCTCTCCTCTCTCTCTCTCTCTCTCTCTCTCTCTCTCCTCTCTCTCTCTCTCTCTCTCTCTCTCTCTCCTCTCTTGCAAAAACAAATCAAATCGCTTGCATTCGACCTATACAACACACAAGCAATCAATGACAATTGATAGTTTTAGAAAATAGCAAATTCGAATGTACACACACACACATACATAGTGCATCGTGGATCTAGGCGGAAGATCTGATACCCTGGAATATTCATATAGGCATCATCATGGTGGTGTGTGTGTGTGTGTGTGTGTGTGTGTGTGTGTGTGTGTGTGTGTGTGTGTGTGTGTGTGTGTGTGTGTGTGTTGTGTGTGTGAGAGATCTGAGATGAGTACATTGGTAGCTATATGTTTTTTGGGGTTTGGGTGGCTTTTTTTCAGATGCTAGGATCTGTTTGTGCATGATTTAGTAGCTTGTGTAGGTGTATTATTGCTAAAACTATAAATTGTTATTGATTGCTTGTGTGTTGTATAGGTCGAATGCAAGCGCTTTGATTTGTTTTTACAAGATATAGCGCTATATAAATTCCATTTTTTATTTATTTTTTTTATTCATTATTATTGTTGTTGTTGTTGTTATTTTTATTTTTATTATTATTATTATTATTATCATTATTATTATTATTATTATTATTATTATTATTATTATTATTATTATTATTATTATTATTATTATTAACCGTTATATATTATTTGATAGTTTTTCTCATATTATATTGATTGTTATAGTGTATATATGTTAACAAGGACAGATTAGCGGTGACTTAAAATCGTTGTCTTTGCCTTTTAAAAATCAATCATCTCTCTCTATCTCTCTGTCTCTCTGTCTCTGTCTCTCTGTGTGTCTGTGTCTGTCTGTCTCTCTGTCTCTCTCTGTCTGTCTGTCTGTCTGTCTGTCTGTCTCTGTCTCTCTCTGTCTCTCTGTCTCTGTCTCTCTCTCTCTCTGACAATATTTACACAACTGCATACACACGGGGACTGGATGAAAAAAAGCACATGAGTGCTTATTCCATTATCCTCGATATAAAAGAATAAAATAAATAAATAAAATAAATAAATGAATAAATCTCCTTCTAGCATACACAACACAACACGACACAAAACAACACGACACAACACAACACGACGCAACACCGCACAATTCCCTTTTTCATGCAATCGACACTGTACAAAGTCACGAAACTGGCACAACAGAAACACAGCATTATTTTCACAACCTGTGAGGCAATGATCCGGTACAAGGCCTAGGCAACACCTTACACCCAGGTGTTGGAGACAGGTATATTGTGTTTGCGATGACTGTGGGGAAAAACAAACTAGCGTTTTCTTGCTGTCAGCAGTTTTATGATGACGAGGCAGGGAAAAAACTTTATACGGGCTGGTCGGTAATACACAGCAGTGAAGTGGTACACAGGGGACGGGATAGCCTATTGCCCCAGCAATTTGACGACCCGAGTTCGATTCCCGTCCGAGGGGATTTTTCTGACTCCACTCTCCCCTAAAGTTTTTTGGATGAGACTGTAAACCGAAGCCCCGTGTGTGAACGCACGCAGAACATCTTGGCGCACACGTTACATCCTGTTCTGCTTTTCGTAAGAGTAGGCTGGTGTTGTGCCGGTGGGAACAGGTGACAATGTTTACAAAACTTGCATACACACGGGGACTTGCTGGGGAAAAAAAAGCACATGAGTGTTTATTCCATTATCCTCGATATAAAAGAATAGTACAAAGGAATAAAATAAAATAAAATAAAATAAAATAAAATAAAATAAAATAAAACGTAACTCCTACAAATCTATGAAGAACACAAGGGACGCTATAGCCAACAGGTTACACTCCTGCATTATCTTGCAGGTCATGTAGTATCTTCTATAGAGTGCTGGTCTGAAATTTTTGTTGTTGTTGATTTTTACCGATTTTTTTTTAAGTATGAAAAAAATGCACCGTGCACTTGTTTTGGGGATTGAGGACATAGAGCAATACCAGGTAGTGGTGAGAAAGTTGGAAATGATGATCCACTGAGGATGGCTTGTGTTCCTACAGCGTTGACCCTGCGCATGCATATTACAGTTAGGAAGCTAGCAGACAGCAAAGGAGTGAGGGGGTACAATGTTTGCTGAAAAATAAATACAGTTCAAACCTGTCAAATTTGTGCGAAATGACAGGAGTTTTTAGTCAGAGGCTAGTCTTTTACCCAAAAAATGTTGTTGTTTTTTTAATTTCTGTAGATCCTTTAGTACGTGCGGTATGATAATAAGAGTCATATAGAAAAACAGAAGGAAAAAACGTTTCCTTAACGGTCCCCCCCCCCCCCCCCCCCCACGTAAGTCCATGCAGCCGTGGATTCAAATCTCGACTGGTGTCTGGTGAACCAAGTAGAGGGAAGGGGACTTAAACCATTTCCCCAGGTCAGCTTCAAGCGCAGTCCTGCCAGTGCCTTAATTTCTTTCGTACCGTGTATATACACATACAGAAGATGAAATATGCACGTTAAAGATCCCGTCTTTCGTGTTAGAATTCTACAGAATACGCTACAATCCAATCCAAATGTACAATAATACTATGCTATGCCATTCTATACAGTACAATGCAATACAATACAGTACAGCACAGCACTGTATAGCACAACACAACACAACACAAAACAACACAGCACAACACAGCACAACACAGCACAACACAGCTCAACACAGCACAACACAGCACAGCACAACACAATACAACACACACAATACAACACAGCACAACACAGCACAACACGACACAGCACAGCATAACACAACACAACGCAACACAACACAACACAACACAACACAACACAACACAACACAACACAACACAACACAACACACAACACACAACACCACACAACACAAAGCCTTTTACAGGCCCTAGTCAGTGTACACATTCAGAAACTGCCACAACAGAAACGCTGTATATTTCGCAACCTGTGAAAAAATAATCAGGTACATGGGCTACACCATAGGCCCAGGTGTGGTAAAAGGTAAAAGTAAAGGTGTCCCATAACCTAGGCGGTCGTAAGGGAGCGAGGCATCAGAGACCTCAGCTTCTCTAGGGGCCAGCATATTGAGGGCGGCGCCCATCTCCTCTCCCTCGCTGCTTTACCTTCCCTGACCCTAAAGAGGGCAGGTACCCATTTACAGCTGGGTGAACGGAGGGATTGTACTGAAGCCAAGGCGCGCAAACGGTCACCCATCCAACTGGTAACCACGCTCGACGCTGCTTTATAATTAACTTGACTAGGGGGAAAGCGAGGGCTCACAAGTGTGCTAGACAGGTATATTATGTTTTACATGATTATGGAGAAAAAGACTTACTGTGGTGTAATTCTCTCACTGTCAACACTTTGTAACCATAAGGTTGTAAAATATCTAGACAGGTTTATTCATAAAAACAACAGTACGGTTGGGGGTGGGGGGTGAAAATGGGGGTGGTGGTGAAGGGGGGGGGGATAAACAACAGGTTGCTATACATAATGGCGAAACTGTAAAAATAATACTGAAATTTTGAAATGTGAGTGAGTTGGGGCCAAGTGGACTGTTTCGGTCGTCAGTGTGAGTAGTCTGTTCGTTTCTAACCAGTCTTTGGTCCGTAGTTCAAATCTTGGCAGGTTTGAATATGGTGGGGTTGTTGTGTTGTGTTGTTGTTGTTGTTGTTGTTGTTGTTGTTGTTGTTGTTGTTGTTGTTGTTGTTTTGGTTTGGTTTCAGGGGGATTTTATTTCTTTTTTTTCTGTCTTTGGAGAGGAGGGGCGGTTGTTAACCTGTGTCCCATCACCTTTTTGTTGCTTCGATTTTGTTAGTTTGTTGGACAGTTTTCTTCTTCTTCTTCTTCTTCTTCTTCTTCTTCTTCTTCTTCTTCTTCTTCTTCTTCTTCTTCTTCTTCTTCTTCTTCTTCTTCTTCTTCTTCTTCTTCTTCTTCTTCGCAATTCTTCTTCTTCTTCTTCTTCGCAATTCTTCTTCTTCTTCGCAATTCTTCTTCTTCGCAATTCTTCTTCTTCTTCGCAATTCTTCTTCTTCGCAATTCTTCTTCTTCGCAATTCTTCTTCTTCGCAATTCTTCTTCTTCGCAATTCTTCTTCTTCTTCTTCTTCGCAATTCTTCTTCTTCTTCTTCTTCGCAATTCTTCTTCTTCTTCTTCGCAATTCTTCTTCTTCTTCTTCGCAATTCTCTTCTTCTTCTTCTTCGCAATTCTTCTTCTTCTTCTTTGCAATTCTTCGCAATTCTTCTTCGCAATTCTTCTTCTTCTTCTTCTTCTTTGCAATTCTTCGCAATCTTCTTCTTCTTTCTTCTTCTTCTTTCTTCTTCTTCTTCTTCTTTCCTTCTTCTTCTTCTTCTCTTCTTCTTCTTCTTCTTCTTCTCTTCTCTTCTTCTTCTTCCATCTTCTTCTTCTTCTTCGCAATTCTTCTTCTTCTTCGCAATTTTCTTCTTCTTCTTCGCAATTCTTCTTCTTCTTCTTCGCAATTCTTCTTCTTCTTCTTCGCAATTCTTCTTCTTCTTCTTCGCAATTCTTCTTCTTCTTCTTAGCAATTCTTCTTCTCTCTTCTTCTTCTTCTTCTTCTTCTTCTTCTTCTTCTTCTTCTTCTTCTTCTTCTTCTTCTTCTTCTTCTTCTTCTTCTTCTTCTTCTTCTTTGCAATTCTTCTTCTTCTTGCAATTCTTCTTCTTCTTCTTTGCAATTCTTTCTTCTTCTTTGCAATTCTTCTTCTTCTTCTTTGCAATTCTTCTTCTTCTTCTTTGCAATTCTCTTCTTCTTCTTTGCAATTCTTCTTCTTCTTCTTGCAATTCTCTTCTTCTTCTTCTTCTTTGCTATTCTTTTTCTTCTTCTTCTTCTTCTTCTTCTTTCTTCTTCTTCTTCTTCTTCTTTCATTCTTCTTCTTCTTCTTCTTCTTCTTCTTCTTCTTCTTCTTCTTCTTCTTCTTCTTCTTCTTCTTCTTCTTCTTTGCAATTCTTCTTCTTCTTCTTCTTCTTCTTCTTCTTCTTCTTCTTCTTCTTCTTCTTCTTCTTCTTCTTCTTCTTCTTCACTTACTACTCCCACTACTACTACACTACTACTACTACTACTACTACTACCTACTAACTACTACTACTACTACTACTACTACTACTACTATACTGCTATGATGATGATGATGATGATGATGATGATGATGATGATGATGATGATGATGATGATGATTGGTAGTAGTAGTAGTAGTAGTAGTAGTAGTAGTAGTAGTAGTAGTAGTAGTAGTAGTAGTAGTAGTAGTAGTAGTTAGTAGTAGTAGCAGTAGTGTTATCATTATATTGCTTTTGTCCTTTTTCTTCGTCTCTTTCTTTTTTTATTCTCCGTCTTCTTTGACTTCGTTGTCTTCGCCTTCCTCATCATCTTCATCTTTTTTTTCTTTTCTTTTTCACTTCTGGAGTTAACGTCAGTGCTGACTCCACTCCACCCACAAGTGCTTCAGATGAGACTATAAAGCGAGGTCCCGTGTGCGAACGCACGCAGAGCATCTTGCGCACACGTTAAATCCTGTTCCGCTTTTCGTAAGAGTAGGCCATTGTGTGCCGTGGGAACAGATGACAAGATTTACAACACTACATACGCACGGGGACTGGATGTAAATAAAAGCACTTGAGTGCTTATTCCATTATGCTCGATGAAAAAAAGAATAAATTTAAAAAAATAGTAAATAAACCTGGTGATGAGAAAAAAGAATGAATGAAAAACATAATAAAATAAATAGTGATAATTATTATTGTAAACACCAGGAAGGACTCATGATGTCTACTCTACAGCGTTAGTTGCCCATAAAGCATTTTATGTGTATTTTTTTTCAATACTTTGAAGTGATTCTTTTTTATCTTTTTTTTTTTTTTACACTCCTTTTATAACGTGAAGATGATATTAAATTAAGCAGAATGGCTGTTGTCCTCTACACAGCCTGTGTGTTTTAATTAAACTACTTTGTCATTTAATGGGATGGGTTTGGGTGAGTTGGGTTTATTTTTCCTTCTCAAATTGACAATGTTGGATATTTGAAAAGGATTATGAGGTATTGTTGGCTATGAATTTGAAATGGATGTACGTTACTGGAGACACTGAAATTGAATGAGGTGATATCCCACATATGGCTTTCATATCATTTCGTTTCATTTCATACAACTTTAAGTCACGGCAGATTTCTCTGCGTGAAATTCGGGCTGCTCTTCCCCGGGGAGAGCGCGTCGCCACAAGCGCAGGTTCAACTTGCCCAAGTATGATAATGTTCCCTGTCTTGACATCATCATAACACAGAAAGTCTGGTATCATAGATCTGAAAAGGGAACCTGTGGGGTTACTCAGTCGTAGACCAGAAATTGTTGATATTGGTAAAAATTATTTCTCAGTCTGCTGTTAATGTTCTGTTATTATAGGTTTTCTTTTCCATTTCATTGTTTTAATTGTTGGTGGTTTTGTTTTAAGCTACTTTTAATTCTTGTTTAAGTCTAAAGTCTTGCACACAAGTTAAATCCTGTTTCCCTGTTTGTAAGAGTAGGCCATTGTGTGCCGATGGGAACAGATGACAAGATTTACAAAACTGTACACACACGGGGACTGGATGTTTAAAAAAAATCACATGAGTGCCTTTTCCTTTACCCTCGATATCAAACAATAAATAAATAAATAATATCACCTAGAGTAAACAGACTTTAAATGAAAAACAAACATGTCCAAGAGACAAGACTGGAAAAATTCAGTGCAGTGCCCTAACCACTCCGCAGGGAGTCGAGGGAGGTCAAGGTCAAGGTGTCCCATAATCTGTGTGGTCGTAGGGGAACTAGGCATCAGAGACCTCAGCTTCTCTAGGGCAAGCATATTGAGGGCGGTGCTCATCTCCTCTCCCTCGCTGCTTTACCTTCCCTGTCCCTAAAGAGGACAGGTACCCATTTAAGCTACAGCTGGGTGAACTGGGGGGACTGTACTGAAGCCAAGGCACACACACGGTATCCCATCCACTTGGTAACCACGTTCGATGCTGCTTAACCTTGGCTGGGGGAAAGTAAAGCGAGGGCTCTGACCACTGAGCTAGCCCGTCCCCTAAGGAAGAAGAGAGAAAGAAAAATGGTAAAAATGTGAGTGTCAGCCATGATGTATGTTAATATTAAAACTGGATACCTCTGTGCTTTGTCATGTGCTGTTTGTTTGTCGTTGTGCTCGACGATGATCTCCAAAACAGCAAAGGAGGCAGCTGCTGTTTCGGAAACTGGGCAGAAATTTGATTATTGTGGAGATGCCTTGCCCACAGTACACCCCCACTCTCTCAGCCAAGAGGGCATATGGACAGTCAGCGTTGAAGATGTTCAAAGGCCAACTAGCCCCCAGGGCTGCAGCACATAAGGACTGTGCAAGTCAAGCCTCCTAATCAAAGAGTCATTATCGAACACTAAAGACTAAGCTGTAAAGTGGAATTCCATGAGTGGGAAAGCCACTGATCATACAGCCTCTCACTTTGCTGTTGCCCCCAGCATCA
>CM060342.1:41233116-41248116 GCA_030674155.1 Stramonita haemastoma
GCCTGCTCTTCCGAAAGGCGGAACGGGGTTTTAACGTGTGCGCAAGATGTTCTGCGTGCGTTCGCACACGGGGCCTCCTCGGTTTACAGTCTCATCCGAATGACTTTGACATTCAGTTCGATTTTTTTCGTCAAACTAGGAAGAAAGGGCGAGGCTGGGTACGAACCCAGAAACTCACGGTTTACATATTGGCAGGCGAACATCTTAACCATCCTGCCACCGTCCTGCCACCGTGCGTGCATAAGTGTGCATATAATAGAATATGTGTGCGTGCGTGCGCGTGTGTGTGCGTGTATGTGTGTTCTATTCTATTATTTGGAGTTATGTATGCGTGCGCGCTCGCGCGCGCGCGCGCGGTGTGCGTGCGTGCGTGCGTGCGTGCGTGCGTGCGTGCGTGCGTGCGTGGTGGTGTGTGTGTGTGTGTGTGTGTGGCTGTGTTTTCTATTCTTTTATTTCGAGGATAATGAAAAGAAGCACAAACTACACTACAGGAAATTAGCAATGTGGCACCCCATCAATGCAAACCCAATTTCTACAGCCGCTTAGAACCTTGTTCAAAGAGTTGGTATGAATGGCATGCAGACATTCATTTCAAATTGTTTTTAAAATCCGACACTCAAAATTAATTTTTATTAAAAAGGCTATATGAATGTTAGATATTGTTCCGCTGCATACACAGTATATGTTTCTCACAAATTTTGTCCGGAATGCCTTTAACTGAAGTCTGTTAATGATACAAATAGTTGACCACACTTGAGAATTATCTACTCCAATATGAGAAGAAAGAACATGAGTAAGCTCAGACAAGGTAGAAGAACTATATGGACAACATCCAGCGTCTACCTGTTTTTTTCTTGCGTGTTTCCAGCAGGCACTTTCAATCATGCTGTGTAACCTTCATGTATAGAAATAGGTATCCATAATACACGCACGATGTGAATATTTTGCCGTTGCTGCTTTGTCAACTTTTTCATTATAATATATATTGTAATGCGATGGCACCCAACAAAAAGTGATGCCAGTACCTCGTAACATTAGAGTGTACATAATGATTTATTTTATTAATGACACCATGTCTAACCACTGACCCTGAATTCTTTAGAGATTGAAAAGCTGACTTTGAATCATCACAAAAAAAGGAACCTGAAGTATATTCCCAGGAAAATCAAGTAAATAATTTCAAGCCATTAAAATAGCAGTTAACTCTGCAGTAAAGATTGATAGATTCCTCCCAATGAGGCATACTTTTTTAACCTTCAATTTTTAAAGACAGGATAATAAAAGGCTGCTCCTCCCTCATTACTCTTGAGAAGGGACCCATCAGTATAGATCTTAAGATGTGAAGGATAGTTAGTGATTATATATATATTCTTTCGCAGAGGTGCTAGACTAATAATAAATAATATTACTTCCTTTCTCCTTTTTAAAGCTAGTGTGGTCAAAGTCAAAATTAGCTCTTTGAAGTTCCCATGACGGAGAGGGAGATAAATGAGGCATAAGTAAAAGGTAAAGGTGTCCCGTAACCTGTGTGGTCGTAGAGGAGCAAGGTGCCAGAGGCCTCAGCTTCTCTAGGGGCCAGCATGTTGAGGGCGGCGCCCATCTCTCCCTCGCTGCTTTATCTTCCCTGACCATTTACAGCTGGGTGAACTGCGGGACTGTACTGAAGCCAAGGCGCGCAAACGGTCACGCATCCATTTGGTAACCACGTTCGACGCTGGATAACACTGGCTGGGGGAAAGCCAGCGCTCTGATCATTGAGCTATCCCGTCCACAAATGAGGCATAAACTGTTTTATCTCTTTTGGATTAATTTCAGATTTGTCAAAAATTGCGGAAATGAAAGGACGGATAGAAATAAGAGAAGAAAAGGTTTTAGCTCTGTTCGGAAAGTGATTGTCGGATCTTAGATTGATATCATTTTGAATATATATATCATTTTCAACAGCTGAGCTTCTTATGACATACTTTGCTACTGTTAGATTACGGTATTCATCTAGAATTAAAATTCCCATTTCTGTTTATATATATACCTAAAGAAGAAGCGTAAGATGGTATACACATTATCCAAGGCAGGACGGAAAGCTTTACAAGCTAAGCATTGAAGTTTCTTTAGTACATATTTTGGAGCACTAAAGTACACTTCTTGCCCATACGTCAGTATAGAGCCAGAGCGCTAACGAAAGGTGTTTAGTTTTAGAACTGCTGTATGTTGTGCCCATCGCTACTTGCTTAAAACTTTTATGAAATTCAAATTTTCCTTGCTTTATCTAACAAGTATTCAATATGACGATTCCATGTTAGTTTTGATGTAAGATATACTCCTAAAAAAAATTACGAAACATTTGTATTCAACGCAAACATCATTAATTTTGAAAATTATAGGAAGGGATTATGGATCAACTCCATTATTACAGAGAACAATGTTAAGTTTTAGTCGGTGACAACACTAATCCATTTTCAACCATATAATTATAAGGGTTAAGCTTATTTAGTTCACAATGATATATTTTCTAATGTAATATATTACAAATTATTAAAATATTAAAGAGATAAGGAGCAATGATTGAGCCTTGAGGTATACCCATAGTAGGAAATCTCTGGGTAGAATACGTATTTCCTATTTTTACTCGAACATTTAGACTACAACTGAGAAAATTTGCAAAAGTATGAGTAGAACTAGAAGTGACCAGATAAACCGATAGTTTTAAGTTGAGAGAGAGAGAGAGAGAGAGAGAGAGAGAGAGAGAGAGAGAGAGAGAGAGAGAGAGAGAGAGAGAGAGAGAGAGAGAGAGAGAGAGAGAGAGAGAGCAATCGAGCACGCCAGACCTGATCGTAGGCGTTATTGATGTATAAAAAAAAAAAAAAAGTAACATTCTTCCCGCGCAAATTGATGTTTAATGTGTGTAGTTAACTCTATCTAGATGATCAACTACAGATGGCCTTTTCGAAAACCTGCCTGATTAACTGGTTTTATTTTAAATTTATCGGAGAAATGTTCTAGTCTGTTAAAAATTATCTTTTCCATAAGTGTTCCGGTGTGTGAAGTCAGTGCAATGGGTCCATAGCTTTTGATGTCTTCTTTGGATTTTCCTTGTTTTAATATACTATATTAAAAAAAAAAAAAAAAAAAAAAAAAGTTAAAGTCTGTCCCGAGCCTTACGGCTCATCAGGCCGGTGCTTATCCCGGTTTCTGTGGCGTTAAGCGACTGAGAGTCATAGACTCCCCCCTGGATAAGACGCCAGTCTATCGCAGGTTAACCCCCAACACAAGGTTGGTACCCCTTTTACACCTGAGTGGGGTGAGAAAATAGGGCACAACGCCATAGCCGAAAGCTGGGATTGAACCCGCAACCTTTAGATTACGAGTCCAACGCCCTAACCACTAGACTACCGCGGCGGCTAATATAATATATAGAGACAATAAATGACTGTTTCCAGATTAGGGGGAGTTTGCCCTCAGGCCAGTGCTTCTGAAATAATTCATACAACACGAAAACCAAGTTTTCTGGCAGATGGTGAGATGCTTTCATTAATTTAATTAACATTTCAGCATCCATTCTGACTGATGTCCTCTTATTGCTTAGAGACTGTATACCGGCAATTTTTTAGTTCTGGTAGTGTGAATGGTAGGCCTACATTCATATTATCTGTATTATCAGGGACAGGATCTGTGTATTATAATTTTTATATATTATATATAGATCTTTTTTCATTTCTTCTCGTCTGAAAGCGACTTGAGTTGAAGTCCCTCGTCACTCATTGTGTTGATCCACATATCAACAAAAGCTTCTCCTTTGTCTGAATTTATACGGAAATCTTTTCCATTTGTCTTGATTTGATAGAGGTATATTTACGCCAGTTTCATGCCGTTAACCCTTTTCCACAGCTTCTGTAGATCTCTCTGAGAACTAACATCTTTGCTACCTAGATTTCACCAGGAATCCCTTTTCCCTGTTGGATGACTCTATCAGCCTCTTTGTTAGCTCTCTTCAACAAAAGATGATTTTCTAACGATTTGTTTTTTTACGTAGGTTTTAAACATTAATTTCTGTTTATCCACAGCTTTCTGGCAGGCAGCGTTCCACCATATGTTACCTTAATGTTCATCAGATTTTACAGAGGGCAGTTTACAGATAGAATTATCTGCAGCCTTTAACATGGTGTCGGTAAGTTTAAAATAAAATTTGTTAATATCCTCATCTGTTAAAGAGTTGGTGTCTTCCGCTCTTAATAGGGGGTAAAAACTTGATCCAATCAGCATTATTTAATTTATTATCGTTATATTTTGGAATGGTATCTTTTACTTTGTCAGTTTGCACTGATTTACCATACAGAGTTATAACAATTAGCACATGGTCACTTCCCATTGTATCGTTCAGCGTTTCCCGTGTACAATGAGGAGCTAGAATGGGAGAAATGAAGGAGAGATCAATGACACTAGCCCTTTGATCTGAAATATCGGGAATCCTGGTTATTCGACCATTGTTAAGGAGACAGAGAGATGAATGATAATCTACGATATTTTCTACAAAACGTCGACTGGTGATAGATCTAGTTATACACTAATAATACAGTTATACAGTGTGTGTGCGTGTATGTGCGCGCGCATGCGCGCGTGGTATCTGTGTGTGTATGTGTGTGTGTGTGTACGTGCATGCGTGCGCGTATGTCTGTGCGTGCGAGCGTGTGTGTGTGGGATTTATTCCATAAGATGATAAGTCACTGCTTGAATACAAAAGGTTCGATTAATATATATATATTTATATATATATATATATATATATATATATATATATATATATATTATATATATATATATATATATATGCAGTGTTAATTCTAGGATTTCAAAAAAGGGGGCCCAAGGGCCCCCTGAAATGAAAAAAAGGGGGCATTTGCCCCCTCCCCCCTTTTCTCTTCATAAAAAAGGGAACAAGTAATAAGTAGTATATTTTGCTCATAATACCGTTAGTACTCTGATTTCTGCTATTTTTCAAGAATGAGAAACAAAACAAACAAGATGGTATATAGGCAGACAGGATTTAATATACACCTTATGTATTGCAGCTGGTCTGTAAAATGATTTTCTTACACAGGAAAGAGAGAGAGAATTTGGGGGAGATGGGGGGGAGAAAGGGGGGGGGGGGGAGATTGTGGTGCATTCAGATGTGGAGGGATACAAACTACATAGATACACAGGAGGAGATGCATTGTTTGTATATGAGAGAGAGAGAGAGACAGAGAGACAGAGACAGAGAGAGAGAGGAGGGGGTAGGGAAGGAGAGAGAGAGTCAAAGTAAAATTTGTATTTCCACATTTTTAGTTGGAGAGAGAGCTGGATCTAGATGAAAAAAGAGGCAAGAGCTAAAATCAGTTCCCCCCCCCCCCCCCCCCCCCCCCCCTCCCCCCCCCCCCCCCCCCCCCCTTACCATATGAGAGAGAGAGAGAGAGAGAGAGAGAGAGAGAGAGAGAGAGAGAGAGAGAGAGAGAGAGAGAGAGAGAGAGAGAGAGAGAGAGAGATGTCAAAAGTCCATCTTGTATAAAATTTCCATTCAGAGTTGGAGGGAGAACTACTAGATTAAGATTTAGATGAGAAAGGGGGTTAAAGCCAATGTCTTAGTCTTATCTTTTTCTCCATATGGCAGAGAGAGAGAGAGAGAGAGAGAGAGAGAGAGAGAGAGGGGAGAGAGAGAGAGAGAGGGGGGGGGGGGGTCAAAGTCATTTTTTTAATTTCCACTTTCAGAGTTAGAGCTCTAGATCTAGATGAGAAGAGAGGTGAAAGCAAATATCAAAGTCTTGCCCCTCCCCCCTCCCCATGAGGGAGGGAGGAAGGAGAGAGAGAGAGAGAGAGAGAGAGAGAGAGAGAGAGAGAGAGAGAGAGAGAGAGAGAGAGAGATTTTCTGTTAAAGAGAGATCTAGATCTAGATGAGAAGAGGTGAAATCCAATATCAGTCTTTTTCCTCCCATGCAGTGAGAGAGAGAGAGAGGGAGGGGGGGGAGAGAGGGAGGGAGAGAGAGAGAGAGAGAGAGAGAGAGAGAGAGAGAGAGAGAGAGAGAGAGAGAGAGAGAGAGAGGGGGGGGGGGGGTCAAAGTCATTATCGATATCCAGCCGATAGTCTACCCTATGCCATCATTATTGTTGCCAAGCACAGGCTACTTGTCTAGCCAGATCTGAAAAACTGCCTTGAAAACTCTTAGGTCTATCAGCTTTGAACCCTGCTGGGACGCTGCCTCTTCCACTAACACCACTAACGATCTCTGTCACAATGACGTCCCTTGTTTCAGGAGTCACGGCTCCTTTGAAAAATGACGTAATGACGTACATGAGTAGGAAAATGACGTCAGACCAGCCGCTTTGTAGCAATTGTGATGACTGTGGGCGCTAATCAGTGCATCCTGCTGTCCCTGGGGTATCAACGTAATGACCAACGCATGTAGCGCTATTTTGAAACTATACAAACGGCAGTTGCGGGGGCGCACTGTTTGTTCAAATATGCGCTATCCACAGTTTTTTTGCGTCCGTTAGGGCGCACTGGTCACATTATTTTGCGGCAAAGTTGAAAAAAAATGCGGGAATCCCGCAAGGGCGCACCCTAGAATCAACAATAAGAAAATAAAAGAAGAAAAGTATTATAGGTGATTTCTGGGTCTTGGAAATGCAAAATATTAATGGTTGTGTCTATCTATAGATCATACTATGCTGGTTCATTGTGAAAGTTTCGGTAATCTTCCGACGCATATTTTGGTTAACAACTTTTTGTATAATTTAGAAACACTGTGTGTGTGTGTGTGTGTGTGTGTGTGTGTGTGTGTGTGTGTGTGTGTGTGTGTGTGTGTGCGTGCGTGCGTGCGTGGTGCGTGCGTGCGTGCGTGCGTGCGTGCGTGCGTCGTGTGTGTGTGTGTGTGTGTGTGTGTGTGTGTGTGTGTGTGCGAGTGTGCGCGTGTGTGCGTGTGTGGTGTGTGTGTGTTGTGTGTGTATGTGTGTGTATGTGTGTTTTTTTGTTTTTTTTTTGTGTGTGTGTGTGTGTGTGTGTGTGTGTGTGTGTGTGTGTGTGTGTGTGTGTGTGTGTGTGTGTGTGTACGCGCGCGCAAACGCGCTATTTATTATTTATTTCTTTTATTTTATTTCACTTAATTTAACTTAATTTAATTATTTTTATACCACAATGTCACAGCAGATTTCTCTGCGTGACATTCAGGCTGCTCTCCCCGGGGAGAGCGCGTCGCCACAAGTGCAGCGTCACCCTTTTTTTTCTTTTTCCTTTTTGCAACTGATTTGTTTCCCTGTCAGAGTGGCTTTTTTCTACAGAATTTTTTATCGTCTCATCTGAAAAACTAGCACCTAGACCACCACTCATGATCTAATGGATGGGGGAAAAGTTTTGGGCCCAAACGGGATTCGAACCACCGCACACTCCGACCCTGATTTTCGCTTTCTAGACAGGCGCGTTAGCCTACCTCTAAACCACCGATCCACTCGACTCTCGCCAAAGTCCTTCGATGAGACTATAAACTGAGGCCCCGAGTGCGAAGGCATGCAGAGCATCTTGCGCGCACGTTAAATCTTGTTCCGCTTTTCAAAAGAGAAGGCCATTGTGAGCCAGTATACGCACGGAGACTAGATCATCTAAGATGTAAATAAAAATAACAACAACAAAAAAAGCACAGGGGGGGGGGGGGGGGGGGGGGGGGGGGGGGGGAGAGAGAGAGAGAGAGGAGAGAGAGAGAGAGTGTATGTGCGTGCGTGCGTGCGTGCGTGCGTGCGTGTGTGTGTGTGTGTGTGTGTGTGTGTGTGTGAAACTAGTATGGACAGAAAATACTAAAATATCAGAAGGAAACAAAGATGTAGTAGGCATATAGATGCCCCATGCATAGGCTAACTGACATGACGTGGTAAGACAGAGAGACTGACCTGACTGGCACTGTGGACGAACCTTGAATCCAGTGTTGAATGGACGAGGGTCGGCACAGCACAGCACAGCACAGCACAATGTTGGTGGCTACACACAGAATGGAGAAGACGGGAAATGATAACACGTAGCATAAGCTTGAGGATGGATGGTGCTGGAGATAAAACAATGTCTGTGACTTGTTTTAATGTGTATTCACTAATTAGTGATTTTAGACTCTGTGTGTGTGTGCGCACGCGCGCGCGCGCGGCGCGCGCGTGGTGTGTGTGTGTGTGTGTGTGTGTGTGTGTGTTGTGTGTGTGTGTCAGAGAGGGTGTGTGTGTGATGAAAACTTAACTAGGCCTACTGATGCTGTCAACCACAAGTAAAAAATCGGATGTGTGAAAAGCCACAGTAGACACCATCAATGACTGGAGAGACAGAGTGACTGAGCATATCCAGCCACCATGATAATTGAGTCACACTACTCACAGCAGACAGATAGTACATAAAACAAAGTCTGCTTGGAAAACATCTTCATCTTTAAAATCTTGATCCTAAACTGGTTTCCTTCGCAGGGTAGGCTACACGAATCGCAAGTTTCCCAGAAAATGGAAGCACACACGCAGCACAATCTGTACGAGATCGCCTCATCACCTGTGGGCCCCAACACTAAGATAGGCTAGGCTAACAAGGCAGCCTAGGCCTGTGTGAAATGGAAAACCCACCAGAGAGAGACAAAAGCGCGGGATTTGATAGGGGCGTACTTTGGTTACCTAGCCTACCGTGATAGGGGCTGGGCTGGGCTGCCATGGTGTAAGGGGGGGGAGGGGAGAGTAAAGCGTGAGAGAGTGGAGGGGTAGGCCTACAGTGTATGTGCGCGCGCGCGCGCGTGTGTGTGTGTGTGTGTGTGTGTGTTGTTGTGTCTGTGTGTCTGTGTGTCTGTGTCTGTGTTGTCTGTGTGTCGTGTGTCTGTGTGTGTCTGTGTCTGTGTGTGTCTGTGTGTGCTCCCACATGGAGAGTGAGGGGAATTGAGGGGGGGGGGGGGGAGAATGTGACAGTGGAGGTGTTAGTCTAGTCAATATTTGCAAAAAAAGTGCCGAGAAAAGAATTAATTGCAATAGTAATGCTTTTGCGATGATTGGATAGAAAAGTAGCTAACTATTAACATATCCAAAAAGTAGGGCGATCTAAGTTTCGGGAGGTCACTTTTTTAAAGATTTTATGACGTCATAAAATTTGGATTTTACCATATTTTTTAAACAGTTTGTAATATGGTCTTGTGGCATATCGTTGGAAAGCTTTCGACATACTGTTTACGAATTTGATAATAGAATCACCATTAAACGCAAAATAAAGCAAAAATCAATGTAAATATACTGCTTATATGCTAAATTGAGCGTTAGCAGCCCATAAGCATGCAAAATCATGTATGCTTTCCTGCATTTTACCAGGATTAAACCAAAGTTTACGACCACTGTACAGTCCCCACGGCTGAGTAAAGTGCTAGTCTCTCCTTGAAGGTCAGAACTTCAGAATGAGTATAAAATAAAACAGTGCAGGTACAGGCAAACAGTATCAGAGTTAGTTCAAATAATCACTGTGGCAAGTCACTTCAGTCGGCATAATCAGAACATAGTTCCCAACGAAGATTCAGTACATATCTGATAGTTATGGAAAGCTCAGTTCTTCTAGCGCAGTCTTGCTGGGATGAAATGAAGCAGCAGAATAAATCAAAATCAGGCACACCTGGTGAATCAAATTCATCCACTTCCAGAAGGGTTAGTGCATTGAGACAGCTCCAGCCTTTGCATCGTCCGCATGCCACAGAACATAGGAGCCCATGTCTTTCTCTGCATGTACATCCCTTTGAACTGCAGTCCTCAGGACAGATGCATTGGATGGCCTTTAGTAGACTGTTTGTGGGGTCCATGTCTATAATGGAGAGAAATGTCAAGCTGCTCTAACTCTGATCTGAATAGTTTCCACTGCACACAGCTTGTATTATCCCTGATGATCCTGAACATGAGGAACAGAGAGGCCAGGATGTGTGTGGTGTGTGTGTGTGTGTGTGTGTGTGTGTGTGTGTGTGTGTGTGTGTGTGTTGTGTGTGTGTGTGTGGGCATTTTTGATTGTTTGAGACTGTTAAGTTTCGTTGGTTGCATGACTGTGTAAGAAATGGGTTGAGTGCAGCCCTGTGATTTGTCTTTGCAAGGTGCTATATAAATTCTACTTAGTAGTAGTAGTAGTAGAAGTAGTAGTAGTAGTAGTAGTAGTAGTAGTAGTAGTAGTAGTAGTAGTAGTAGTAGTAGTAGTAGTAGTAGTAGTAGTAGTAGTAGTTACCACAGAAGATCCAGTGGCCTGGCTTTGTCAACAACACCAAAGTCTTGTAATAGTTCGTGTGCTAATGACAAACGAGCTGCAGAATTTTCAAAGTAGGAAATGGGAACATTGTCTCTGGTGAAAATGTTAGATTCCATGTACAGCCTTACACTGTTTGGAGCCAGGGTTGGCTGCGCCAATAATGTCCATACCATGGAAGGTACCAGTTCTATCCAGTGTCCTGATCTGATGATCTACATTGTCAGCAACAAACTGGATCCAGATGTTGGGCTTTAATGCCTACCAAGTCTGTTCTCTGGTCAGCAGCAGCACACATTTCAAATAGGCTGACCATATAATTATGAAGAACTAAACCCAAGCTTGTGGACACGTTCAGCAAGGTCTTTGGAGCCAGTCTGCTGGTGCATGGCAACCCCAAAAGCAATCTGAAGGGGAAGGATGAGTACTGTTAGTTGTGCTGCCTGCATCAGTGCCTGACCAAGAGAAGCAATTGTCAAGTCAGGGTCTGTTTTCCTTCCCAGCAAAATTCAGAGAAACAGATCCAATGATTATGGGAAATGATTTCATTTGTGTGTAAAAAAAAATCAGGTGTTTGTGATACTTGAAAGTTCTGCAGCAGAAGTATACTCTGTTGTTAAGGTGTTGACGTTCTTCATGTCTGATAAGAGAAGTTTTGCAGTTGTCTGAATTATTCTGTTTTCCTCCTTTCTCTGCATCTTTCACTCTGGATTTTGCCCTTTTCTCCAGGATCTTCTCTGCATTTGACCTTAATGTAGGGACATTTTCTTTTCTTCTGACGCAGGTAATAATCACATCATCACCAAAGTGACTTTCTACTTTCTGCCACATGTATTTGTCTGTGTAGGGAGTGTCACCATAGAGATACTCTTTCATCTTTGTGCACAAGTCCATGAATGTGGTTTGTTCATATTATTCTCTTTGAAACAAGCCATGACATGCATGAAGGCTTCATCACGAGGTCTGCCTGCAGTTGCCGAGGTTTCTTGCTGTGATCCGTGAAGAATGGCAAAAAGCAAGGATAGATTTCACAGCTGTGAAGTGGACACTGCACTGCTTGTGATGCACAGCATCTGCAGCATGAAGGTCACTGACAGCTTGCATTCTTTCACACACACTTTCCGCTCATTTCTTCTCTGGTCCATACTTGAAATAGCTTTCTTCAATCTGCTGCTGGAAACTAAATGTTCGATTTTAACATACAATTGTGTTTCGTTTCTTTCGGAAATCAATAATTGGCTGGTCGCAAAAGAGACATTCAGATGAATTATGAAATCTAGCTTTCTTGGATCAAAGAGCTAGGTTGTTCACATCTGAATAATACAAATATTACTCTTCTCTCTGTCTCTTCAGATCTTTTTTGATGGCAAGATGCTGCAATACATCTGCCAACATGCTCCGTGTACACTTTGCCACGATTTTGTAAAAGAGTTCACTGTCACCCCTCAAAGCATGCATTTTGGAAACCTGCAACACCTTTATCAGTCTGCTTCACTACATCTTGGCTATCAGTCAGCAGTCTTTCTCCACATAACACACATAGACATAAAAAGTCAGTCCTGTCATCTGGACAAAAACGTAATCAGCCATTGGGTAAAATTCTGGGTGAAAAGCCCAGTAAAATTGCAACGAAACAATGCTTTAGATCAGTGCTTTTGTAGAGCAGGTAACAAAGATAAACAAAACATTTTTAAAGTCACACATCACCCTAAGGTTAAAGTTAAACTGAAAAAAGTTGCATCCCGTTCATTCAGAACTAAATATCCACTAGTGCCGTAAACAGGATCCACTAAATTCAGATCATATGCACACTGTCAGATAGAGACAAGAAACACATACAGAGAAAGAAAGAGAAGGACAGAAAGTGAAAGGGATGATGTGACACTGTCACATATACACTGATACACATGCTTTTCCATCAGAAAGGACTGCAGATACACTTGTTGATACTGTGTTTTATATATATATATATATATATATATATATTATATATATATATATATATATATATGTATATATATATATATATGTTATATATATATTATATATATTATTATTTATACATATATATATATATATATATATATATATATATATATATATATATATATGCTGTTATTTATACGATTGTGTTATATACACACAACACACACACACACACACACACAACACACACACACACACACACACACACCACACACACAACCACACCACACACACACACACACCACACACACACACACACACACACACAATATATATATAATATATATATATATATATATATATATTATATTATATATATAATATATGCACACATGTGTATATATATATATATATATATATATATATGACGCCCATGGCTTGAAACTCTAAACAATGACTATTTCTCTTCATGCCAGGACCTCTGGCCATGTTCATGAAAGTTAAACACTTTAAAATAAAGCAAAACAAAGCACACAGAGAGCCGATTTTGACAAAAGTGGTTTACCATACATACTACATTCCTCTACTACTGTATAAATGTAGGAACTGGCCCAATACATGTGGACAGTTGCTTCGATGCTGTCTGGTCAAATATGCACATCAGCGCAGTACATGTCATGCATTTCGTAAAAACAATTAAGCAGTTACTTTAGGTGTGTGTTTAATTTCAAAAGATAAGTCATTAATGCTAAACGAAATAAGAATTAGTAGCGTCAAGGCGTTGGCGCCAAGTTCCTTTCTCTTGCCGCCGTAGGCCTTTCTGGGTCAAAACTGGGTGGAGCCTTACCAAATAAGGGGGATGCCGCGGCGCCAGAAGCAAGCCAGCTATAGCAAACGGTCAGTCTCAGAGTGTGAAATATCGTTTATTAGTGTGTTTGTTTATTGATTTTCGGTATCTGCGGATGCCTACTTTTTCCTACTTTTTTGATATGTTGTTTATGGTATTTTTATCTACCATTGCACCAAGTTTGAAAACTATTGCAATTAAGTCCTTGCGAAATGCAAGGATTGACTACACTATGTAGGCTAGTATAGTGGTTGCCTATAACTGCCCTGTTATATTGTGAGGATGGGGGTAGGGGGAAGGGGAGAGAATGAGGGGGGAGGAGAGAGAGCAATAAGGAGGGGAGAGAGAGATGGAGAAGAGAGATGGGGGTGAGATAGACAAGAGGGAGGGGAGAGAGGGGGGGGGAAGAGACAGAGGGGAGGGGAGTAAGAGACAGAGGGGAGGGGAAGAGAGAGGGGGGGGGAAGGAGAGAGGGGGAAGAAAGAGGAGGGGAAGAGAGGAGGTGGGGAGAGAGGGAGGAAGGAGATATTATTCATTTAGTTTTTTATTTTGTTTATTTTATTATTTCGAGGATAATGGAATATGTATGCACTCATGTGCTCTTTATACATCTAATCCCCGTGTGTAGGCCTATGCAGTTTCGTAAGTTTTGTCATCTCTTCCCTCCAGCACACAATGGCCTACTCTTCTGACAAGCGGAAGGGTTCTAACATGTGCGCAGATGTTTTGCCAACGTTGGCACAGGGACCTCGGTTTCAAGTCTCATCCAACGGCTTTTGGGGTGGGGAGTCTGCGCTAATGCACGCACGCACGCACGCACGCACGCACGCACGCACACACGCACGCACACACGCACGCCACGCACGCGCCCGCACGCACGCACGCACGCACGCACGCGCGCCACACACCACACACACACACACACCACACACACACACACACACACACACACACAACACAACACACACACACACACACACACACACGAGAGAGCGCGTCGGGTGCGCGTCAGAGAGAGAGGGGATATTTCAGTATGGAGAGAGAGATTTTATTTATTTTTTTATATTATATCGAGGATAATAGAATAAACACTCATGTGCTTATTTTCATACGGTCCCCGTGTGTATGCAGTTGTGTAAATATTATCTGTTCCCACTGGCACACAATGGCCTACTCTTACGAAAAGCGGAACAGGATTAAACGTGTGCGCAAGATGCTCTGCGTGCGTTCGCACACGGGTCTGGTCTGGGCGCCAGTCTTTCGGATGAGACGATAAACCGATGTCCCGTGTGTTAAAAGGTCTGTCCCGAGCCTAAGGCTCATCAGGCCCTTGCTTATCCCGGTTTCTGTGGCGTTAAGCCACTGAGAGTCTTAGACTCCCCCCTGGATAGGACGCCAGTCTATCGCAGGGTTAACCACCAACACAAGGTTGGTACCACCTTTTACACCTGGGTGGGGTGAGAAAATAGCCGTAAAGTGCCTTTTCCAAGGGCACAACGCCATAGCCGAAAGCTGGGATCGAACCCGCAACCTTTAGATTACGAGTCCAACGCCCTAACCACTAGACTACAACAGCGGCTGTCCCGTGTGTTACACATCATTATTTAGCGCACATAAAAGAACCCACCAACAATAGGGTTGTCCCTGGCAAAATTCTGTAGACAAAAGCCACTCTGATAGGGAAACAAATACAGTTGCGCACGCGCGCGCGCGCGCACGCACCACACACACACACACACACACACACACACACACACACACACACACACACACACACACACACTCATGTCAAGTATGTTCATAATATCCCTTTACTGGGCTTCATGTAAACTTCTTCTTCTTCTTCTTCTTCTTCTTTCTTTCTTTCTTTCTTTCTTTCTTTCTTTCTTTCTTCTTCCTTCTTCTTCTTCTTCTTCTTCTTCTTCTTCTTCTTCTTCTTCTTCTTCTTCTTCGCAATTCTTCTTTGCAATTTTTCTTA
>CM060342.1:41253116-41255616 GCA_030674155.1 Stramonita haemastoma
GCTGACTCTACTCCCCCCAAGAGTCTTTCGGATGAGACTTAAAACCGAGGCCCCGTGTGGAAACGCACGTAGAACATCTTGCGCACACGTTAAACCCTGTTCCGCTTTTCGTGAGTAGGCCATCGTGTGCCGGTGGGAACAGATGATATTTACAAAACTACATACACACGGGTACTGGATGTAAAAAAAGCAAATGATCGCTTATTCCATTATCCTCGTTATAAAGAGTAAGTAAAATAAGGTAAATAAAACACACACACACACACACACACACACACACACACACACACACACACACACACACACACACACACACACACACACAACAATATATTGAAGAGAAGTGTCCATCAAAAACGGATTTTGACCTTCTTTTTTTTTTCAAAACTTCTGGCCCTGTACATGTGGATTAAGTCTGTCTCTGGGCTTAAGAATGGTGCTCATTTTGAACACGCACGCATGCACGCACGCGCACGCACGCACGCACGCACGCACGCACGTACGCACGCACGCACGCACACACACACACACACACACACACACACACACACACACACACACACACACACACAAAGACAGACAACACTCCACAACACACATACACGACAATTTTGAAGAGAAGACACTCTCTATGTGGATTAAGTCTGTCTCTGGGCTTAAGAATTGGAGTTTCATTTTCAAACCCTTTCATTCTACTAACTTCAATGCCTTTATGTGTACTTCAGTATTCGGAATACCAATACCCCCTCCTTCAAAATCGCGCGTGTGTGAGAGAGAGAGAGAGAGAGAGAGAGAGAGAGAGAGAGAGAGAGAGAGAGAGAGAGAGAGAGAGAGAGAGAGAGAGAGAGAGAGCAAAACTGTACAAATAGGCATACAGATACGCATATTGTGAGTTAGGCTTTTCAGGGGGTGCAAGGCAAGGCAAATTCTTATATTCGAGGATAATAGATAAGCACTCGTGTGCATTTTTTTTACATCCTGTCCCTGCCCTTTTCAGGGATAATATCAAGATAATAAGATACTAAAGAATGAAACTATACCCAGTACCAAACAACATAGGCTACAAGAAATAAGGACACTATATAATATATATACAGTGCACAAGCCAGCGATCAGACAGAATGTAGGGATATGGAAGCCCTTTCACAAACTTTATGCCATTTTTTATTTTTATTTTATTTCATTCTTTATATCGAGTATAATGGAATAAGCACTCATGTGCTTTTTGTCATCCAATGCCCGTGTGTATGCAGTTTTGTAAATATTGTCATCTGTTCCCACCAGCACACAATGGCCTACCTATTCTTACGAAAAGCGGAACAGGATTTAAGGTGTGCGCAAGATGTTCTGTGTGGGTTTGCACACGAGGCCTCGGTTTATAGTCTCGGTTTATAGTCTCATCCGAAAGACTTTTGGGGGAGTGGACACAGCACTGATGTTAACTCCAGGGGGAAAATCCCCTCTAACGGAATCGAACTCCGGTCGTCAAATTGGAGCCAATGTTCTGACCACTAGGCTATCCCGTCCCCCATGTTTATGTTTGTTGTGCCCCCCCCAAAAAAAAACCAAAAAAAAACCCCCCAAAAAACAAAAAACAAAAAAACCATTTACAATGGGAGAAAAAGTTAGGCTACAATTTATTGAATCTGAATGTAAATCACCTCACCATGTCCTGGATTCCATGCCATGTCCATCACTAATTTGGGGTTGTAGAAAAAATACACTTTTATGTCTGGAAATGTCTGTTTTGTGCCCAATCCCCTTCCCACTGTCCCCTTGGGGATGGGCTTAAAAAGCTTTGTACAAATTTTCTCTCTCTCTCTCTCTCTCTCTCTCTCTCTCCTCTCTCTCTCTCTCTCCTCTCTTCTGGTGATGGTGGTTTGTGGGTTAAGGCTTGCTATTACTTTTTTCTTTTAGTTTAATTTTTTTCAGCCATATCCCTTATCAGGGCAAGGGCCCAATGAAAAAAGTATGTAATACTCTGTAACCCTTGAAAAATAAAGCTTATTCATTCATTTATTCATTCATTCATTCTCTCAGAGGATTAAGAATAGGTGGATTTAAGACAGGGAATGTCATCAGTACATGGCTACTCTGACTTGTTCAACAGATCTGTCCAGAAAAGACTGAGGGACAACCAAAGAAACCGACATTTCAGAAAGAATACAACAAGGGAACTGTCCTTCATCAATCAAGGGTGAAGATTTAGAGGCATGCCAGTCGGGTGACATTGTGATGGAATAGGCATGCAAACCAGACACTGATTTAGGTGTGCACTGGTTTGTCAAACAGCAAGACAAAAACTTGGTAAAAGAGAAAAAAAACTACCAAACTCACCAGTTTGCAGAGAGAGAATCCAGGACAGACGACAATGGCCGACCTTGTCACGTGCATCACGAGATTTAGCGACGCCTCGTGACCTGCCCCAGTTTTCTAGTGACTGGCAGTGTGTTTGTGCCACAGAGACTGGACACAAGAAAGGCTGGAATGAGGTAACAAG
>CM060342.1:41257021-41259521 GCA_030674155.1 Stramonita haemastoma
CATTTCCCCTGCAGATATATAATTATATCCATAACAACCACAGCTGTTGCAAACAAATGTCTTCTCTTTAACTCATTTACTGGTACTTGTTGAGAGTCTCCTCTCATTGTATGTGTTGTGTGGTGTGTGTTGTGGTGGTGTGTGTGTGTGTGTTGTGTGTGTGTGTGTGTGTGTGTGTGTTGTGTGTGTGGGGTGTGTGTGTGTGTGCGTTTTGTGCTTTGCGTGTTTGTTGTGTGTGGAAGTGTGTTGCAATGATGTGTTTAAAGTTTGTGTTAGTTTATGCATTTGAAATTAAATGAAATGGCTTGCACTCCAGTTTCCTTGTGACTGTAGTTGCAAACAAGCATGCGCACGCACACACACATACTACTTCCTTTCCCACATCCCATACATGCACAGACCATCTCACACACACACACACATACACGCACACACACACACAGATTCCCAAATTCCCCCCCCCCCCTCCTCCTACCCTTCCATCCCCCCACCCCCCCTCCACACACACACACACACACACACACAAAATTTTGACTTGACTTAACTTCACACACACACACACACAGATTCCCAAATCCCCCCCCCCCTACACACACACCACACCCCACTTACCTCCCTCGCTGTCAGGGAGGAGACCTGGTGGTCGTCGTAGTCGTCGTGCGTCTTGTGGTAGTGGCTGATGGCTCGGTCGATGTTCTCCCCCTCCTCCCCCCCCCCACCACCCCCCCCCACACTGTGCTCCTGCGACAGCTGCGAACTCTCCCGGCTGAACTCTGCAGGGTCAGGCACAGGGGTCAAGTTTAATAAAACTGCATACACACGGAGACTGGATGTGAAAAATAAAAAATGTGTCTGTGTGTGTGTGTTTGTGGGGGGTGTTGTGTGTGTTTTGTGGGTGGGTGTGTGTGTGTGTGTGTGTGTGTGTGTTGTGTGGTGTTGTGTGTGTGTGTGTGTGTGTGTTGTGTGTGTGTGTTGTGTGGTGTGTGTATGTGTGTGTTGTGTGGTGTGTGTGTGTTTGTGTGTGTGTTGTGGGTGTGTGTGTTGTGTGTGTGTTGTGGTGTGTGTTGTGTGTGTGTTGTGTCTGTGTAGTGTGTGTTAGTGTGTGTGTGTGTTAGTGTGTGTGTGTTAGTGTTAGTGTGTGTGTTAGTGTGTGTGTGTGTGTGTGTGTGTGTGTGTGTGTGTGTGTGTGTGTGTTGTGTGCGTGCGTGCATGTGTGTGTGTGTGCGCGTGTGCGTGCGTGCGTGGGGGTCAGGTACGGATTCAAGATTCCAATTTAATTCGCCTTTGACCCCTCTTAGGGCATGAGGATTTCAGTAAACACAATCAACTGTAACATATACAATTAGCGTTAACAGACTACATTTATAATATAAACACAGAATTTCACTGAAATAGAAATCATAGTCCACCTTTTCATTAATTTCATGCAGACTTTACTCTTAACTCATTATGAATTTGCTCAGTTTTAATCAAGTTTTTTTTTTTTATCAGAAGAGAACAAATGACCAAATGTGAACATGGATCTGAGATGAGGTAGGACATTCTTCTGAAGCTCAGGGTGTAATGTCATAGAAAACAAAAAAGCAATGATCACAACACAATACAACACAACACAGCACACCCCACCCCACGGGACGGGATAGCCTAGTGGTCAGAACATTGCGCTGGCAATTTGACGACCCGAGTTTGATTCCGGGTCAAGGGATTTTTCCCCTGGAGTTAACATCAGTGCTGACTCCACTCTCCCCAAAAGTCTTTCGGATGAGACTAAACCAAGGCCCAGTGTGTGAATGCAAGCAGAACATCTTGCGCACATGTTAAATCCTGTTCCGCTTTTTGTAAGAGTAGGCCATTGTGTGCCAGTGGGATAGATGACAAGATTTACAAAACTGCATACACACGGGGACTGGATGAAAAAAAGCACACGAGTGCTTATTCCAATATCCTTGATATAAAAGAATAAATAATAAATAAACCCCACACCTCCACCACCACCCCCCAACACCACCACTCACGATAGTTGCTGGACCGCTCGGAGTCAGTCTCGTCATGGAGGTCGTCTCCACGGCTACTCTCTGTGGCGCTGACCTGACCCCCCCCATAGGAGGTGCTGGTGACGCTGGCTTTGCGCTCTGCCCTGTTGTTGTAGTGGTCGTACTGAGAGCTGCGCGCACTGCCGATGCTCACGTTGTCGCTCTCTGAAACAACATCCAGGCTGAACAATGAGGCTCTGATTAACACAAAGGATGGATCAGTGGTCTTGGGGGTATCATGCCCTGCCTAGAAAGCAAAAAGTCCGGTCGGATTGTGTGGTGGTTCGAATCCCGTTTGGGCCCAAAACTTTTCCCCCATCCATTAGACCCTGAGTGGTGGTCTTTCAGATAAGACGATAAACTGAGGTCCCGTGTGTTACACATCACTATTTAGTGCACATAAAAGAACCTACGGCAACAAGGGGGTTGACCCTGGCAAAATTCTGTAGAAAAAAGCCACTCTGATA
>CM060342.1:41264521-41274521 GCA_030674155.1 Stramonita haemastoma
CTTCGCATACGGCACCCATTTTACCCACAGTTAAGGTAGCTGCATTCTGACTTCAAAGATTCTTAGTATAATTGTTTCTGATGGAGTCTGTGAAAACCTGCATGTAATGAATGCAATGTTTATTGGCTGTTTGATGAACTGTGGCTGAGCAGTTAATAATAATAATAATGATAATAATACATGGAATTTATATAGCGCTATATCTTGTAAAAACAAATCGAAGCACTTGCATTCGACCTACACAACACACAAGCAATCAAAAACAATTTATAGTTTTAGCAAATTCAAATGTACGCACACACGCACGGGCACACATATGCACACACACACACACACACACACACACACACACACACACACACACACACACACACACACACACGCACGCACGCACACTTATAAAGGTTATACACTTTGGCAGGTAGATGTTGAAGGCAGGGACAGATAAGAGATGGAAACAGAAGGAGAAAATCTTAGGTTTGAAATAAGTGTGTCTTGAGGTTGGATTTAAAAGTGTCATAAGTAGGCTGCCAGTTGCCAGCAGTGAACTCAGTAACTTGAACTGAGCTGGTGACCATTATCTTGTTATGTGGACCAGCTGATACATATTGTGACATGCCTTCAGAATAACAAAAAAATATCCTGCACCAAAACAAACCCAAACAAAAAGTATAATTGTTTCTTCATCATAATGTTATTTTATCTGGAACACGCTGATTAGAAAAATCGAAGGCCATTTTTTTAAATGCCAACATGCCATTTTAGTTGCCACATTATATTACTGCAAAAGTCAGTGAAATCACAAAGAGAGGAAACGTAAACTGAGACAATATCTTCTCAAACCAAAATAACTGATCATGAAACAAAATTGCATTTTTACTTTTTTGGGGGGTTATTTTGTTTAGATTAGAAACGTTTGCCTATGTTGTTTGTAATTGAAAAATGAACATTAATAAAGTTTTAAAAAAAAAAAAAAAAAAAAACTGATCATGTTTTTCTTGTACTGTAGCCATAATCTCTCTCTCTTTCTCTGTCTGTCTGTCTGTCTCTCTTCCTCTGTCTCTGCCTCTCTGTCTGTCTGTCTCTCTTTCTCTGTCTCTCTGTCTGTCTGTCTCTCTGCGTGTATCTGTGTGTGTGTGTGTGTGTGTGTGTGTGTGTGTGTGTGTGTGTGTGTGTGTGTGTGTGTGTGTGTGTGTGTGTGTGTGTGAGAGAGACAGAGACAGAGACAGAGAGAGAGAGAGAGAGAGAGAGAGAGAGTGAGAGAGTGAGAGAGACAGAGACAGACAGAGACAGACAGAGACAGACAGAGACAGACAGACAGACAGACAGACAGAGCCAGACAGACAGAGACAGAGAGAGAGAGAGAGACAGAGAGAGAGACAGACAGACAGAAAGACACACACACACACACACACACACACACACACACACACACACACACACACACACACACACAGAGACAGAGCACAGCTGACATTTGTCCTCAGAGGAAATAGATGGAAGGCAGTGACATCATCAACCAATCTGGAACAGTCTGACTCCTTCTTCTTTCTTTCTGTCTCTCTTTTTTTAATATTTTATTCACTTTATCATTTTCTCTCCGTTCCATGATCCCGGTTTAGCAGTTTGCCAATAGCACACCCCCTCCCCCTCCCCCACTCCTCTCCACCCTCTTCCCTCCACATGACGCCAATCATTCAAAAAAACAACAACAAAAACCCAGGCACTGTTCTGAATTCAAGTCAAGTCTAAATACAAGCTGGTAAAAGGGCCCTATAACCATTCAGATGTGCCCCCCCAAAAAATCATTTTTGTTGTTGTCGTCATATAAACATACGTATTTATAAACTCGACCTATACACCGTTGACATCAATTCTGACAGGAGACATCAAATTCAAATGTCATATAAGAAAGAAAAAAAAACCGGTCGGTCGCAATACGCAAAAATCTCACCGTTGGGTAAACCTTGGAGGTGTAGCTTGAGGAATGAAAAAAAGAACACAAAAAATGTCATATGACCATGTAGCTTATTTTCACAGATCTGTCATTGATCTGCTAGCTTCCCAGACAGCCCCCTACCTATTCCCAAATATGGTGCTAACAGTTCAGCCTAAGCACAACTCTGACATATACATACATCCATGAAAAATAATCCTGATTTATTCCTTTTTATTAAAAAAAATAATGTTTTGTAAAGAAACCAAAAAACAAAACAAACAAAAAAAGCAAAAAATACAAAATGGAATGATAACCTTTAAAAAAAAAAAGCAGATTAACATATATATATATACTGGATTCGTGTGTGTGTGTGTGTGTGTGTGTGTGTGTGTGTGTGTGTGTGTGTGTGAGTTGCATGTTTTTGTTGTTCCTCAGCTCAAGCTCTGAGGTTCACCAACGGTAAGACTTTGTGTCTGCAACTGATTTTCACCTACCATGAAGGTAGCTGCATTTCACCTTCAGGGATATTGGATTTACTCAAGCTGCGTGAATGAAGGGGAGAGAGGGGGGGGGGGGGGGTGGCTCAGCTCTTGGTTTTGGTTGGTTTATGAGCATCAAAAGGTCTATCTATTTTTTGGGTGTATGCAGGATGGGGGGTTTGGTTTATTGTTAATATTTCCCCCAACTGTCTGCTGCCTTTCTTAAGGTGTGTTGTTTGTTGGTTTGTGTGGTTGGGTTTTTTTGTTTTGAGTGTGTGTGTGTGTGTGTGTGTGTGTGTGTGTGTGTGTGTGTGTGTGTGTGTGTGTGTGTGTGTGTGTGTGTGTGTGTGTGTGTGTGTGTGTGTTTCATTGCTGTTTTTCTTTTTTATCCTTGACTAGAGTTCTGAGGTTTAACAACAGTGAGTTTTGCGTATGCGACCATTTTTGCCCACTGTTAAATCAGCCACAGGAACAAAAGGAACAAGGCAGAAACAAAGAGAGGGACAGAAAAGAGGGAATTCCTGGCCCCAAATTTCTAGAAGGAAAGGATGCTATTTATAGTGAAAGGCCCCAAGCATCCCCACAGGGGAAAAATCCCCATCTAAAGCTGGACTCCCCCCCCCCTCCCACCCCTTTTCCCCATCCACTCAACCATGAGTGACAATCTTGGTGCCAGGTTTCTTGATATCATAAACAGATAAACCAAGCTTGTCCCTTGTGCAACAGACAATTAGCAACAGATAACGAGCAACAGATAACGAGTAATAATAATAATAATAATAGTACATAGAACAAGAAAAACCCAGCAACAAGAAAACTTGTCCCTGACCAAAAAAAAAATCTGTAGAAAAAGCCACTCTCATATGGAAAGAAATAAACTTATGAACAGAAACAATTATAAAAAAAAACCCAAATAAAGAACTAAAAAGACCCCCACAAAATGGGGGTAGGTGGGGTGGTGGTGCAAGCACTACACCAGTAGTAGTAGGCATCTGTCATACATCAGCCTCGGAAGACAATGGAGGTGTGCTCTAGGCTATAGAACACAAAGACTGGGTAAGTAAGTATGGAGGGACAGCTGTTACACATGCATAAGAACCCCCCCCCCCCCCTCCCTCTTCTCCATGTAGCTGGAATGGTCCATTGAAAAGGCAATCATTCACACAAATGGTTCCAGTACCGTTGCAGGAGCCACCAAAACACTGTCATAATTGAAGACCTACAACCCCGAACCGCCCTGGGACTCCAATTCCCGGATTTTTCCTCAGGGATGGTGTCTTAACATGACACCTATGTGCATGCTGGCTTTTTATTTTGTTGTCATTTGCTCCTACCAGCACACAATGGCCTGCTCTTTTGAAAGGCAGAACAGGTGTTTGATAAGTGCGCAAGATGGTCTGCGTGCGTTCACACACCGGGCCTCAGTTTACAGTCTAATCTGAATGACTTTGACATTTAGTTCAAATTTTTCATCAAACAGGGCAGAAAGGGTGAGGCTGGGAATCGAACCCAGAACCTCACGGTTTACTTGTTGGCAGGCCAACGTCTTAACCATCCTGCCACCTTCCCTCTACACCAGTATCAACAAGCTCTCCCCAGGGACATCAGCCCGAATTCCATGCAGAAAAATGCGCCACCACTGCAGCAAGGGGTGTAGAATAGAATTTGCATATATCGCATACGCAACTTTGGGCAGGAGGCCAAAAACTCCAGACTTGCATCCAGACCATGATTCCCACTGCTTTCTCCTTTCTCTCTGTCTCTCTCTCTCTCTTGCTCTCTCTCTCTCTCTCTTGCTCTCTCTCTCTCTCTTGCTCTCTCTCTGTCTGTCTCTCTCTGTCTCTCTCTCTCTTTTCGTAAGAGTAGGCCATTGTGTGCCGGTGGGAACAGATGACATTTACAAAACTGCATACACATGGGGACTGGATGTAAAAAAGCACAAGAGTGCTTATTCCATTATCCTCGATATAAAAGAATAAATCAAATCATATCTCTCTCTGTCTCTCTCTCCACTTTTCTCATCACGTAACATTATTGGAAAATGCTAAAACCAGAACAAGAGTGCTGACATGATCATGATGTTTGATGTAAAGTGGCTCGAGGTTAGGGAATAATCTGTTCTGTATCAAGTGTAATATAAAAAAGAATATTCAACAAGCATGAAATAATGTAATGGCTATGAAACTAACACCAGAGGAAAATGAAGAAGTCACATCACAAGCAATAAAACCCCAAACCAACCAACCAACCCCCCTCCAAAAAAAACCACCCCAAAACACCACCACCACCACAAGCATACATCACACAAACTCAACACAATAAAAAGTCTAACAAGAATGGTCTTGGTCTCAATAAATGAGATTGATTGCACTTCCTCCTCTCTCAGCATCTTCAGTTATTCCAAATACTTTTTTTTTTTTTTTTTTTGGGGGGGGGGGGAGATGATAAAGTATCTGGAATAACTGAAGATGCAGAGAGAAGAGGCAGAGCAATACATTTCATTTATTGAAACCAAGGCCATTCTTGTTCTCTCTTTTACTCTCTACCCCCTGACCCCCTTTAACCCTCCTGCATTCGGATTCTCTGAACACAAATTGCCCCTAGATTTCACATTCCATCACAAAATCAGGTCAGGCACACATGCTCACTCGCCTTTTCCCCTTTCTAACAACATACTAGCAGCTATAATAAATTCCAGAATCTCAACAGGATTTCTACCTCTAGCCTGATAGAGATTTGACATGTGGTAACACTTAGTGATGGTCACAGTTTGTTGGAAATCTACTGTGTGTAAATCCAGGCAAATCCGGTTCAGGATTCAGGGGGGGGGGGGGGGGGGGGCAATTATTCAATCCTGGCAAATCCTGGTTCAGGATTCAGGGGGGGCAATTATTCAATCCTGGCAAATCCTGGTTCAGGATTCAGGGGGGGGCAATTATTCAATCCTGGCAAATCCTGGTTCAGGATTCAGGGGGGGCAATTATTCAATCCTGGCAAATCCTGGTTCAGGATTCAGGGGGGGGCAATTATTCAATCCTGGCAAATCCTGGTTCAGGATTCAGGGGGGGCAATTATTCAATCCTGGCAAATCCCAGTTCGGGACTAAGAGGGTTAAGTCCTTGCCTCTATCTCTGAACACAAACAACAGATTGATGAAAACGCGTCTCACCTCTCTGGTTTCAGCGCAGATTTTGCAGAGCCACAGCGGCTGTCTGTTGCAGTTGAATGTGTCCACACCACACTTGGCACACACCGCCTGTCAACACACATCATCATCATCATCATCATCATCATCATCATCATCATCATATATGGAATTTATATAGCACTATCAACATACATCACACACACACTTCACCTTCAGGGAACAGACAGGTTCAGTCATCTTTTAGCATCACTCCTGACATAGTTATGTGTAACAGAGTGGACCTTTGTGATGTCCCATCTCTGCACAGCATCTCAGGTGGGTACAGCTAGCCAGTTAGGATTTGACCTCTAAAAGGAGGTTGCATAAATTCTACATTTCACTATGAAGGCGAAGTGTATGCAATGGAGGGATTTTGACCACCACCCAAGGAAACAGAGCATCGCATAATTCGCAGGTGTGTCCAGATTTAGTAACACAACACTGTGACAGAGCTCTGATTGCGTTGGGCATAATCTACTTACCACCCCATCACACATGTATAGCTGATGATGCTGTTTAGATATTGCCCAAAATTTCCAATTTAGCTTTTGTGTATACATCTGTGTATCTGTGTCAACTGACAACAGACTTGAAATAGAGCTTTTCATGAATAGCTCAGGGGTCAGAGCATTTGCTTTCCCCAAGCTCAGGTTAAGCAGCACCGAGCGTGGTTACCAATTGGATGGGTGACCAGTTGCACACCTTACCTTCAGCACAGTCCCCCCAGCTGTAAATGGGTACCTGCTCTCTTTAGGGTCAGGGAAGGTAAAGCAGTGAGGGAGAGGAGATGGGCACCGCCCTCAATATGCTGGCCCCTAGAGAAGCTGAGATCTCTGATGCCTTGCTCCCCAACAACTGCATAGGTTAAAGGAACTCCTTTACCTTTTGTCTATCTATCTATGACATTAAAAATGGGCTTAAATTTCAGATTCAAAGCAGTGACACACCTGAAAATCTTCCTTCTCTCTTGACAAATATGACCAGCTGCCTTCAAGACATCCAACACTGGATGATACAAAACAAATTACAACTAAATGCAGATAAAACTGAAGCCATGCTTGTAGGCACCAAACACAAACTCTCCTCCATTCCAACAACTTCAATAGAATTCGGCAATACGTCAGTTCCGCTATCCACTTCTGTGAAGTATCTAGGAGTCGTTGTCGACAACACTCTCTCCATGCAAAAATTCATTACCCAAACCTGTCAGTCATGCTACTATCAACTACGGCGTATTAGCGCGATTCGAAAGTACCTGTCCACTGATGCAACATCCAAACTCGTCACTTCTCTTATTCTCTCACGTCTGGACTATTGCAATTCTCTTTTGACTGATCTGCCAGCATCATCCATCCACTCCCTTCAACGTATACAAAACTCTGCTGCTCGTCTTGTCCTCAGAAAGAAAAAATCTGAGCACATTACCCCTCTCTTGAAATCTCTCCATTGGCTGCCTGTACCACAGAGAGTAAACTACAAGATCAATACCCTCTGTTACAAATGTCTCCACAATACTGCACCCTCCTACCTCTGTGAATGTCTTCACTTGTACACACCTTCTCGCTCCCTCCGCTTGTCGGCAGATACTTTGTCCTTAAGAATACCCAGATTCAACCTATCTACCGTTGGCCGCCGCTCTTTCTCTGTTTCTGGTCCATCGATCTGGAACGACCTTCCTCTCTCCCTCCGGCAAAAGCCTACTTATGACACTTTTAAATCCAACCTCAAGACACACTTATTCCAAACCTAAGTTTTCTCCTTCCGCTTCCATCTCTTACCTGTCCCTGCCTTCAACATCCACCTGCCAAAGTGCATAACGTTTGTACGTGTGTGTGCCCCCGCGCACACGCGCGTGCGTGCGTGCGTGCGTGTGTGTGTGTACATTCAAATTTGTTAAAACTGTAAATTGTTGTTAATTGTGTGTTGTGTTGGTCGAATGCAAGCGCTTTGATTTGTTTTTGCAAGATATAGCGCTATACAAATTCCATGTATTATTATTATTATTATTAAATGAAATTAGTTTTTATTTCTGTATATGTCTCCGACAATAAAAAAACAATTTTAAATGTTAGATGTATCAGTTTTCATTCATGTGTTTGTGATAACTGATAACATGTGTTAGATACATACCAGTTTTTATTTTAATAAATTTACAAGTGTATATATATATATATGTATCAGTGACAACTCAAATTAGGCTTCAGATATATCAGTTTCCATTTATGTCTAAATCTGTTACAACTGAAATCAGATATAGAATATCATATTCTCCTTTTTTATATACATTTTTTATTATGTATGGATAAATATACATTTAAAGAGGTTGCTCCACTCTATGGGTTTGTATTGCACTTTGCTCGGAGGGGGTATAAATATATATATATCAGAGTTCACACACACACACACACACACACACACACACACACACACACAAACATACACACACACACACACTCACCCATCCAACCACCCACGCACACACACACACACACACACACACACACACACACACACACACACACACACACACACACACACACTCCCTCCCACCCACCCACCCACCCCCCCTCACCCATCCACCCAACCATCCACGCACGCACACACGCATGCACGCACACACACACTCACCCATCCACCCACCCACCCACACACACACAATCCCTCCCAACACCACACACACACACCTCTCAAAAAACCCCACTATTTCACAACATTCAAATCTAAGAAACACAGAAGCGATAAAATGGGAAAGAAAAACAGACGGGGGCAGGGCAAGACAAGACAAGACAGTACGATGTTGATGTCCTACCCCACACATCTGTTCCCTGTGACACCATACCCCCACACTGGCACACATCCAGCACAGCACAAAGTGCGCATGGTCCCGCCTAGCCTACCTTTGAAGTGGGCGTGTAGCAAGGCAATAAAATTCCTTCTTACATGTGCGACAGATGTTATCCGCATTACAACATCCCCCTCTCATTTGTGTGTAAATGCACTAAAAGTGCCACCCTCTAGTCTACCTGTGTGATGAATATTACATGCATGCGTTTGTGCATGGCATGTGTGTGGGTGTGTGTGTTGTGTGTGTGCATGTGTGTGTGTTTTGTGTGTGTGTGTGTGTGTGTGTGTGTGTGTGTGTGTGTGTGTTTTGTGTGTGTGTGTGTGTGTGTGTGTGTGTGTGTGTGTGTGTGTGTGTGTGTGTGTGTGTGTGTGTGTGTGTGTGTGTGTGTGTGTGTGGTGAGTGTGTGTGTGTGCGCGTGCGTGCGTGCGTGTTTGTGTGTGTGTGTGTGTGAATGTGTGTGTGGGGTTGAAAATCTACTGAATGCGTACATGCCCTTGCGCAAGTACATGCGTGGTCTGTTCATAAAATGTTTCCTCCTGTCCCTGTTTAAGGTTTACCGATGGTGAGATGTTGCGTATGCAATCATTTGCCTATCATTAAGGAAGCCACATTCTGACCTTGGAGATGATGTCTTCACACCAATGTGAATGTCTTTTAGTTTAAAAAAAAAAAATTCATCCATTCCTACTACTACTACTAGCACTAGTGAGACTACTCTTCTGACAGGCAGAATGGGTTTTAACTTGTATGCCAGATGTTCTGCAGGCGTTCATACATGGGACCTTACCTAACGTTTCATTTAAAGGACTTTTGGAAAAATGGAGACAGACACTTGGCTTGAACTCAGGCCACCAGGTCAGCAGGGCTGTGCTCTATCTAACCACTAGGTTATCCCATCCCCAAGCTAAGGTACAAAAAAAACCCCAACCTAAAGTGTGTCTGTGTGTCAGATATATTACATCTTTAACTTACTGTTCTGTTCTTCTACTGTGTCTTTGTTTGATAGCTAACATGCATATATATCTCTTATTTTGCATCTGTGTGAAATAGCTACCATATTCTTACTTAGATTTTTTTCAACTTTTCTTACATTTCTTACAATACAGTTGCATACAGGAAAAAGAAAAAAAATGGGTAGGTGCTGCACTTGTGGTGACACGCTCTCCCCGGGGAGAGCAGCCCGAATTTCACACTGAGAAATCTGCTGTGACATAAAGTGGTACAAAATACAAATACAAAATACATTAAGTATGTGAGTCTTAATTTTTATATCAGATAACACTTCACATAATCTTCTGGTATTCACATTTCACCTGTGTTGCACACATTTCACACTGTATGTCTTTACAAACCCGCAAAAAAAACAATAAAAAATCAATCATCTCTCCCCACACAGGCACCCTATCCTCTTACCTTCTTGCAGTCATCACAGAATGTGGGGGAGGCCCCCAGTAATCCAAACTCGTCCCCACACAAAATGCACTGGGTGCTCCCATTCCCGATGGCGTTCTTCTTCATATTGTCCAGCTTCTCCACAAGCCTCCTGCACA
>CM060342.1:41277021-41282021 GCA_030674155.1 Stramonita haemastoma
TTTTTCCCTTCACTAACCCTTGAGGAGTGGTGGTCTTGTGCCTGTCTTTCAGTAAGATGATAAACGGAAAAGGCAGGAGTCCAGAGCATGTTAAAGAACCCACAGCAACAAGTAAGTTGTCCCTGGCAGAATTTGGTATAAAAAACACCACTCTCAAAGGGAAACAGGTACACATGAAGACATAATTTAAAAATGAAAACAAAATGGGTGGCACTGCTCATGTGGCAACACACCCTCCCTCCCTGGGGACAGCAACCCATATTTCATGCAGAGAAATCTGCCATAACTGAAAGTAATATACAATACAATACAATACAATACAACACACTAGAAGGTAAATGTGTCCCATAGCCTGTGCAGTCATAGAGGAATGAGGCATCAAAAGACTTCAGCTTCTCCAGGGGCCACCATTATTGAGAGTGGCGCCCATCTCCTCTCCTTCGCTGCTTTACATTCCCTCATCCTAAAGAGGGCAGGTGTCCATTGACAGCTGGGTGAACTGGGGGAAGTGTACTAAAGCCAAGGCGGGCAAACAGTCACCCATCCAATTGATAACCATGCTCGATGCTGCTCAACTTTGACTTGAGAGATTTCAAGCAAGCGCTCTGACCACTGAACTATCCCACCCCCAACAACACACTACAATAAAAGAAAGAAAGAAAGGAAGAAAGGAAGGAAGGAAGGAAGGAAGGAAGGAAGGAAGGAAGGAAGGAAGGAAGAGGAAGGAAGGAAGGAAGAAGAAGGAAGGAAGGAAAGAAGGAAGGAGGGAGGGAGGAAGGAAGGGAAGGAAGGGAAAGAAGGAAGGAAGGAAGGAAGGAAGCAAGGAAGGAAGGAAGGAAGGAAAGAAGGAAGGAAGGAAGGAAAGAAGGAAGGGAGGGAGGGAGGAAGGAAGGGAAGGAAGGGAAAGAAGGAAGGAAGGAAGAACGGAAGGAAGGAAGAAAGAAAGAAAGAAAAGAAAGAAAGAAAAGAAAGAAAGAAAGAAAAGAAAGAAAAGAAGAAAGAAAGAAAGAAAAGAAAGAAAGAAAGAAACAAACAAACAAAGAAAGAAGAAAGAAAGTTATTAAAAAAAATATAAAAAAAAGAAAAGGACTGGTGAAGGCCTTACCCGACTCTCTCCTGTTCCACGTGGTCCAGGTAATCGGCTTTGTTGATGACTCGCATTATCTGCTCCTGCTCCTCCATCGACAAGTTCTCTCCCCTTTGGAACGCACTGATGCGGTTCGTGTGCACCGACCATCCTGTGCCCAGCCTGCACACAAAATATTTACACATGACATCTCTGCTTGATTTGATAAATCTAGCAAATACTGGGAGGATGGGAAGAGGGTGAAGTTTGACACAGATCTGTGTCCTATATTATAACAAACAATGCCAACCAGGGAGAAATAAACCACCCATCTATGCCCAATCTAGGTAAAGGTGTCCCATAACCTATGTGGTTGTAGGGAGCGAGGCATCAGAGACCTCAGCTTCTCTAGGGGCTAGCATGTTGAGGGCGGCGCCCATCTCCTCTCCCTTGCTGCTTTACCTTCCCTGACCCAAAAGAGGACAGGTACCCATTTACAGCTGGGTGAACTGGGGGACTGTTCTGAAGCCAAGGCGTACAAAAGGTCACCCATCCCATTGGTAACCACGCTCGATGCTGCTCAACCTTAGCTTGGGGAAAGCGAGTGCTCTGACCACTGAGCTATCCCGTCTTTACCAATTTAAGCCCAGCCAAGGAAAGATGCATGGGAAAACATCTATCAATTTATCCCAAACTAGCAAAGCAACAAAAAAGAAAAAGTTGTTCAAAGTATTCAATCTATGCCACAAGCTGTTGAAAAGTTATCAATCCATGTCCAACCTTGTGAGCAGTACACAATAATAATTTAAAAAAAAAAAAAAAAAAAAAAATCAAAGTGATCAGTCTGCGCCCACTCTAGCAAAGATCAGATGGAGAAAGTGTGAGCGGATCATGAAATATTCAACATCACTGATACTGATGAGAATATTTTCTTGTATATTATATATATTCTTATTGGTTTTCAATGTCAGATCTTCATGTTTAAATATTCATCTGCTTCTGGAATTGCTCACTGACATTCTCACCCAGAGTGAAGTCCACAGTATGAACAAATATCAATCATCTACATCAATCCTGATTAATACAGATCTGTCTGTGATGTCTTGCACTGGCTGGCTTTTCCCATCTGTTCAACCTGATGAAACTTTTTTTCTTTCTTTCTTTTTTTTTTTTTTTTGGGGGGGGGGGGGGGGGGGGGTGGAGAGGGAGGGATATTTGAGGTGGGGGGGGGGGGGTTGCAGCCTCATCTTCTGTGGTGTTCTTGACCTGCTATTTCTATACCATTCTTTTCAATCTCTCCACCCCAGCCATACCCAGAATCACTTTGTCATATCCTCATATCAGATCTGATGTCCACAGAGAGCCTATCAATGTCAGGCTGCCAAGGGGCCACCAGCCATGGGGGCCCTGCATTGCTGGTGAGTCACTTTGGTGGTGTTCAGTAGCATGCGTTTGAAGTAACATGTAATATATGGTTTTAGTGCAGGACAAACTAAGCCCCCTTCTGGGGACAAAAACAGCTATGTCATAGAGCCTTTTTCTTTTTTTGGGAGGATAATGGAAGACTGACTGAGTGAGAAGCCCAACTTCCTATTTAGCATGTAGCAAGCTCCCTCTAGGTAGGAGCAGGCTAGGCCTGTGTGGGAGAAAAAAAAAATCCCTACAACTCTTACAGGATTTGAACCAGCAACCTTCCAGCTTGCAACCCATGGTGCCATCAGAGAACCACTACGCACCATGGCAGCAGATCCTGATGATGATGATGATGACACATCATCATCACATCACACAGATGGAAGGAAGAAAGGAAAGACAGACTGAGAGACGCTTCCATCTGTTCCATCAATCATACTGTAGTGTTGGCTGGTCAGTCTGTCTCAGTGTACTGTCTGTCTGTGTTCATACTTCATCCGGCTGTCTGTGCATCTGTGTGAAAGCGACCGGCTTATCTGGGACTGTGTGGCCAGATAATGATACCCTCACTTCAGCTCTCTCTCTCTGTCTCTCCCTCTGTCTCTCTCTCTCTCTCTCTCTCTCTCTCTCTCGCTCTCTCTCTCTGTCTGTCTCTCTCTGTGTCTGTCTCTCTCTGTCTGTCTGTCTCTCTCTCTGTCTCTCTCTCTCACCCTCTCTCTCTCTGTCTCTCTCTATCTATCTCTCTCTCTCCCCCTCTCTCTCTCTCTGTCTCTCTCTCTCTTTCTTTCTTTCTTCCAGGCACCATCTGTCACTTGCTTTGTGGCAGCATCCTCATCTTTTCCTCCTCCGTTAATGTCTCTGCTCTTGTGTCCACTCCCTCCCCACCCACCCTTATCTCTGCCCTCCCCCCTCCCCACCCCACCCTTCTGCTTATTCCACCCTCTTCTTCCCACCCCTTTTCCCCCTTTTGTGCAAACATTATGTTATTATGCTATGTCCTCAGAAATAATGTATTGCAATAGGGATGGCAACCCTTGAACCAGAGACACAGAGTAAGAGAGAGTGTGCGTGAGTCACTGAGTGTATATGAGTTTATTTATTTATTCTTTTATATCGAGGATAATGGGATAAGCACTCATGTGCTTTTTTACATCCAGTCCCCATGTGTATGTAGTTTTGTAAATGTCATCTATTCCCACCGGCACACGATGGCCTACTCTTACGAAAAGCGGAACAGGATTTAACATGTGCGCAAGATGTTCTGCGTGCGTTCGCACACGGGGCCTCGGTTGAAAGTCTCATCCGAAGGACTTTTGGGGATAGTGGAGTCGGCACTGATGTTAACTCCAGGAGAAAAATTTCCTCGACCGGACTCGAACCCAGGTCGTCAAATTACCAGCGCAATGTTCTGACCACTAGGCTATCCATCCCCCTAACACTATGTTATTATGCTATGTCCTCAGAAATAATGTATTGCAATAGGGATGGCAACCCTTGAACCAGAGACATAGAGTAAGAGAGTGTGTGTGTGAGTCACTGAGTGTATGATTATGAGTGAGTCATTGAGTGAGTGAGTGAGTGAGTGAGTGAGTGAGTGAGTGAGTGAGTGAGCGAGTGAGTGTGTGTGTGTGTGTGTGTGTGTGCGTGCGTGCGTGCGTGCGAGTGTATGTGAGTGTGTGCGAGAGTGTGCGTGTGTATGGTGGTGGTGTATGTGTGTGAAAGGGGGGACGGGGTATAGGCCTATATGTGTGACAATCTAGGATAGCCTAGTGGTCAGAACATTGCACTCGCAATTTGATGACCCGGGTTCAATTCCCGTTTGAGGGGACTTTTCCCCTGGAGCTAACACTTTTTTTTTCAAAAATAAATTTTCCTGACTGCTTAATAGTTAATTACGTGCATTTGTTTCCCTTATCAAGATGTTGCCGGGAATATAACTAAGACACAAATGCACATCACCCTGGTCAGTCAGTCAGTAAATCAACCTTAAAAACACACTTACTTCCTCATACCATAGATCTGCCGAGAAAAGCAAAAACACTTCTTCTACTTGCACCCCCCCCCCCCCCCCCCCATTCCCCAAAAAACCAACCACAACCCATCTCCACCCCACTCTAACCCTACCCCGTTCTGTTCTTCTTCAGAGGGACTAATTCTAAGAAACACCCTCCCACCGATTTCCCTGACACAAAATCAATACACTGGAAGGGTGGGGGAGGGGGTGGGGGAGGGGGGGAGGGGAGGGGATCTACCTTTCACATTTCCTGTCCAAGCCGTCTGTCTCCCTTTGAAGGACAGGAAGGGGAGTAAACTCCCTGGAGGCCCTGAGTTTGGCGTGTCATGCCATCATCAGACGTTTAGAGCTGTACTGTAGTACCAGCCTCCACTGTCCTGGCTGGGTGGAGATGTGAGAACTCTTTTTTGTTTTGTGTAGTGTGTGTAGTGTAGTGTGGTGTGGTGTGGTGTGGTGTGGTGTGGTGTGGTGTGGTGTGGTGTGGTGTGGTGTGGTGTGGTGTAGTGT
>CM060342.1:41284521-41289521 GCA_030674155.1 Stramonita haemastoma
TTAATCCTCATTTCATGATCATTTCCAACTTTCTCATCCCTACCTGGTGTTAATCTATGGCCTCTACCCCAAAGTACACAGTGCATTTTTTCATATTTTAAAAAATCTGTGAAAACCAGCTAACCTGTTTTTGACTGGCTCTCTATAGAAGATACTACTTGACCCTGTAAGCTAACCCTTATGTGTAGCCTTCCTTTATCAAGGAACATGCTTTAAATCCCAAACCCAGCCTCAAGAGAAATGTTTTCTCCTTAGGATCATTCCCCATTGTTACACCCCTTGTCTGTGCCTACTTTCAATAGACATGGTGTGTGTGTGTGTGTGTGTGTGTGTGTGTGTGTGTGTGTGTGTGTGTGTGTGTGTGTGTGTGTGTGTGTGTGAATGTGAGTGAGGTTACTCTCTCTCTCTCTCTCTCTCTCTCTCTCTCTCTCTTCTCTCTCTCTCTCTCTCTCTCTCTCTCTCTCTCTCTCTCTCTCTCGATTCCTTGCTTGCTTGCATGTGAACATGCAATATCCCCCCACACATACACACACACTCCACTAAATCAATATCAAATATTCATACTAAAATATTGAACTGATGTGCAGATTTTGACAACACAGTCAATCATAGTTGACAAAACAAAACAAAACTAAACTAAACCAAAACACACACACACACACACACACACACACACACACACACACACACACACACACACACACACCACCCCTTTGCAAATTTTAATCACTTTATCTGTCTTCTTTGCAAGGTCTCTCTCTCTCTCTCTCTCTCTCTCTCTCTCTCTCTCTCTCTCTCTCTCTCTCTCTCTCCCCAAAGTCCTTCAGATGAGACTTTAAACAGAGGCCCTGTGTGCGAACGCATGCAGAACATCTTGCGCACACGTTAAATCCTGTTCCGCTTTTCATAAGAGTAGGCCATCATGTGCCGGTGGGAACAGATGACATTTACAAATCTGCATACACACGGGGGCTGGATGTAAAAAAAGCAATAATAATAGAATAAATCAATCAAATCAATCTCTCTCTCTCTTCTGCATACAACATTGTGTCTACATTGCATGTTTATACTTGATGGACACACTTTTCTGGTGTGGTGAATATTTTGAGAATGCAATAGTTTGTGAGTATTGTAACTATTCTGAAAAGGGAATTCTGTGAGGAAAATGACTTTAATTGTCATAATGTGTGATGTGCCTGAAGTTTGTATTTTGTTATGTTAGAAAGCGCCAGCCTTTATTTAGTCATGATTTTGAAATATATACGTATTCAAGAGTGTACAGTGCTGAGTACACGCCAAGGTATTATGACAGGCTCTTACCAAAGTTTACAGAAGTTGTTTTTTTTTTTTTTTTGCATCTTTCCATTTTTGCCCCTCAAAGTGTATTGTGACCAAAGGCGAATGCATATTAAACAATTTCAGTGATCAGTGTTTTCTCTCTCTCTCTCTCTCTCTCTCTCTCTCTCTCTCTCTCTCTCTCTCTCTCTCTCTCTCTGTCCTTTGGATGAGACTTTAAACCGAGGCCCCGTGTGTGAATGCACGCAGAACATCTTGCGTACCCATTAAATCCTGTTCCGCTTTTCGTAAGAGTAGGCCATCGTGTGCCAGTGGGAACAGATAACATTTACAAAACTGCATACACACGGGGACTAGATGTAAAAAAAAGCACAAGAGTGCTTATTCCATTATCCTCGATATAAAAGAATAAATCAAATCAAATCAAATCAAATCTCTCTCTCTGTCTCTGTCTCTCTCAATCTCTAATCTGCTGGTGCATACTTACTTGGCACGTAGCGCAAGCTGGCGATCGTTGGGACAGACCCATCGGTCAATATTGCCGCTGCCTCCAAACTCTCCCATTCTGCTTCCCGTCAGCACTGCTGTCTGGCTGTCTGTTCAGCTGTGGGGTCTTTTTGTGTTGTTGATGCTTTTTTTTCTTCTTCTTTATCTCCCCTCTTCCAATACCCGGCAACCGTCGTCTTTCCCCGGTGATTTGTTTTTCACGCCAGCTTTTTAAGTGTGTGTGTGTGTCTGTCTCTCTCTCTCCCTGTCTCTCTCTCTAACAGCCACAGTGTCACCGTTGCTGTAGTCAATATGCCCAGAGAGGAAACAGCTGAGACTGGCTAAAAAGTATTACTAAGTGATTGGTGGCTCCTTTTTTTCTAATATTAGGGCCTTTTTTTTGGTTTCTGTTTAACAATAGGTAAGAGTTTAGTAAATGAATGTGATTTTGTCAGGAAATGAAGCTAAAGTATGATTTTGTCAGAAAATGAAGCTAAAGTATGATTTTGTCAGATAATAAAGCTAAAGTGTGATTTTGTCGGAAAATAAAGCTAAAGTATAATTTTCTTGACTTTTGTGAATCTCTACTTCGTGTGGTTATGACTGGTCTTCAGGTCATCACAGCATGTTGTTCAGACCAATCTCTCTGCTTCCACTCTCCTCCTGTGTGGGTACATAATTTCACACATGTACTCTACTCTTTGTTCTCAAGCTGGCACACACTGTCACCTCTTTGTTATTGCTGTTGGCATTTCATACTTGTTCAGCTTCGGTTATCACAGACATAAAATCAAACAAGTAAATTGTTGCTCTGATTCAAATTATATCACAGTTATTTTGGGGGGCAGGCGGGGAGGTTTATGCAGATCCAAAAATTCACACACAACACACAGCCTACAGCAGTTTTAGAGGCCTTCCATTGTAAAGATGCAAGAGCAGATTTTGGAAATGTCACAGTTTTAATCTTTTGTTCACCCCATCCAATCTAAATGACGGTCTCCAGACTTGAGATGACAATGTTGGTTGTACGCCAATCTTGCTCACTAAGAGGATATATGTATCCTGAGAAGCGTCTTTCTCTCTGATTTCTCAGGTATCATCTGCTGTCATTTCAGGTAACTTCTCTCTGCAGACGGCTTTAACTGAAGATTCAGGGAGGTGGAACCGTACCAGTCTGCCATTCTACGTGTGCAGGGTAGACTCTGAACAAACACGGGGTGTGTGAAGTGAGTGAACTCGCCTTCCATCTAGGGGCATTTTCCTTCTGCTGCTTCTCCCATCACCTGCACACCTGAAACACAAACACAGAAAAAAGAACAAAATAAGTATATATGTTCATTTATTAACTGTTTAAGCATACTTTGTCAATAAGTTATTTACCACAAAATTGTACAACACACACACACGTACGCACGCATGTACACATGAACGCACACACACACACAAACATACGCATGCACACACACACACACAAAAATGCGCACATGCACACACACACATGCACTCACATACGCGCACGCACACACACACATGCACGCACGCACGCACGCACGCACACACACACACACACACAAATGCATACCCTGGCAATCTGACACAATCCAATCATACTGCTTACACCCCTGTATATCATGGACAGACAAAACAATAAGCAAGGTCCTTCAATACACGCACGATACATTATACATGTAAAAAAAACAACAACAACAAAAACTGTGGTTGGTAAATTTCTGCAGTTCAAAACCACTGACTCTCAAAAAGAAAGACATGCAAAGGCAGACAGGTACAATTAAAAATGATTTTTTCATGGCACGGCACTGCCGTAATGTTCACTCTCTCCTCTGGGACAGTTGCCTCTATTTTATGCCAAAAACTGGCTATATATGGCACACAATACAATGCAATACACCACAATACAATTCATTACAGTACAATACAGCATAATACAGTTTAGTACAATACAACACAATGCAGTATCCAATCCAATCATCTTGTTTATAAATAGCCCCACCGACCACACAGGCCATATCGGGGCTGTCACCTCGTCAAATTTTACAATACAACACAATACTGTACAATACAACACAATCTAGTACAATACACCGCACTACAACACAACACGTCAATTAACTATTGTGAACACAACACAATGCACATAGCTCTTTCTCTCCTGATGAACACGTACATGAATTAACCAGGCTTTAAACTAATAATCTAAGCAATTCTCTCATTTTAAAATCATATTATAAACACACACACAGACAGGCAGACAGACTGAGAGATAGACATACAGACAGACATACAGATAGCTAGACAGATAGACAGACAGATCAAATTGATAGATAGAGAGATTGATAGACAGACAGATAGACAGACAGAGATAGATAGATAGATAGAGACAGACAGACAGACAGACAGACAGACAGACAGACAAATAGATAAACATACAGAGAGACAGATAGCTTGACAGACAGACAGACAGACAGACAGACAGATAGATAGATAGATAGACAGATAGCTAGACAGATATAGATAGGCAGACAGACAGATAGCTAGACAGATATAGATAGGCAGACAGACAGACAGATGGAAAGAAAGAAAGACAGACAAACAGATAGCTAGACAAAGACAAACACAAAACAGACAGACAGACAGACAGAACGATGCAAAGCAAATGACACAGTAGCAAAGGGTTCTAGATAATCTCTCAACAGCCCATATAGCATGCTACACCCCAGGCCCCCACTGCAAGCACAGCTAGAGCAGCAGCACTAGAAGAAAAGGTACAACACTGAACACTGACCATGAGTAAGTTCTATGTTGACACTGCAGATTACACTGAACTCTACCTGACAACCTTCAGCTTAGGTCCACTTCACAACACAATGAGCCACAAAGGCATAGCTCTGGCTGTAATAAATTAATCTGGCAGAGATAACACCTTTCGTGGTCTTAAAACAGAACAGGAAGGAGAGAAAGGAGGGAGGAAAAGTGAGGAAAAATGAAAGGAGGAAGAAGGGGAGTGAACAGAAAAGGAGGACAGAGAGAAAGGGGGGAGAAGGACGAAAGAAAGAAAGAAAGAAAGAAAGAAAGAAAGAAAGAAAGAAAGAACGAAAGAAAGAAAGGAAGGAAGGAAGGAAGGAAGGAAGGAAGGAAGGAAGGAAGGAAGAAAGAAAGTGAAAGAAAAGAAAAGAAAAAGAAAGAAAGAAAGAAAGAAA
>CM060342.1:41316467-41318967 GCA_030674155.1 Stramonita haemastoma
GTAGCCACATTCCGACTTCGGTGATAAGAATAACTTTAAAAGATCTACCTATCTACCTTCCTACCTACCTACCTACCTACCTACCTACCTACCTACCTACCTACCTATCTACCTTCCTACCTACCTATCTACCTTCCTACCTACCTATCTACCTTCCTACCTACCTATCTACCTTCCTACCTACCTATCTACCTTCCTACCTACCTACCTACCTACCTACCTACCTACCTACCTACCTACCTACCTACCTACCTACCTACCTAAGACCACCTAAGTGGATCGGTAGTCTAGGTGGTCACGCGCCTTGCCTAGAAAGCAAAAAGTCCGGGTCGGAGTGTGCGGGGTTCGTACCCCGTTTGGACCCAAAACTTTTTCCCCATCCATTAGACCATGAGTGGTGGTCTGGGCGCTAGTCTTTCGGATGAGACGATAAACCGAGGTCCCGTGTGTTACACACTATTTAGCGCACGTAAAAGAACACACGGCAACAAGGTGGTTGTCCCTGGCAAAATTCTGTAGAAAAAAGCCACTCTGATAGGGAAACAAATACACTTGCATGCAGGAAAAAGAAAAAAAAATGGGTAGGCGCTGCACATGTGGCGACACGCTCTCTCCGGGGAGAGCAGCCCGAATTTCACGCAGAGAAATCTGCCGTGACATAAAGTGGTACAAAATACAAAATACCTACCTATTTATCTATCTACCTATCTATCTATCCCGTTGTCTAGTGACCGTGGGGGCACCCCCAAAGACTTGACAACCAGTTTCCTCCATTCCTCTTTCTGTTCTGCCTTTTTCAGGGTTTTGTTGAGTTCTAGGCCTGTCCATTCTCTGATGTTGTCCTCCAATCTCTCACTGTATTGTAGCGTGGACTTTTTTTTTTTTTACCCTTCTTGATATTATTTTATCAGAGATCGTTTTTAATTACTTGTCTACCATCAATGACATATAATCATTAGCCCGTTTTACTCTAAACTGCATCAATTTTTACCGATTTTTTTTTCCAGTTTGAATTTCAAAGACGTTTTTGCATGAAGGATGATCATACACAGACTTTTTTCAGTTTTGGGGCTTGTCCTGATAAATAGATCTTTGTTCTTCACTGGATTCTTTGATTGTTCATTTATTTGTTTATTTATTTGTTTTATTATTTATATCGAAGATAAATATAAATAAGCACTCATGTGCATTTATACATCTAGTCCCCGCGTGTATGCAGTTTTGTAAATCTTTTCATCTGTTCCCACCGGAACACATTGGCCTTCTCTCACGACAAGTGGAACAGGAACTAACGTATGTGCAAGATGTTCTGCGTGCGCTTGCACACGGGGCCTCGGTTTACAGTCTCATCCGAGGGACTTTTGGGGAGAGTAGAGTCAGCACTGATGTTAACTCCAGGAGGGGGGGGGAGGGAATCCCCTCGAACAGGAATCGAACCTAGGTTGTCAGATTGCGAGCGCAATATTCTGACCACCAGGCTATCCCTAGTCATAAGTCTGACAGACTTCAAGTAAATGAAGTGTCAATATTTTCATATATTTCCTCTTCTTCTTTTTTTCCCCCTGACAACTTTTCTACTTTATCACTTCCTACTCCTCTGTAAAGAATCCATTTCTCCGTGACTGAAATATAATACCCACAAGAACGATACCATTTTCTACATTGTCGTACCTCTCATTGGCTTCCATCTCCCAGACATGGAGACACTCACAGAGGCAGACGACCGGTCAAACAAAGAAATCCCCAGCCACTTCTCACAGATTGACATAAAGGGGGGGGGGGCTGAGGAGGAAAGGGGGGGGGAGTATATGGAGGGAGGGAGGGCGAGAACAAGATTTGTTCCTTTGGTGTGAAGAGCGGAACGAATCTTGGAGATGGTTGGAGAGGGAAAGGCATAAGGAGGGGTTTGTGTGGGATGAAGTGTCTTTCCCCCTGTCACTCTTAAACTGTATTATTTTACTATCTATCTATCTATCTATCTATCTATCTATCTATCTATCTATCTATCTATCTATCTGTCTATCTATCTATCTATCTATCTATCTATCTGTCTATCTATCTATTTATCTATCTATCTATCTATTTATCCCGTGGTCTGGCGACCCTGGGAGCACCCCTGAAGACTTGACAACCAAATCCCTCCATTCCTCTCTCTGTTCTGTCTTTCTCAGGGTTTTGTTGTCGAGTTCTAGGCCTGTCCCTTCGCTGACGTTGTCCTCCCATCTCTTCCTTGATCTGCCTCTTTTTCTTCCTCCTTGGACAGTAGCTTGCAGTATTGTTTTTGCAAGTTCTTTTGACCTTGTGACATGCCCATACCATTTAAGTTTACGCTTCTTTACGATTGTTTAAACGTTTTCATAGGGCCCAATAGTTTGCTGGATTCTGTTATGCACGTCTTCGTTGCTTATGTGGTCTCTGTAGGAGGTACCAAAGAGTCTCTGGAAGCATCTCATCTCTACTGCCTGTATTCTTCTCTCCAAATCTGCATTATCAGTATGAT
>CM060342.1:41333967-41348004 GCA_030674155.1 Stramonita haemastoma
CGTCACTCCGTCATTTCCCCGGAGACGTTTAAACAACGTCATCAGTTGAACAACGGCACGGTGATAGAAGCAGCCTCGATTTCTAAAGCTCACAGGCTCGGGCCTGGCTTCTATGGTGGTGGTTGTTGTTGGTGTTATTACTATGGTGTGGTGACGTGGGGAGTGTTACTGTTGCTATGGCGGCTGTTGGGGCCAGAGAATGTCATTGAAGGAGGAGCGCAGAGCTGAGGACATATATTATGCTTGATCCCATCAGTATTCAAGAGGAGTTTTTGAGGACTGTGTTTTGTTACGTTGTTGTTTTTTTTAAATTTTTTTTTTTAGGATCGTGTTTGTTTTAACGTTGCAACCACCGGGATGTTTTTTTTCTTCTTTTTTTGTTTTGTTTTTGTTTTTTTCTTTTTTTTTATTCTTCCTTATTGTGTTCGGGTTGGGGTTTTTTACTTTTGTTTTTTATAAATACTGGTACAAAGTTATTTGGCATGTGTACGGTGGGGGGTTTTTTGGGTTTTTTGTTGTTGTTTTTTTTAGAAAGTCTTGTGCAAACTTCAAATCTACAATGATAAGTGGGTTGTGGGTTTGCAAGAGGGTGGGGGTGGGGTGGGGTGGGGTGGGGTGGGAGGTGTGTGATAATTATGACTGTGAATAGTGATGTGCTCAGACATGCATCATTATTATAATATTATATATATTGGCTACGCACGCACGTATATATGCGTTTTGCAAATTATATTATGCACATTAATCATCACATAGTTAACAGATCTTGCAGATATTCGTAGTGACACAATGGTTACGTCTGAACGATGTAGGGCTGTGGTGATGTTGTGTCTGTTCTGGTTTCTCCTCTGTCCTGTCTTTAGCACAAACAGACACACTGTGTTTGTGCTTAGTTAAAGTTATAAAGGATTCTCCTTACGATCCTTAAAAGATCATCTATCGACGACACTGTCTTCTGTATAAACAGAAAGTAAAGTCTGCTCTTATGATGATGATGATAATTATAGTGATAATCATGAGTAGGAGGAGGAGAAGAGGAATATTTGCGAAGAAGAACAAGAACAAGAATTGCGAAGAAGAATAAAGAAGAAGAAGAAGAACAAGAACAAGAAGAACAAGAACAAGAACCCCAAGAACAAAAATAATCATGCTGATGCTAATAATAATAATAATAATAATAATAATAATAATAATAATAATAATAATAATAATAATAATAATGATGATGATAATAATGATAATAATGATAATAATAATAATAATAATAATAATAATAATAATAATAATAATAATGATGATGATGATGATGATGATGATGATGATGATGATGATGATGATGATGATGATGATGATGATGATGATGATGATAATAATAATAATAATAATATAATGATAGAAGGAGGAGGAGGACAATGATGATAAAAACAATAGTGATGATGGTGCTGATGATGAGGAGGAGGACGATAAATCTTCATTTATATTGCGCTTTCCTTTTCCAAAACAATTCAACTCAAACAATTTATCAGCCCAGAGGGAATTTCAAAAATGAATGAATTGATAATGCTCAAAATGCATTACACAAGTGGGCTATAATAATAGACATTATTTTTTCAAATGATATTACTGTCATTGTCTTGCAATACTCCTTTCAACACATACCATTTATTCACCGCAAGTAAACCAAAAAAAAACACAAAAAAACAATAATCACATCACGATTCAGACCTCGTCATCAATCTCAAGTCGATCTCCCCTGAAGACGAAGTATGGCTGCGGAGATTAGATGGCGCGGTAACAGTGATACACGCAAACTACTCATTCAGTGTGCAATTTCAATCTCACAGCGATTCCTAGGTGGGATAAGCGAGCACAATCTGCGCGCATAGTATGTTTAGGCAGGGTGATTAGATGGAGACGGGGGTAGCTATGGAAGAGCATGCATAAATAACTGGATCGGTGGTCTAGGTGGTAACGCGCCTTGCCTAGAAAGCAGAAAGTGTAGGTCGGAGTGTGCGGTGGTTTGTACCCGTTTGGGCCCGAAACTTTTTCCCCATCCATTAGACCCTGAGTGGTGGTCTGGGCGCTAGTCTTTTGGATGAGACGATAAACCGAGGTCCTGTGTGTTACACATCACTATTTAGAACACGTAAAAAGAACCCACGGCAACAAGGGGGTTGATCCTGGCAAAATTCTGTAGGAAAAAAGCGACTCTGATAGGGAAACAAATACAGTTGCGTGTAGGAAAAAGAAAAAAAAATAATGGGTAGGCGCTGCACTTGTGGCGGCGCGCTCTCCACAGGGAGAGCAGCCCGAATTTCACGCAGAGAAATCTGCTGTGACATAAAGTGGTTCAGAATACAAATGAGGAGGAAGATCGAAGGTAGGAAATAAATGTGCTATTAGGCTGGATTTGAAAGTATTGAATGTAGGTTTTTGACGAAAGGATAGAGGGAGGTAATTGCAGGTGGATGGCCCACAAATAGTGAAAGAGCGGTTGTCGACCGTGGTATGGTTTGAATCTGGATGTTTGAAAGGACAGAGTATCCGTAGCTGAACGAATGGAGCGGAATGGATTTTGCAGGTGAAGACAGATGCAGAGATACATATTAATACAGTATACACATCACAATCAACCCAAAGTCATCTATCTCTTTGGTTACCTCCCTTCCCTGCTCTTCTCCATCATGTCAATACTCTCTCTCTCTCTCTCTCTCTCTCTCTCTCTCTCTCTCTCTCTCTCTCTCTCTCTCTCTCTCTCTCTCTCTCTGTAGGAGTGTTACTATGCAGAGAGAAAAAGTTCACACTCATAAACAGACTTTATGCATGCATAACAAAAACAAAGAAAAGAGTTCGCACTGATCGGTAAACAAATTTAGGCAGACATATAAAAAAAAAAAAGATGACTCTTATAGGCTTTATTACTTTATGCAGAAAAAAAAAAAAAAAAGAAAGATGAAAGAAATGCAACTTTTGCGAAAGATAAAAGGATACAATAAACTACCGTTAATTTTGTGGGAGTGTAAACATGTCCATATATTGTGGCAAGATCTTAAAAAAAAACTCTTTAAGGATAAAGGCCACTATATGCGAAAGGTTGTCTTTTAATATTGAATTGGTTTTGTTTGGATATGGTGAAAAAACAAAAACTGACCATGTACTTGACTTGATTTTATTACCGGGTAAATTTTGTGTCAATAAATGTCGAATCAGCAAATCAAGCACAAATCTCAATGGGTTTTTTTTTTCCTCACAGACATAAACTAAAGATATTATATGATGGGGCGGTAAGTAAATTACCTCCCATGCGATCAGAGCCTTGACGCGGCGTGGTGTTTCTAAATCAGAACACACCTGGAATTGTGCTGTGCTCTGTTTCTTTGGGTGGTAGAAAGATCTTCACTCTGTGACAGTTAGGAATGGTTTAAAAGATAATCCCTCATATGAAATGGAGATGAAGTGAACAGAATTTCACAAAAGAGGGTTCTCACATATATAAGTCTTACTGAGATAGAGTGAATGGAAAAGAATTGCTTTTGGACAGATCAGTCAGTGGAAATAGTATGCATATTTTCTTTTCCTTCAACAGCGTGTATAATGAACTGATTGATTGATGACAGATACACATGAGAATCATCGAAGTATACCAATGGTCTATTACTGTTTATTATGTTTTGGCTTGTATTATTCATGAACTTCTCTGAACAATGGTGAAATGTGTGGCTTTTTTTTTTAAGTGTGTTCTCATGGGCTAACAACCTGATACAGGCAGAACAAAACAGAAAAAAGTGTACCCTAATAAAAAAAGAACTTTATGCAGCCAAAAAAGTTCACCTTCAAAGGCAAACAACTTTAAGCAGACAGAAAAAATAGGCAAACAACTTTATGCAAACAAAAAAAAATAAGCAACAACTTTTTGAAAAGAAAACATAGGCAGCAACTTTATGCAGACATGAAAATAGGCAAGCAACTTTAAGCAGATAGAAAAAATAAAGAAACAATTTTATGCAGACAAAATAGAAAACTTTCACTTCCATAGGCAAACAACTTTATGCAGCCAAAAAATACAGAAAAAGTTCACTTTTGTAGGTAAACAACTTAATGCAAACAAAACAATGCACAAAAGTTCACTTTCAAAAGCAAGCAACTTTATGCAGACTGAACAAAGGATTTACTCCCATATGCAAATAGCTATGCAAACAACAACTACTACTACCACTAGAAAAACAGCAGCAACGCAACAAAAGAGTAATAAACGTTCACACCTCATAGGCAAAAATTTTATACAGACAAGGGAAACAAATGTGTTTTTTGCAAAGAGAAAAAAAAGAAAACGAAAGCACAGGTAAGCATTAAATTGCTGTCTGGGTGAAAAGTAGGCTGAATTCCACACAAGAAATCTCTGTTGTGACAATGCAATGCAATGCTATACAAATCAGTGTAAAGGTAAAGGTATCCCATAACCTATGTGGTCTAGGAGAGCAAGGCATCAGAGACCTCAACTTCTCTAGGGGCCAGCATACTGAGGGCGGCGCCCATCTCCTCTCCCTCGCTGCAACACCTTCCCTGACCCTAAAGAGAGCAGGTAGCCATTTACAGCTGGGGGACTTACAGAAGCCAAGGCATGAAAACTGTCACCCATGTAATTGGTAACCACACTCAACGCTGCTTGACTTGACTGGGGGAAAGCTATATGACCACTTAGCTATCCGGCCCCAAATAACACAATTCAAATCACTGGGGCATGGGATAGGTTAGTGGTTAGAGCCTTTCACTCGAAATGTGACATCAGGTTGAGCCACCATCGAAGCTGCCCATTCAAGGGGATTTTTTTTTTTTGCCTGTGGAGTTAACATCAGTGTTGGCTCCACGATGGGACTATAAAGTGAGGTTTCGTGTGCAAAAAAAATATACACAGAACTTCTTGCTAACACGTTAAAAACCCGTTCCACCTTTTGAAAGAGTAGTCCATTGTGTGCCGGTGGAGACGAATGACAAAAATGTATAACACAACATGCACACTGGTGTCAGTTTAGACATCATCCCTGAAGTTGGAATGTGGCTACTGTAATTAATGGTGAGCAAAAACGGTCCGCATACACAAAATCTGACCATTGTTTAACCTCAAAGCTCTAACTGAGGAATGAAACATAAACTAAATGCAACATCATGTAATATGATGCATCATTATACTTATATTGCAATAACAAGGCAATTCAAAACAATGCATTACAAGATGATGTAACGTGATGCAATATACTGCAATGCAAAACAAGGTTAAGGCAATCCTACATGCTGCAGTGTAATATTGAGATATCTTACATGTAGCCAGCTTGCATGGTTTGTGCTTACGAGCGTGTGCTTGCGTGCGCAGGTGCGTGCGTGTGTTTGTCTTTGGAATGAGTCAGCCGTGAGTTCGTTAGAGGTGGGGGGTGGGGTAGGGGGGGGGGTTCAGTAGCAATGGTGTTTTGGGGGAACATTCACTAGTCTGATTTATGTTTTGGTTCTTGTGCAATGTGTGTGTGTGTGTTGTGTGTGTGTGTGTGTGTGTGTCTGTGTGTGTCTGTGTGTGTCTGTGTGTGTCTGTCTGTCTGTCTGTCTGTCTGTCTGTGATATCTTCAGTTTAACATCTATTCACATGAAGTGATTTTAGACCAGTGTGTGTGTGTGTGTGTGTGTGTGTGTGTGTGTGTGTGTGTGTGTGTGTGCGTGCGTGCGTGCGTGCGTGCGTGTGTGTGTGCGTGCGTGCGTGCGTGCGTGTGTGCGTTTCTGTCTGTCTGTCTGTCTGTCTGTCTGTCTGTCTGTATGTATGTATGTATGTATGTATATCTGTCTGTCTGTATGTATGTATGTATGTCTACCTGTCTACCTGTCTACCTGTCTGTCTGTCTGTGTACGTGCTGTAATGTATATAATGCACGTTATTCTTCTTGCTGGTTTGGTCCTGGAAAACTCTTTAAAAGCTCAATACTAATTCTTTTTTCTATGTTTTTCATCGAGTGAGTGAGTCACTAAGAAATAGACCTGTTGCTAAGTTAACTGGCGGGTTTGGTGAATGGATGGATGGATGGATGGATGGATGGTTGGTTGGCTGCCTGGCTGGCTGGCTGGGTGGCTGGCGGGCGGGCGGGCTGGATGGATGGATGGATGGATGTATAGATGTATGGATGGATGGATAGATGGATGGAAAGTTTATTGTCATGCAATCCATTAGCTTGAAATTTTTGCGCTCTTTTTTTTTTTTTTGGCCATGTTCTAATTTTACGTGTGTAGAAGATGTATAGGAACTGAATGATATATTGGGACAACGTAACACATGCTTTGAATTTTGGTGAGACGGGGGGGGGGGGGGGGATTGTTGATGAAGTTTTTGGTTTCAGTTCTGTTCTTTTGTTGTGTGTAGGGGGGGGAGGGGGAGAGGCAAAGGTGGAAGATGGCTGTGAAAAGGGGCTTGGAGGGGAGAGGGGGAGGGAGGGGGGGGGCAAATGCAGTGTGTTGCGTGTATTGCTTCGTTTTTGTTCCTTTAGAGTGATTATACACTCTGAATGAATTTTTACGAGGATGGTCAAATATTGTGTTCGTATGTTGTCTTGCCACAAAAATGTGACGCTCCACCACGAAACGAGTCGCTTAGCACCTGACCCACTTTTCCGCTAAAAGCCATTAAAGGCAGGTGAGGGTCAAGTTGTTGGTTTTGAGACTTTGATTGATTATAAAATTCTAGCCATTATTTTACTTTGTAATGAAATATCAAGGCATAATTTTGCTTCCTTTTGCCTTTAAACGTGTTTTAAAAATACCCAAACCTTCATTATGATTAACTATTAGACTCCTTAACTTGTCTGTTTCTCGTTTTGTCATTTGCTGCAGTCTGTCCGTTCAAGTTGTTATAACTTTTTTATAGAATCGCTCTATTTTCAATCTGTTTTTTTTTTATTGTATAGCCATTTTAATGCACATAAATAACATGTCAATAACTAAAATTTACTTCTGGTGCTATGCGACTCATTATGTGGTGGAGTGTCACAAATGTGTGTATACATGAGTCAGTTTAGTATTTATAACAATGCTATAGGATTGACTTGATTCTTCAGTATTTAAATTGATACTCTGATGGAGTGTGTGCGGCGTGTTGTGTGTTGTGTGTGTGTGTGTGTGTGTGTGTGTGTGTGTGTTGTGTGTGTGTGTGTTGTGGTTGTGTGTGTGTGTGTGTGGTGCGTGCGTGGTGTGTGTGTTGTGTGTGTGTGTGTGTGTGTGTGCTGTGTGTGGTGTGTGGTGCGTGCGTGTGTGTGGTGTGGTGTGTGCGTCGTGTGTGGTGTGCTGTGCGTGCGTGCGTGCGTGGTGTGTGTGTGTGTGTGTGTGTGTGTGTTGTGTGTGTGTGTGTGGTGTTGTTGTGTGTGTTGGTGTGTGTGCGACATATCAGCCTTGAGCTAACTAAAACTCAATACTGTACTATCAATCTTTCACAGAGAAATAACTGCGATTTATATTACTAAATGCTTTAATTGACTTGAACTACTTTCATTAAAAAGCCGAAAATATCAAACTTCTTTGTTGAGTGGGATTTCTGTGTGTGTGTGTGTGTGTGTGTGTGTGTGTGTGTGTTGTGTGTGTGTGTGTGCGTGCGTGCGTGCGTGCGTGCGTGCGTGTGTGTGTGTGTGTGTTTGTGTGTGTGTTTGTGTGTGTGTGTGTGTGTTTGTGTGTGTTGTGTGTGTGTGTGTGTGTGTGTGTGTGTGTGTGTGTGTGTGTGTGTGTGTGTTGTGCCTGTGTGCCTGTGTGCCTGCGTGTCTGTGTGTGTCTGTGTATGTCTCTGTGTGTCTGTGTCTGTGTGTATACGTGTGTGTTGTGTGTGTATTATTCATGTTGATGTATCAATGCAAGTGTACCGACTTTGCTTAACTTTCTGTACAAAAATTTAAAGCAGACAAAAATGAATTGTGGTAATGATGCTAATCATTACCTAGTAGTACACATGATGAGATCTCCACAGTACGGTACCATCACTAAGCTGAAGTTGTACCAGAGCTGTGTTGTGTCTACACTCCTGTATGGATCTGAATGTTGGAGGATGACAGAGACGGATCTTGCCAAACTTAGATCCTTCCACACCACCTGCCTCCGGAGAATCCTTCGAATCTTTTGGCCAGAAAAGATTTCCAATGAAGATCTACTGAGGAAATGCAACCAAACTGACATGGGCACCATCATTAGCAAACGAAGATGGAGATGGATTGGGCATATACTCCGGAGAGACACACAATCTATTGCAAGAACAGCACTGCACTGGACCCCAGACGGCAAGAGAAAGAGAGGAAGACCAAGAACAACATGGAGGAGGACAGTGGAATGTGAGATGGAAGCCATGCAACACTCTTGGAGTTCATTGACCAGGCTGGCCCAGGATTGGCAGGGTGGAAAGTCTTTGTTGCTGCCCTACACACCACTGGGTGTAAAGAATGATGATGATGATGATGATGATGATGATGATGATGATGATGATGATGATGATGATGATGATGATGATGATGATGATGATGATGATGATGATGATGACACATAATGATAATGATAATATACCATATAATGCACCACAGCAAAGTACATGGCCACCAACACACACACACACACACACACACACACACACACACACACACACACACACACACACACACACAACACACACACACAGAGCAAAAAACCCACACACAAATACGAGCACTTGCATGCATGCGGGCGTGCATATACACCCACCAAGAATAAGGTGTTTTTCGAGATGTGACAAAGAGCCGGTCTGAGTCCCGTCCTACCCCGACTTTTTCACAGTAACAGAGCCCACGGCACTAATAGAGTGCTTCACTCTATGCATAGTCACTTTACAGGCATCTTCTTTATGCGTGGCGCCGGTCTTGTGGCGACACCACAGCCTTGTCGGGGGCAGCCTAATTTGAATATAGCATTTTTTTTTTTGTCTGAACCAAAGCTGGTACAGCGCATGCAATAATACCTAGTTGCACACATAATAATAATGATGATATTATACAGTATGATGCACCACAGCAAAGTGCAAGACCGCTGCTACTTGTACACACATAAAAAAAACCGCACACACAAACACCGGTGCGACTACATGCGCGCAGGCATACACACAGCCCAAGAGTAAGGCGCATTTCGAGGAGATCTGACAATAGGGCGTTTTTTTTGTCCCGTCATACCCCGACTTTTGCACAGTACAAGAGCCCATGGCACCAAGAGAGTGCTCTACTGTATGCATAGTCACTTTACAAGCATCTTCCATTATGCGTGGCGCTGGTCTTGTGGTGACACAACAGCCAGGAAGAGGGCTGCCTGGCTTGAATATAGCAAAGTGGGGTTTTTTTGGTCGGAATGAAAGCGGGTACAGTGTACGCAATAATTTATCATTGTGCGCGCGCGCGCGTGTGTGTGTGAGAGAGAGAGAGAGAGAGAGAGAGAGAGAGAGAGAGAGAGAGAAGAGAAGAGAGAGAGAGAGAGAGAGAGAGAGAGAGAGAGAGAGAGAGAGAGAGAGAGAGAAGAGAGAGATTTATTCTTTTATTTATTCTTTTATTTATTCTTTTATATCGAGGATAACAGAATAAGCAATCATGTGCTTTTTTTCATCCGGTCCCCGTGTGTATGCAGTTTTGTAAACATTGTCATCTGTTCCCACTGGCACACGATGGCCTACTCTTACGAAAAGCGGAACAGGATTTAACGTGTGCGCAAGATGTTCTGCGTGCGTTCGCACACGGGGCCTCGGTTTAAAGTCTCATCCGAAGGACTTTTGGGAAGAGTGGAGTCAGCACTGATGTTAACTCCAGGACGAAAATTTCCTCGACCGGACTCGAACCCAGGTCTTCAAATTGCCAGCGCAATGTTCTGACCACTAGGCTATCCGAGAGAGTGAGTGAGTGAGTGAGCGAGCGCGTGTGTGTGTGTGTGTGGGGTGTGTGTGTGTGTGTGTGTGTGGTGTGTGTGTGTGTGTGTGTGTGTGTGTGTGTGTGTGTGTTGTGTGTGTGTGTGTTACAAAGGTTTGATTCACAGCTTTTTAAAGGCATCTTTTTTTTTTTGTTTCGTTCTTCGACTACAGTTTGGAGGTTTCCCAATGGTGAATTTTTGTGTATGAGACTGTTTGTGCCTAGCATGAACGTAGCTGCATACAGACTGTGGGAATATTGTCTAAACACGACACCGGTATGCATGTGGTGCTTTACATGTTGTCACTGGCACATACTGGCACACATTATCCATGTCTTTATCTCCCTTTCTCTTTATTTGATCAACATTCTGATATTTATTAGTATTATTGTTCTTTCTCTTTAGTTTTTGGGTTGGGTTTTTTTTTTTTAAGTATGGCCCCCCCCCCCCCCCCCCCCCCCCCCCCCCCCCCCCCCTGTCTGGTATCACTTTATGTGGAAGGACGTAAAATTGAAGACTACTACTTCACACTGGCCTACACTTCCATCAGGGTAATGCTTTGAAAGGAAGCATCGTGGCAAATAAATAGAGACGGTCAGACTACATATAACTGTGGGCCTACATTACATAAAACATCCCAGATTACTTTACTTTACTTTACTTTACTTTACTTTACTTTACTTTACTTTACTTTCCTTTCCTTTACTTTACTTTATCCGTCCTCTTGAACCATCTAGGGCACAGAGGGGAGAAAGAGCTTTCTGTCAGCGGCAACTTTGAAGGCCTGGGTGGGTGGGATGTTGTGGGTCTTCAGTGTTTCTTTCACACCCTCGATCCAGGTCTTCCTCGGTCTTCCCCTTGCCTTGTACCCGGACATCCTTATGTTGTAGGCTTAGTTACTGGCAAGCTGATGAGGTGCCATGCGTGTCAGGTGCCATCTGATTCTCTGCTGCTGGATGTAGTGGAAAATTGGTATTGTTCCAACCCTTTCTCTGATCATGGTGTTCTTGATAATTATGGTCACGTGTGGTCGTATACCGTAAATTGTCGCAGAGACTGTTTTAAAAAAAAAAGAAGAAAAAAAAAGTCTGTCCCGAGCCTAAGGCTCATCAGGCCGGTCTTATCCCGGTTTCTGTGGCGTTAAGCGACTGAGTCATAGATCCCCCCTGGATAGGACACAGGTTGGTACCCCTTTTACACCTGGGTGGGGTGAGAAAACAGCCGTAAAGTGCCTTTTCCAAGGGCACAATGCCATAGCCGAAAGCTGGGATCGAACCCGCAACCTTTAAATTGCGAGTCCAACACCCTAACCACTAGACTACAGCGGCAGCTTGCAGAAGCTGTAAGCGTAGCTGATACAGTCTCTGACTGTTGTAGCATGAATCTAGTACACTGCATCATTTGACTGAAGCGGTCAGTTTGGTACACACCATCATTACCTTTTGGTCTTATTTCTAATCTAAAGGAAAGGGGCATGTGACACCACAGTCATGTGTTGATATTTCTTACATGTGGTATTATTATCACTACCATTATCAGCTAGTAAGTCATATTAATGCAAGGGACCCAACTGCATTCATAACTGGAAAAACAAGGGACATAACCGAGTAACTCTTTTTCTACACCTGCCACAGAAAAAACTCTGGCGGTTCAAACATGAATAAAAAGGTCAAGTTTATTCCACCGTTCTGTGCCTGTTGTACCATATCTGAGAAAGAGGGAACATTACAACTATGATATAAGAATTTTACTGAAGATATTGTCACAGAGATATGTCAAAAAGATCTTGTCAAGAAATTAGTTGTCAAAAATGAATTACCATGTTACGTTTATCAACAGACATCATTATTTATACATCAGCACCAATATTAAATTATGCAATTTTCTCAAGATCCGTTGATCCCTATCTTTTAAGTCCAAACCACCTAAAGCATTTTCAAACGAAAAATGGTTTAGTAGTATGGTTAGAGACCCACATTCATTGAGCCATTTCCTTTAGGTAAAGAGGTCATAGTCATCATCAACTCCTGGTGTTAACATCAGTGCTGACTCCACTCTCCCCAAAAGTCTTCAGATTAGACTTTAAACCGAGGCCCCGTGTACGAACGCATGCAGAACATCTTGCGCACATGTTAAATCCTGTTCTGCTTTTCGTAAGAGTGGGCCATCGTGTGCCGGTGGGAACAGATGACATTTACAAAACTGAGTGATACCTCGCTCCCCTACGACCACATAGGTTATGGGACACCTTTACCTTTTTCCCTTTTAATGATACAGAACAATACACTAAAATAAATAAATAAAAAAACAGCATTCACCATGCATCCTCAACCTCACACCCATAGATCCACCACGACAACCAAGGTATTGAGAGAGAGCAGCTTTATTTGGTGTGACAAAGGGGCATTCATGAAACCTTTGCTATGTACACACAAAGCCATTCCAGTGTCAAGTGACTTCGTAATAATAATAATATCAGCATAAATAGACATCGACAATAATGACAGTGTAACGGCAAGAAAATAATGGACTGATAGTAACAATACAGCAATAATATAAGTATGCAAAGCCACGCCAACAAAACAGGGGACAGGGAGAGAATCTTTACAAACACACACACACACCACATACACTCCCTCTTCTGTGAACTGCAACTCTGAACTCTTTTTCTGGTGTGTTGTGAATATAAAAAAAAAAATCCTTTGCTACTTTTAGCAAGGATAATAGGAAAAAGCAGGGTGAACAGATTTGTCTAGTGATACATATCGGACTATAAAAAAAATACCCAGGACTTTGCTGAAGACCCCTATTAATTTTGCTACTTTAAGAAAGGATAACATGAAGTAGCAGGGTGAACAAATAATTTGGTCTAGTGATGCAGATCAAACCACACAAAACACCGCAGACCTTGCGTTGAAGACCCATTTCAATTTTTTTTTTCATTTCAAAGTTTTCACCCTTTTCAACCTTTAAAAAAAAAAAAAAAAAAAAAAAAACACACAGACCATGCATATCAAAGCAAGTTCTTTGAACATGTATACAGAAAGCTGAGTGGCCACCAATCTACAGAATAGTACGTACAGAGACTTGCCAAAAAATTGAATGGGAGTTGATTACAAAACTGTAACAGGTCAAAACACGCACACACACACACACACACACACACACACACACACACACACACACACACACAGGCACAGACGCCCGCACACACGCAGACGCACGCACGCACACACACACACACACACACACACACACACACACACACACAAGCAATGCCAGAGGTCCATATGTACTGTTCGTTACTAAGAAAAAAATATTTTTAAAAAACATACAGATTAGAATATTTCAACCTAAAACCAAAGTGCACCAAAAAAAAAATTGCAATTTGACGACCTGAGTTCGATTCCCGTCGACGGGATTTTTACCCCAGAGTTAACATCAAAGCTGACTCCACCTCTCCCCTAAAGTCTTTTGGATGAGACTTTAAACCGAGGCCCCGTGTGCGAACGCACGCAGAACATCTTGCGCACACGTTAAATCCTGTTCCACTTTTCGTACGAGTAGGCCATTGTGTGCCGGTGGAAACAGATAATATTTACACAACTGTATACACACGGGGACTGGATGAAAAAAAGCGCATGAGTGCTTATCCCATTATCCTCAATATAAAAGAATAAAATGACTATTAAAAAAAAAAAAGTCCAGTCAGCCTGTCTTCTCTGTAGACAACCAGTTGTGAGTCGTCATGTCATGTCTGCCTGTGGTCCCTTCTGGGGCATAGGCCGCCAACCAGCTGTCTCCAGGCATCTCGGCTCTGGGCTAAACGTGTGAGTGTTTATCATAAAATTTACGTTCCAGCAGAGATTTATAATTTGGGGGTTTGTATCCTACGAGCAAAACATCCCATCAAATAAAATTCTTTAACATATGTATATGTATACAATACTTTCACACACATACTGTTTATATGTACTACTTCTTCTTCTGAGAGAGAGAGAGAGAGAGAGGAGAGAGGAGAGAGATGAGAGAGAGAGAGAGAGAGAGAGAGAGAGAGAGAGAGAGAGAGAGTGTGTTGTGTGTGTGGTGTGTTGTGTGGTGTTTGTG
>CM060342.1:41355604-41369558 GCA_030674155.1 Stramonita haemastoma
AGTGGGGTCATCACTGATATTAACTCCAGGGGAAAAATCCCCTTGAATGGGAATCGAACCCGGGTCATCAAATTGAAAGCGCAAAGTTCTGACCACTAGGCTATCCTGTACCCCCATAATGAGTCGCTTTGCACCAGAGGTCAAGTTTTGGTGACAAAATGAGAAATTTACAAGTTTCGCATCAGAATAGGTCAGAATGAGGACTTTGATATTTTAAACACGATTTAAAAGCAAAAGGAAACGAACTTGGGCCTTGATATTTCAGTACAATGTAGAATAATGGCTTTAGTTATCATCAATCAAAATCTAAAAATTGAAATCTCTACCCCCACCTGCCTAAAATGGCTCCTAGCGGAAAAGTGGGTCAGGTGCAAAGTGATTTATTTTGTGGTAAAGAGTCACATTTCCACATTTGATGGACACCACAGCTGAGAGGTTAAGACAATTGATTTCAATCCTATGGGTCCATGAAGTTGTGGGTTTGAATCTCGGCAGCATCTGTTGAATTAAGAGTAGGGCTTTTTACAATCTCCCAGGTCAACTTCAAGTGCAAACCTGCCAGTGCCTTATAATTCCCTTCGTGAATATATACATGCGGAAGATCAAATATGCATGTTAAAGATCTCATCATTCTTGTCAGCGTTTGATGGGTTACGGAAACACAAACATACATACAAAGCATACATCCCTAAAATCTTAACACGGTTACCTTTATTAAAAGTTAAAGTCTGTCCCGAGCCTAACGCTCATCAGGCCGGTGCTTATCCCAGTTTCTGTGGCGTTAAGCGACTGAGAGTCATAGACTCCCCCCTGGATAGGACGCCAGTCTATCGCAGGGTTAACCCCCAACACAAGGTTGGTACCCCTTTTACACCTGGGTGGTGTTACCTTTATGGAGGGGAAAAAAAAAAAACGGTTGCATGTCACTTATCCCCAACAATCTTTCTATTTTTTTCATTCCTCGGCTAGAGGTCTGAGATTCACCAACAGTGACATTTTGCATATGCGACCACATTTATGCCCACCTCAAAGACAGCCGCATTCCGTCTTCGAGGATCAACACTCTTTCACCACAGTGCTTAGATCCAACATCACTCAGTCAAGAATGATAAATTTAGCGCGCCTGTGTGAAAGCAGCCTCACCTTCCATGAAAAGAAGACGATCATCAAACCTATGGCCTGACCTAGAGTAGAAAAGGATGACTACCACCACCTCAAAAAGAGAAGAACAAGTCATAATTCTAAGACTCCGCACTGGGCACAACAGGCTAAACCACCATATGTCCATAAAGCTGAAACTTGCTCCTTCTCCCCTGTGTGCCTGTGGTAAAGAAAACCAGACAGGCGAGCACATCCTTCAAAGGTGAACGCTATTCAGCGACCTGAGGAAGAAAGTGTGGCCGACGGAGATAACCCTACAGACCAAGCTGTACAGCCCACGAGAGGAGCTGGAAAGGAGAGGTCATTATTTTTCCCAGACACATCTGATGGTGTAAAGCGAATGAGAGATGAGAGAAGAGGAAGCGTGCCTGCTATAATCAGCACCAGTTGGCCTAAGCGAGGTTGGGATGGGATGGGCCGGGCTGGATAGCTAGCAGCTGAAAGTGGGAGAAACTGACAGCTGTGTCTTTTTTTTTTTTTTTTTTTCCAATTTTTTTTCTTCTGACAGCTGTGTCACAAAAAACCACACTGACCTTGACCCCGGCCACCTGCTCGGCGTGGAGGATTCGGGAGAAGATTTCCTGCCGCAGTTCAGCGAAGGTGACGATGGACTTGTGCTTGACCAGTCGCGCTTTGGTCAGCACGCTGTGCAGCTTGACCCCCTGACGCAGCGCTTTGAAGGGACTGGGGTCGTCTGCACTGGGCCTGTATGTAGCCGCAACACAGAGATTTCTTCAAGTCAGTTCATTCATAGAACTTGGTTTTTTTATTTTTTGTTCATTTATAGAACTGTTACTTCAACAATAATGAATAAACACTCATGGATGCTTCTTCCACCCTATTCAATTTGATTCTGTTCTTTCAAGAATAAAGAATACACACTGTATGCTATATTTCTTTTATTCGCAATCAGTCCCTGGGAACGGGATAGCTCAGTGGTCAGAGCACTCGCTTTCCCCAAGCAAATGTAAAGTAGCATCGAGCGTGGTTACTCGTTGGATGGGTGACTGCGTGCTTTGGCTTCAGTGCAGTCCCCCCAGTTCACCCAGCTGTAAATGGGTACCTGTCCTCTTTAGGGTCAGGGAAGGTAAAGCAGTGAGGATGAGGAGATGGGCGCCGCCATCAATATGCTGACCCCTAGAGAAGTTGAGGTCTCTGATGCCTCGCTCCCCTACAACCACATAGGTTATGGGACACCTTTACCTTTACCACCTACCCTGTGTGCATGCAGTTTTGTAAATTTTGACATATATCCCCACTGGCATACTTTGTCTTCTGGAAGGCTGACCAGGTTTGAACATGTGCACAAGATGTGCTGTACATGCGTTTGTTACAAGGGATCTTGCTTTATCGTCTTGTCCAAAGGACTTTTGGGGGAGTGGAGTCAGCACTGCTGTTAACTCCAGGAGAAAAATCCCCATGAACAGGCAACTCAGTGGTGGATGGAATCTGGACCATGAAGTTGCTCTGACCGTCAGACTATCCCCTTAACCCTCTTAGCCCTGAACTGGGATTTGCCAGGATTAAATAGTTCCCTCCCCTGAATCCCAACCCCGGATTTGCCGGGATTTACACACAGTAGTTTTCCATCACGCTGTGACCTTCACTGATTGCTACCACATGCCAAAAGCTCTATCAGGCCAGAGGTACAGAGCCTGTGGTGAGAGTCTGGAAGTAATTATAGCTGCTGATATGTACTCAGGAGGAGGAAAAGGCCATCGAGCATGTATGCCTGACCTGATTTTGCAATGGAATGCGAATCTTGAGGCAATTTGTGTGCAGAGAATCTTAATGCAAGAGGGTTAATACTTCAGTGCAAGGGAGAAGAAACCTTATAGTTTTATGATCCATCAAAATCTAAAAAAAAAAAAAATCAACAACCTGACCCCCACCTGCTTAAAATCACGACATTCCTAGCAATGGCAAAAGTGGGTCAGGTACAAAGGGACCCATATTTGTATTTTGTATTTTTTTTTGGTATTTTGTACCACTTTATGTCACAGCAGATTTCTCTGCGTGAAATTCGGGCTGCTCTCCCCGGGGAGAGCGCGTCGCCACATGTGCAGCGCCTACCCATTTTTTTTTCTTTTTCCTGCATGCAACTGTATTTGTTTCCCTATCAGAGTGGCTTTTTTCTACAGAATTTTGCCAGGGACAACCCCCTTGTTGCCGTGGGTTCTTTTACGTGCGCTAAATAGTGATGTGTAACACACGGGACCTCGGTTTATTGTCTCATCCGAAAGACTGTATTGTACATTACCAGACGTTAAATCACACGCTAAATCCTGTTCCGCTTTTCATAAGAGCAGACCATTATGTGCCAGTGGGAACAGATGACAAAGATTTACAAAACTGCATACACACGGGGAATGGATGTAAAAAAGCACATGAGTGCTTATTCGATTATAAATCCTTGATATATATATAAAAATAAAAATAAAATAATTTTAAAAAATAAATAAAATCAGCAGCAGCAACACAGCCTCACCGTATTATACAGCATCTCTTATCGTTCAGCTTTTTGGCGAAGAGTTTGGCCGCCTCCCAGGCTCGAATGTCGTCCCCAAACCACAGGATCAGTTTGGAGAACCGCTCCAACAACGGCAACAGCTGGAACACAACACTGCACCATCACCGTTTTAACGTGACACAAACACTGGTGTTTCTTTTATTTTTTTATTTTTTATTTATCTATTTATTCTTTTTTTTTTAACACAGGTGTATAAAGGATTCAGAGAGAGAGAGAGAGAGAGAGAGAGAGAGAGAGAGAGAGAGAGAGAGAGAGAGAGAGAGAGAGAGAGAGAGAGAGAGAGAGCAACAATGAATGATGAACGAGATTTATTCTTCAGGCCACCAGCCCCTAGAATGGGGTAAACAAAGCATAGCAAAGCAAATAAAGCAAAAACAAAATAAAACCTCATGACATGTGTGGCAATTACTACCAAAACATATCAAGTGTCAATATGTGTCCTTTTAAATTACACTGACCTCTTTTATATGGTTTGTCAATTCTCCAAGTTTTCGACAAAATCCTAATTTTTAAAGGCATTGAAGATATATATAAACTTAGCTTACGAATGGTAAAGACAGAGCCATATTTCAGCAAATTTATGTATGACTGATCGTATGACTGATTTTCATACAGAATACAATTTCTTATAAAATGTTCTTCATCTTCTACTACCATACACAACTTACACATGTAGTGTGTCTGTGGATATGCCGGTGAGCTTGTGGGTGCTTGCCTGGTATGTAAGCATGCGTGTCGCGTGCTTGCTTGTGCGTATGCACTGCGTGTGTACGTGTATGATAATTATGTGAACGTGTGTGTGTGCATGCGTGTGTGTGCATGCGTGCGATAAATGTCTGCCTGCAAGCCCGCATCAAACATACAGCCCATGTATAATGTTCTATATAATTACAAATGTGTTTGTGCAGGTGTCCAAATGTTAAATGCAGTGTTCCCATGATGATAAATGATTGCTTGAATGGAAATCTCTCTCTCTCTCTCTCTCTCTCTCTCTCTCTCTCTCTCTCTCTCTCTCTCTCTCTCTCTCTCCATACTTTCACCCAGCCCCCAGCCCCCTTTCTTTTTTTTCTTTCTTTTTTTTTTTTTTTTTTTCCTCCCCAACATCAAATGTTGATCAATGTCATGCTGCAGTGTATATCTCATTTGAGTGGATAAATTGCCTTCTACATCTAGCAGGTATATCGGATCCAGAGACTCTTGCAACAGGGCAGTTGTTGCCTAGGGCTAGTGTGGATTGGAGTTTTTGAACCAACTCTGCCATACTATATTTTTGTTTGCTTTTTCATTTATTATTATTCGTCACTGTATCTCTTTGTGTTTAGTATCATATTAATATTTAGTGTGTGATTGGTTATATTGATTTAGCAAAAATTGTTGTATCTTAGTTTTTCTTAAAATATTTTTCCCAATTTATATGTTTTATTATTTTTTATGACCGTAGTATATGATTTATGTAAAAACAGGACTGGATTTAAAAAGTTGTTTATTATAACACATTCATTCCTTACAGATTTTGATTTGTGTTTATATTTTAGTTTTCGAAATTGAACTATAGCTTATTTTGTCAAAAAATTTCATAATCAAGTCTTTTATTTTGATAGATCTTACATACATACATATATATATATATATAAAATCAATCTTAACATGTCTCTAACTTTAGACAAGTGGCCCACAAAGCAAGGCCTCCGTGTAGGCTACCTGAATATCAACAATGCAACAAACAAAAAAGATGATATTTCGACCATACTGCACAATGATGAGAATCAATTTCATTTGTTTTGCCTTGCCGAATCTCGACTCTCACCACACGTAACTGACACATGCATGAATATTCCAGGATATCAGATTTTTCGACAGGATCCACACAAGCCCAAGTCCACTGGGTTATTAACATATTTCGCTTCTTCACTGAGTTGCAAAAGATTATACAACTTTGATGTTTATGACATTGAATCAATTTGGGTTGAAATAAAATTAAAACACAATAATCCAATATTAATAGGATTCATATACAGAAATCCTTCGGAAACCACAGACTGGTTTGAGAAATTTAACTCTCTTATGGATGAAGTGACATTTTTAAACTATGAAACAATTATTCTTGGGGATTTTAACATCGACTTATTAAAACCCAAGCCTAAATGGAGTCACAACATTACTATGCATGGCCTGGAACAACTAATAGACAAACCAACTCGGATAACAGATAACTCTAGAACTTTGATAGATCATATCTATACTACTACAAAACAAAACATAACAGAAGTATGTGCCCCCTCCTGTGGATGCAGTGATCACAATGCTGTGTGTTTAACTTGGTTTAAACATCATGTCAAAATTCCCAAAGTAGGACATAAAACCATCTTTTACAGAAAATTTAATAACTTCAACGAACAAGACTTTCTTTCAGACTTGATAAATTCGCCATTCCAAGACATATATCAAATCAGAGACCCCAACGAAGCTGCAGAATTCTGGATTACCACATTTATTTCAGTGTATGATAGGCATGCCCCCTTCATCAAAAAAAGAGTTAAAGAAAAAATAAAACCTCCTTGGATAACAAAAGACATAGAGTCAGAAATGCGCTTAAGAGACTATTTGAAAACCCATGGTACAAAAGAAGAATTTAAAATGCAAAGAAACAAAGTAACTTCACTAAAACGGAGATCAAAACGTGATTACTTTCAAAAACTGTTAATTACAACTACCGACTCTCGCCAGGTATGGAAAGCCATCAATATTTTATGTAATAGACCTATATCAAAAAGCCAAAAGACAGTTAAAGACATAACAGCTGATGAACTGAACACCCATTTCTCAAACATCGCTACTAAAATCATATCATGTGATAAGTCAAATGAAAATGATCTCCAATACTTAGAACAATACATTGAATCAAAAGAAATTAAATTCCCAGTTGAATTATTGCCAATGACAATTAAAGACGTGTTGGAAAGTCTATCTCTCAAAAAAAATTCCAGAACACGTGACCTTGACAATCTGGATGGAAAAATATTGAACCTTTCTGGTCCTATTATAGCTGAAACACTGACATATCTATATAACTTGTGTATAGATAAAAGCAACATTCCTCTCATATTTAAAAAGGCAAAAGTCATACCAGTCCACAAATCTGGAGATTCTTCTTGTCCTTCAAATTACAGACCAATTTCAATCCTATCGGTCTTATCCAAACCCATTGAAAAACATATCCAAAAATCTTTATATTCCTACTTTGTTAACAACAACCTAATAAATGAAGATCAGTCAGGCTTTCGCAAAAACATATTCTTGTCACACAGCTCTAACTCAACTAACAGACAGTCTCTTACACAACATAAATGAAAATAACTATACAGGCCTAATTTTTGTTGACTTTGAAAAAGCATTTGATGTAATTAATCACTCCCTGCTAGTGCGTAAACTTCACCTATACAAACTAACACCTGAAATAATCAATCTTTTAAAAAGTTTTTTGTTAGATAGACAGCAGTTGGTAACTGCAAATAATCAAACATCAGAATTAGTATCTATTAGATATGGAGTACCACAAGGATCAATATTGGGTCCTCTTTTGTTCTCAATATATGTAAATGACTTACCCTTATTTCTAGATTGTAGCTGTGAAATGTTTGCTGATGACACATCCCTCTATTGTAGTGATACTGACCCCCATAGACTAACACTCAAACTTCAAAACAATATCAACAAATTGATTACTTGGACTCAATTAAACCATATGTCCTTAAATGCTCAAAAAACTAAAAGTATGTACGTACTAGCACGACAAAAGAGGCAAAAAATGAAAAGTAAATTTCAACCTCTGTTGATAGATCAAAAAATCATTGAAGAAGTTGACTCACACAAAATTCTGGGTGTAATTATCGACAATAATCTTACTTGGACTGACCATGTGATGGCACAAGGAAAACGTCTTACAAACAAGGTACGTCAGCTATCAAAAATAAAACACTTTCTAGATAGTCATTCACGCAAACTCTTTTTTTGTGGACACATCTTGCCTATAGTTGACTATGCCTCATCTCTTTGGGACAACTGCAGTGAAACTAATTTGAAATTCATCCATCGATTATATAAAAGAGCGCTAAAACTTGTCCTATTAAAATCAAGCTCCCTAACCATCAATGATTATAAGCTAACAAATATTCTTACATTTCAAAACAGGCTTTATCTCAATAAAGCTCTATTTGTACAAAAAGTTGTCAATGGAAATGCCCCTCCCAAGATCACCAATAGATTCAAAATTAATGAGCACAGGCATAACCATCTACTAACATTTCCCAGACCCAGAAACAATCTTTACAAAACAAGCTTCCTATATTCAGGTAGTGATTTATGGAACAAGCTCCCAAAACATTTAAAATGTATCAAAAATAAAAATCAGTTCAAAAATCAGTTGAAAAATCACTTAATGCGCTTATGCAAAAATGTTTAAGAACTACACATCAATCCAATCAACCATACTTAGAACAGACTAAAGATATTGATACTCTCTGCTAACCCCGAAAAATCTTTCACGTGTGGCTCACTGTGACTGAAAAAAGCTACACTTTGCTTGCTATATATGTATGTGGAAGGGGGAAAAGGTGGAGAAAGGGTTGTTTTTTTGTATTTTTTTTTTTTATATAATTTAATTTTGAACAGGATAGGGAATAAGTGATGTATGTAAACACGTGTATATTCTGCAAATTCACAAGGAGAAAACCAAACCACTGATTAACGACTAGATTGGATTTTTTTTTTTTTTTTTTTTTTTTCACTTACCCAGTTTAATAGTTTCAGGATAAATATTTAATTTTTATTTTATTTTATTAATTATATTAATGAGACTATTAGCACTATTATATTTATATTATTTTGATAAGTGGAAAGGCCTTACTTTTTGTTCTGGTTGTTGTTGTGTATGTTTTTTGTTGTGTTTTGTTTGTTTTTTGTTTGTTTGTTTGAATGTTTGTTTGTTTGTTTTTGTTCATATGTGTAGGGTTTTTTATTTATGAAATATAATCATAAATCATTATTATAATTCTTCTGGTTGCTGTTTGTGTTTTCCCCCTTCCTCTTGATACCCCCTCCCCACCCGTTCCCAGCCCCCCTCCAATTTTTTTTTCTTTTTTGAGTGTGTGTGTTTTTTTTGTGTGTGTTTTTTTGGGGGGGTTGTGTTTGTTTGTTTGTTTGTTTATTGTTTGTTTTTTGCTTTAGTTTTGTTTTGCTTGGTGTTTTTTTTCGTTCATTATGTTTGTTTGGTTTTCTGTTGCTTTTGTTTGTTTATTAGTTTTTTGGTTAGTTTGAATGTTTGTAAGTGTATATGTTATTTCCTCTCAGTGGAGATTGGTATTATCATATGTATTGTTGCGTTTGTTTTTCGGGGTTTTATTTTTGTTTTTTTGTTTATTTGTTTTGTTTTGTTTTGTTTTTTCTTTTCCTCCTCATAACATAAGTATGAATTGAAGTGTGGAGATAATGTAATCTGACATGAGTTGCTTATTGACATTTCATGGATTTTTTTTATTATTATTATTATTATTATTTTTTTTTTTTATTTTTTTTTTTTTATTTATTTATTTATTTTTTTAAGTCTTAAATAATGGTTGGTGACATTGTATTGATATAAGCTGTTGACACCATATGATTTAAAAAAAAAAAAAAATTTTTTTTAAATGTGTGCATGCCCATATGTTTGTTATGTTATTCCACTCAGTGGTGATGGGTATTATCATATGGTATTGTTGCTTTAGTTGTTTTTTCTTTTCTTTCCTTCTAATATATAATCCGTGTGGATTGGTTTTTTTGATGTTTTGGTCTGATTGTTTGTTTTCAAATAATGGTTGGTGACATTGTATTGATATAAGCTGTTTGACACCATATGATAAAAAATTTTTTTTTTTTTTTTTTTTTATGTGTGCATGCCCATATGTTTGTTATGTTATTCCACTCAGTGGTGATGGGTATTATCATATGGTATTGTTGCTTTAGTTGTTTTTTCTTTTCTTCCTTCTAATATATAATCCGTGTGGATTGGTTTTTTGATGTTTTGGTTTGATTGTTTGTTTTTTGGTGTGTTTTTATGTGTTTTTTGTTTGTTTGTTTGTTTTTGTTTTTCTTTTGTTTGATTGTATGTTTGTTAGCGTATATGTTATTTCCTCTCAGTGATGATGGGTATTATCATAAGGTATCGTTGTGTTTGTGTTTTTTTTTCCTTATCTTCTTTTAAAAATATAAAGTATGAATTGAAGTATAGAGATATTGTAATTTGACATAAATTGCTTATAGATTTTTTATTATTTTACTTATTTATTTTGAAAATTTTTTGTTGTTGTTGTTGTATTTATTCATTTTTTAAAAATTTTGTTTTATTATTATTATTATTATTATTATTATTATTATTATTATTATTATCATTATTATTATTATTAAGTCTTAATGTTTTTGGTTACATTGTAATTGATATAATGGTGTGTGTGTGTGTGTGTGTGTGTGTGTGTGTGTGTGTGTGTGTGTGTGTGTGTGTGTGTGTGTGTGTGAGTGTTTTTTTTTTTATTGGTTTTTTTTTGACACTATATGATTTTTTAAAAAAAGACTTTAAATGTGTGCATGTACCTACGAGTATACGAGCTGAGTGGAAGAGCGCAAACCGGTGTGTGTGTGTGTGTGTGTGTGTGTGTGTGTGTGTGTGTGTGTGTGTGTGTGTGTGTGTGTGTGTGTGTAGATGCACGGGTGTGTGTGTGTGTGTGTGTGTGTGTGTGTGTGTGTGTGTGTGTGTGTGTGTGTGTGTGTGTGTGTGTATGGGTGTGTGGGTGTATGTGCATATGTGTGTATGGCTTTCGAGTAGATTTTTAAAATATTTTTTTATTTTTATTTATTTATTTTATTTATTTATTTTATTTATTTTATTTTCTCTTTTGGTTGTTGTTATAGTAGTTGCTTGTATTATTTATAGGCATAGTTTATTTTAAAGTTGTTGAAATCATGTTAGCAAGTTAATGTTGGTGAAATGTTTGTTGTTGTTGTTTTAATTGTTTGTTTGCTTTTTCCCCTTTTCTTTCTTTCGTTGGTTTTTTTTTTGTTTGTTTGCTAGGGATTTTCTACTTTGTCTTTTGTTGGTTTTTTGTTTTGTTTAGGATTTGATTTTTGCTATTGTTTTGATTTTTTTCTTTTCTTTTCTTTAGATAGATGGCTTGATGGAAAAAAGCAGATCGCTGCTTACTCAATGTACCATCTGGAAATAAAAATTTGATTGATTGATTGATTGATTGATTGTAGTCAGTATTCTTCTTAAAAGTTATCCTGAAAGATGATCCATTAATTGGTAGAGAAGAGAGATTTTGATTTGATTTATTCTTTTATATCGAGGATAATGGGATAAGCACTCTTGTGCTTTTTTTACATCCAGTCCCCGTGTGTATGCAGTTTTGTAAATGTCATTTGTTCCCACCGGCACATGATGGCCTACTCTTACGAAAAGCGGAACAGGATTTAACGTGTGCGCAAGATGTTCTGCTTGCGTTGGCACACGGGGCCTTGGTTTAAAGTCTCGTCCGAAGGACTTTTGGGGAGAGTAGAGTCAGTAAAACAGAGAGAGAGAGAGAGGAGAGAGAGAGAGAGAGAGAGAGAGAGAGAGAGAGAGAGAGAGAGAGAGAGAGAGAGAGAGAGAGAGAGAGAGAGAGGGAGAGAGAGAGATAGAGAGAGAGAGGAGAGAGAGAGAGAGAGAGAGAGAGAGAGAGAGAGACAGACAGACAGACAGACAGACAGACAGACAGACAGACAGACAGAGACAGACAGAGATAGAGAGAGGAAGAGAGAATGACAATAATTTATTCAAAAAAGGCCATGGCCCCATCTGAAAAGGTATACATCACTGGTATTGCTTGTACCTTCCACACTTAGGTCCTATACCTCAAACACATGTATACAAAACATTTTTTTATTTATTCCAAAGTGATGTTATGACAACTCTTTTCTTTACCTAATAAGAAGTCTCTGCTCAATGTTGTTAACATGATTGATATTACCAGAAATAACATGTGATGTAAACTTTGTTCAAAGAGTTTGATAAGTGTAAACAATTTTTTTGTTTGTTCTATAGTTATTGTTCAAAATATTCAGTTACATGGTGCATGTATGTTGTTCAGTTATGATTTTGTTTATTGTTGTTATGTAAAATCCTCCATATCCGTAAACGGATGACAGGAAAAACATCTGACATCACTGTTTCTCTTTGTTTGAAGGACTCCTTATAGTGGTACAGAGCAACATTTCAAATAACTTTCTTTACGAATATTTAAGCATATCTATCTATCTATCTATCTATCTATCTCTCTCTCTCTCTCTCTCTCTCTCTCTCTCTTCTCCCTCCCTCCCTCCATCCCTTAGTCTTTTTAAACATATACATCACCGTTTTATAGATTTTTATTCCAACATCCCCTTTTTAAAAAAACAACCCCCCCCCAAAAAAAAACGGGGAATCGGCACTTACTTCCTGCGGCAGGGCGGAAATCCCGGAGGGCAAGGTCAAGGCCGCGACCTTGGTGTCCTGATAGAGGGCGAGGGTGTCCCAGACACTGCAGGTCAGCACGACCTCCTGCACATTCTTGTCCAGCAAGTTCAGGCCAAACATGCCCAGCACCCCCGACCTGCACACATTATTATTTTTTTTCTTGTGATGGGGTGGTAATTAGATTACTTCCCATGCAATCAGAACTGCCAATTGCAGCATTGTGGATCTAAATTTAGATCCACACCTGTGAATTGTGCGACGTTCTGTATCATTGGGGGGTGGTTGAAAGCTGTCCTCTGCATGCACTTTGCCCATAGCGGTAAAATGTAGTATTTATGCCGCCTCTGTTTAGAGGCCACATTCCCACTGTCTGACCGTGCTGTCATTGCCCAGAAGTTGTACAGAGTTGCGGCAGATCAGATATCTGCACTCTGTTACATTCTTTTTATTTCTATTATTTTGATTTCATTCTCTATTTCATTTTGGTTTTTGGTTTTGCCCTCTTTTAGGGTCAGGGGAGGTAAAGCAGCGAGGGAGAGGAGATGGGCACCGCCTGCCCTCAATATGCTGGCCCCTAGAGAAGCTGAGGTCTCTGATGCCTCGCTCCCCTACGACCACAAAGGTTATGGGACACCTTTACCTTTTACCTTTCATTTTGAGAACAGTGGATTAAGCACTCATGTTCTTTTTTAAAAAAAATTGTTTTTTACATCCAGGCCCTGAGTGTGTGTGTGTGTGTGTGTGTGTGTGTGTGTGTGTGTGTGAGTGAGTGAGTGTGTGTTGTGAGTGAGTGAGTGAGTGTGTGTGTGTGTGTGTGTGTGTGTGTGTGTGTGTGTGTGTGTGTGTGTGGTGTGTGTGTGTGTTGTAAGTGAGTGAGTGATGTGAGTGTGTGTGGGGTGTGTGTGTGTGTGTGTGTGTGTGTGTGTGTGTGAACGTGTCCATACATGCGTGCATGCATGTGTGTGTGCATCAACTCACACACAAAAAAAGATCTAGACCTATGCACAATACCACCCTGTGACACTATCACTATCAGCTCTCACCTGGGCAGAGTCAATTTACACACACAAAAGATGTACACCTATACAGCACTCACCTGGGCAGAGTCAATTTACACACACTAAAGATGTACACCTATACAGCACTCACCTGGGCAGAGTCAATTTACACACACAAAAGATGCACACCTATACAGCACTCACCTGGGCAGAGTCAATTTACACACACAAAAGATGTACACCTATACAGCACTCACCTGGGCAGAGTCAATTTACACACACAAAAGATGCACACCTATACAGCCCTCACCTGGGCAGAGTCCATTTACACACACAAAAGATGCACACCTATACAGCACTCACCTGGGCAGAGTCAATTTACACACAAAAGATGTACACCTATACAGCGCTCACCTGGGCAGAGGCAATTTACACACACAAAAGATGTACACCTATACAGCGCTCACCTGGGCAGAGGGGAAGCCTGCACCACTCGCACGTTGTGGTTTTCCTCAGGGATGGTGCACCTCAGGCGGTGTGCCCCCACCATGCGCCTCGCATCACTGTACACCGGCAACACCAGGCTGTTGCTGGCCACATCAAACCGCACACCGTATGCTTCCAACGTGCTGGGGTTGAGCTCCTTTCAACAGAAATTTAGGAACAGAATGAGCGCTAAAGCAGTCACCACCAAGACCTAATGTTAAAGGTTAAAGTCTGTCCCAAGCCTAAGGCTCATCAGGC
>CM060342.1:41369658-41372158 GCA_030674155.1 Stramonita haemastoma
CTATTTTCCCTATATTTATCGGTACAAGGTGCGATAATGCGCGACGCTTTGAATTCCCTCCCCTGACCTTAAAAAACACCGTTGTCTTCTTTAAAACTACTAAATTTTATAATGGCTTGTCGCCCCATGCGCTGATTTGCCTCCCTTAGCAAGAACACTGTTGCCTTCTTTGTTACTACTAAAAGTCATAAAGGACCGTCGTTTGAGGGGAGTTAACTAAAGAAACCTAGTCGACGAAGTCTTTCGTGTTGAGCTTTGCATACAATTGATCACACCATTTACATCTCCCAAAATATTATTCTGTCGGTAGATATCCTAAGATTATTTTTTTGTATGACTTTAGGAAAAAGTTTGTTTTAAGCTGAAAGAAATCATACCGATATATCGAATATTCTAGAGGATGATTCTTTTCTGGAGATCTCAAATCAAATCTTTTTTTTCTTAATTCGATGTTAATGAATAAGCAATCATGTGCTTTAAAAAATGTGGTTTTTTGCATCCAGTCCCAGAGAGAATGAATGAATGAATAATCTTTATTTTTCAAGGGTAACAGAGTAACCATTTACATACTTTTTTTCATCCGGTCCTTGCCCTGATTAGGGAATAGAAAAAAAAAGAAAAAAAAGAGACCCTACCAAAACAGGAGAAAAGCCAAAAGCAAAGATAAAACAGAAATCAACAAAAAGGAAAAACAACATCACCATCACTACGAATAGAAGTTCAACCTATGATTGTAAAAAGGAGATAAGTATACATTCAACATATGCATAGCCCCCACTGGATACATGAATACCTATTTCAGACAAAAGAGATAGATATGTATTCAACAACACAAAATCCTTAACCCACCAGACATTCATGTCAGGAGATACACTGGTTATAATTAAATCATATAAATCAAAATTGAGAAGTGACAGCAAAGAAGAGAGCAGCCCGAACCAAAAAAGATACATATTAAAACATAACGAACCTTTCTTACTTTAAAACAATATTATGACCCCCCCCCAAAAAATGTATATATAAATATATATATATATATATATAAAACAAAAAAACCACCCCAAAACAAACAAACAAACAAACCAAAACGCCCCCATAAAAAACAACCCCCCTCCGCCACCCCCCCCCCCCCCCCCCCCTTCAGAAAAAAGACTAATAGCAAACAAACATTTGATCAACAACATAATGATGTTACGCCCAAAATGACATTTTTCAAGTCATGTTTAAGAACATGAGTTTAAAGTGTTCAAAAAGGCGTAACATTTCATAATCAAAAAGTTTTCTATCTAATGAGAAGTTTAAGATATGATATATTATAAAAGTGGAGAGAGAGAGAGAGAGAGAGAGAGAGAGAGAGAGAGAGAGAGAGAGGAGAGAGAGAGAGAGAGAGAGAGGAAAAAATCTTGTTAATCAGATAGACAAAAAAGATAAAAATCTTTTGTAAAAACATCATACAACTCATTTAAAAGATATTATCAAGCAAATCTGCAATCAACACTCTCAAAAATTCATTTAAAACGAATCAAGACATGATCACATCAATACAGTCAACAGAGAATTCATCAGGCAAAAACAATCACAGAAAAGACAGAGAAACAGAGGCAAAACAGACAGAAAGACAGAGAAACAAAGGCAAAACAGACAGAAAGACAGAGAAACAAAGGCAAAACAGACAGAAAGACAGAGAAACAAAGGCAAAACAGACAGAAAGACAGAGAAACAAGGTAAAACAGACAGAAAGACAGAGAAACAATGGCAAAACAGACAGAAAGACAGAGAAACAAAGGCAAAACAGACAGAAAGACAGAGAAACAAAGGCAAAACAGACAGAAAGACAGAGAAACAAATGGCAAAACAGACAGAAAGACAGAGAAACAAAGGCAAAACAGACAGAAAGACAGAGAAACAAAGGCAAAACAGACAGAAAGACAGAGAAACAAAGGCAAAACAGACAGAAAGACAGAGAAACAAAGGCAAAACAGACAGAAAGACAGAGAAACAGAGGCAAAACAGACAGAAAGACAGAGAAACAAAAGGCAAAAACAAGCAAACAGAGACAGAGAAACAAAGGCAAAACAGACAGAAAGACAGAGAAACAATGGCAAAACAGACAGAAAGACATAAGCAGACAGACAGACAGACCGACAGTCAAACAGCTAAAAAGTCACAGTGCTATAATATAAACTCCAATCGATGCCATTCTGCCCCCTCTGTCAGATGAACAAGTCTGTGTGCCAGTCCCGGGACAAGGCAAATTCTTTTAGGCAACATTCTGTAGGAAAAAGCCACTCCGATAAAAAAACAACACACACAAAAAAAAATACAATTGCAGACAGGAAAAAAAAAACTTTAAGGGCAAAGGAGAGGCAAATTCTTTTATTCCAGGATAATAGATAAGCACTCGTGTGCTTTTTTACATCCAGTCCCCTCCAGCAAAATCAGTCAGTATTTTGAGAGAGAGAGAGAGAGAGAGAGAGAGAGAGAGAGAGAGAGGAGAGAG
>CM060342.1:41377158-41382158 GCA_030674155.1 Stramonita haemastoma
CACTTGTGGCGACGCGCTCTCCCCGAGGAAAGCAGCCCGAATTTCACGCAGAGAAATCTGCTGTGATATAAAGTGGTATTAAAAAAAAATAATGTATGCGTTTTTTGTTTGAAGATTATCTGTTTTGGAACGCGATGGCCTACTCTGCTAAAAGGCTAAATGGGTTTTAAAGTTTCCGAAGGATTGTCAGCGCGTGTTCACACATGGGACCACGGTTTATAGTCTCATGCAAATGACTTTAAGGAAAGTAGTCAGTACTTGTGTTAACTTCAGGGAGAAAATGCCATTGAACAGGTACCTGGGAGGTGGATCAACCCCAGGCCATCGGATCACAAGCACAACAGTTTAACCACCAGGCTCTCGCGCCACCCTTAACCATATTCTATCTTTTTTAAATGTTATTTTTAAATGCCTGGCTGCTACTGTGAAGCTGTAGATAGATGCTGACCAGGCTTTTTACGCCATAAGCAGGCGGAATTTACAGATCTTTAGGATGCCCATTTGATCTTATATACGTGTCTACACAAAAAAACCCGTAAAGCATTGGTAAGTCTACATCTCAATGTCGTAGAACAATACAGAAATTTGCATCCTTTATTCATCAAGCGCCATTGAGATTTATTTTACTTTCCTGGGTCCGGATTCGATCCCTGTTCTGCTGGAACTTTTTTCCGGAGAAAACTGACTTATTTTAAACAGATACTGAATTGATTTGTTTGAACATGCAAACCATCCGGATTGCTCAAGCTGCTTGTTGCTGTTTTCAGGAGTTCTGGCGCCAGACCAAAGTACCAAGCATCCCAGGGGTCTGGAAGCAGTTCCAGACTGCAGGTAAGGGTCAACAAGGAGGAGGAGGACAACACCCCCAGCCCCAGGTTTTGGCTGCCAACACCCAGACGTCCGTTCAAGAGATGTTTCCCCTAAAGTCAACATCAGTGCCAACTACACTCCCCGAAAAGTCCTTTGAGACCATAAACCGAAGCCCCCACCCCCAACCCCCGCATACGAAGAACATCTTGCACACACGTTAAACAAACCGTTTCGAAAGTGTAAGCCATTGTGTTCCGGTGGGACAGAATGACATTTGAAAAAAAATTGCTTGCACACAGGTGTTGTGTTTAGACATCATCCCCGAAGTCAGAATGTGGCTGCCTTAGCGGTGACCAAAAAGTCGCATTCACAAAATTTCACCATTGGAGAACTTGAGAGCTCGAACCCAGGAACGCAACAGCAAAAGTTCACCCCGTGAAATATCCTTTTACAATTTTGTTGGTTTTTTTAAAAATATTTTTAAAATGAATCTTATAAATTAGTTTTAGAACCGTGTCTACTATTAATTCATGTGGGACTGGTAATTGTTTTTTTTGTCTAAAAATTCGAATGAAATAAGAGTTTTTACGAGTACCTCCCCCTTGATAATGGCTATCAATGCTCTGTGATTTGTGTTTTTGGACATGAAACAAATTGTTCCCCGTTATTGGAAAATAGGTCCATGAGTTCCGTAGCCTATGCAGCCCTTGGGCAGTAAAAGTGTCAGACCTCGGAATTTTTTTTAAAAAATGCAAACAAGCAATGAAATAGCCATTCCTTTTGGGTGGAGCAGAAATGTGTAGTTAAAAGTCCTAAGAAGAATCACAGGATGATTAAGACGTTTGCTTGCCAACGAGTAAACCAGGGTTTTGGGTTCGATTCTCAGCCTAGCTCGCTCTTCCCATTTCGACGAAAAGAAATAGATCTGAATGTCAGAGTCCTTCAGATGAGACTATAAACTGAGGCCAACCCGTTCTGCTGTTCGGAAAAGTAGGCCATACTGCGCCGGTTGGAGGGGATTAGGTACCCCCTCTTCCAATATGCACACAGGTGGCGCAGCGCGCGTGCGCGCGCGCGCGCCCTAGCGCGCGTGTGTGTGTGTGTTTGTCTGTCTGTCCGTCCGTCTGTGTGTGTGTGTCTGTATAAATTGAGTGGTTATGTAGAGACATCAGGTTCGAAGAAGCAAGGAAAGGAAAGGAAGGGGTGTTTAGGAGGGTATGGATGCATATTTAAAGAAGTGGGGATAGATAAAAGATCCGGCTGATAGAATTTTTCTTACATTGTTTATTTTGGGCTTGTTTTGGGGCTTGTTTTTTTAAAAGGGATGCAACCTCATTTTTCTTACATATTTTATTTTGGGCTTTTTATAAAAAAGGGATTCAACCTCATTTTTCTTAGTGTTTATTTAGGTCTTTTTTAAAGGGATGCAACTTCTAAAAAAAATGTTTCGGGTTTGAAATCAATAAATTTGACCGGTCGCTTACCCAAAATCTCGCCATTCGGAACTCTAGCCAAGGAATAAACCAAAACTTGACAGCAAAATCATCTGTTGCCGAGACTAGGGATTCTGATTTAAAGCTCCATAATAATACTGTGAGCTACGAACCATTGTCTTTAGCTACTTACTATTTGTCTATGTGCCTATTGTGTCCATTTTTCTAACATTCAGACCGACCATCTGACAGACAACCCTTCCCCACTACTAACTCTTAACACTAACCTTTACACTAACCTTTACTCTAACCATTCCCCCCCTCCCAATGTGGACACAAAAGGCAGGTAGATATATGGTATGTGCTGGCGACACTTTTCTTCGTTCGCTCGTATTGGCTAGAATGCAAAGTGCCTGGTCTTTTTCCACGCTGCTCCTCTGCAGGAGGTCTATGCCTTGTTGGCCTCAGCCGACACATTCCCACTACAGGGCAATTCACTGACAAGTTTTCAGACGAGAAAAGATATGCAAGAAAAAAAGCACGAGAATAGACTGGGTCTGTAGGAAATAAGCAAGAGAGGATAGAACCGAAGGGAAAGTCAGAAAGACAGCGAAGGATAGAAAAGAGGAAATTTCTTTCAGAACTTTTCTAGAAAGTGGGGAAGTTCTTTATACTGAAAGAGCCCCCGCCGGCATTTTCGGGGATGGAGGGGGTATGTTGACACAATGCATAATTTTTTCAGGGTCAGTGGGAGGAGGGATGCTAGGATTTTAATGAAAAGGCTAGAAGGGGGGCGGGGGGGGGGGGGGGGAGCATTAAAGTGTTTTTGTATAATAGGGATGAGAAAAGTGATTTGCGAAAAAAAGTTGTATTTAAAAACAAAAGGAGAGGGTGCCGGTTGTAGAATGCCCAACTATTTAGCGAGAGGGTACATTAAAAAAATTGTTTAAAATCTAAAACAGAAATAGGTGGCACTGATGTTATAAAGAATAATTGAATAATCATTGGAACAATGAACAGTGAGATTGCACTGCAGAAAATAGGAGTATGTTTTGTGTGTGTGTGTGTGTGTGTGTGTGTGTGTGTGTGTGTGTGTGTGTGTGTGTGTGTGTGTGTGTGTGTGTGTGTGTGTGTGTGTGTGTGTGTGTGTGTTTTCGCGCCTGCGCGCGCACGCCTGTCTTGAGGTCAAGGTAATAAATTGAAAATAATAGCCGTTACCGAAATAACATGAATATGTTACCCGTGCATGTGGCGGGGTTTTGAAGAAAGTTTGTTAAATTGCTGGATTTGCAGGTGTAAAAAAAAAACATTGACTTAAAAAAAAAAACTCGCCGTAAATTTGGAAAGGTGGAAGAAGTGAAGTGTCGGATTTTAAAAAATTGCAGAATTAAAAAAAAGTGTACATCTTATTTAACAAACTTGCATTTGAAAAAGGCAGGATAGTTCCGTGGTCAAAATTCACTGTCAATGGGTACCCGCTCTCTTTAGGGTCAGGGAAGGTAAAGCAGAGAGGGAGAGATGGGCGCCGCCCTCAACATGCTGGCCCGTAGAGAAGCTGAGGTCTCTGACACCTCTCTCCCCAACAACCGCATAGGCTATGGGACACATGTACCTTTTTGTGAATTAGAGAAGGCATTGTGCCGTTAATTTCTATATTTTTTACTGGATAAGTTGCAAGAAAAATGTCAACTTTCCTTTCTCTATCATGTGTAAGATAGCCGGCATCTTGTATTAGTATGTCCTGTTACCTTATTTCCTTCTTGCCTGTTGCTTTGCCATAGGTCAGGGACATGTCCATTACCCAGGTCATAGCACTCCCAGCCCATCAGTAGACTGCTCCATCTGCATCTCTCCCACCAGTTTTTGATTCCCATTTTCAGCTCGAGATAAACTTAATCTCTATTAAAGTCTTATGGTTTTTTTTTTCTCAAAATGAAAAAAAAAAAAGCAATAGGTTGGAGATCTCACATTATAATTAAACAAGAAATCAAATAACAGAAAGGTAAATCAATTTTTTTTTAAAAAGAAAAAGAAGTAAAGAATAACTAAGAGACAAAGGGGGGGGGGGTGGATTGGAGGCCCCACTCCAGTTATTTTGTTTATTAGCAAGACTGGAGTGAAAGACATTACTTTGATCAGTGCTCATTGCTGCGCGATTTCTGGTCTGCTTTCTGGCATTGGTCCAACCTTTGAATTGTACTATCTGTTATATATGCCTGCTTTTCTGAAAGCACGAAGCTCCACCTGAATGTCTTTAGCAAAATTCCAATATAGCGAATGTTATGAAATACTGTATTCTTGTAATAGTACAATGGGGTACAGTTTTTGATGGACCTTTTTTTATTTATTTATTTTTTTTTTTAGTTAGCCTGTCTTGTTTTTATTTCCCTACTCTCACGATACCTGGGTTGTGTAAAACTAGATCATGGTTTAGCATGTGTGATTTGTTTAATCAATGGGTGATGGTAAACTGTTTACAAGCAGTTGTAAGAAACAGTTGGCTCTATTTCAAGGGATTTACGTAAACAGTGTGTGTGTGTGTGTGTGTGTGTGTGTGTGTGTGTGTGTGTGTGTGTGTGTGTGTGTGTGTGTGTGTGTGTGTGTGTGTGTGCGTGCGCGCGCTTGCTTTAAACAGGTTTGGCAGAGATTTTAGCACAGGAAGTTTTGTAACGTGCATTTTAGCACAGGAATGTATTTTAAAAATTTCTTTTTTTATTTATATCGAGGATAATGGAATAAGCATTTGTGTGCTTTTTT
>CM060342.1:41392158-41394625 GCA_030674155.1 Stramonita haemastoma
GACAGACTGACAGACAGACAGACAGGCGGAGGAGGAGGAGATAGAGGAGGAGAGAAAGGATGAAGAAGAAGAAGAAGAAGAGGAAGAAGAAGAAGAAGAAGAAGAAGAAGAAGAAGAAGAAGAAGAAGAAGAAGAAGAAAGAAGAAGAAGAAGAAGAAGAAGAAGAAGAAGAAGAAGAAGAAGAAGAAGAAGTGGAAGAAGAGAAGAAGAAGAAGAAGAAGAAGAAGAAGAAGAAGAAGAAGAAGAAGAAGAAGAAGAAGAAGAAGAAGAAGAAGAAGAAGAAGAAGACGAGGACGAGGACGAGGAGAAAGAAGGAAAGGAAGAGGAAGAAAAATAGAAGAAAATGAAGGGGAGAAAGAAAAAAAAGAGGAGGATGAGAATGAAAAAGAAGACAAGGAAAAAAAAACAAAAAACCCACCCCAAAACAAGAAGAAACCAAAAAAAAGAAAAAAGGAAACTATCGAAGAAACCGAAATAAAGAAAACATGAAAGGTCAACCAACCAGCCAACCAACCAACCAAACACGAAGACACAGAACAGAGACAGAGAAAAAAAAACCCAATTTATTTGTTTGGGTGGAAACACAAAACCAATGAAAAACGAAGAGAGAGGGAGTGGGCGAGCGAAAAAGAAAGTGTAATGGCGCCGACCTCTTCGGGGGAGTACTGAGTTACCATCGGGGACGAACTCATTTCAATTGTCTGAATTTCACACCACAGAGGAGGATCGTCTGCTTTCCGCTTCTGATGTCTTAGGTTCCGTTCAAACCCCAGCTCCCAGACTTGCTGACTGATTTCTTTGCTGTAAATGCTGTTACACCTCTCGACCTATACACTGCAAGACCTTGGGTGAGTGGAGGAGGATGAGGAGAATGGGAGAAGAAAAAACAACAACACCTTAACCTGAAACCCAAACATACTACAAATAGAATTGATAAACAAACAACATTAATAAATCAAACAAATAAACTAAATTAATAAATACACAAAAAAACAAACAAAATTGATAAACACAAACAAAATTAATAAACACACAAATAAACAAACAAAACTAATAAACAAAATTAACAAACAAATAAACAAACCAATAAACACAGGAAGGGAGGGGGGGGGGGGAGAAACATGCCTGTCATCTTCACCACTATGTAAAACTTTGCCGTAGTATAAGAGCCGAAAACCACAAGAAATGGAGGAAGCTGGCTGCAAAATCTGAAAACTTACTGATAAAAGCAAGCAAAAGACAGTGTTGATCTACGTTACGGACTAACGGGACAGCTCAGTGGTCAGAGCACTCGCTTTCCCGCAGCTAAGGTTAAGCAGCATCCAGCGTGGTTACCAACTGGGTGTGGTACAGTCCCCCATGTTCACCCAGCTGTTAATGGGTACCTGCTCTCTTTAGGGTCAGGGAAGGTAAAGCAGCAAGGGAGAGGAGATGGGCGCCGCCCTCAATATCCTGGCCCCTAAGAAAGCTGAGGTCTCTGATGCCTCACTCCGTTATGACCACATAGGTTATGGGACACTTTTACCTCTACCTTTAATCGACATTAAAAAGAACACAATGAATGAGAAACCATATTACTTTTTCTTTTTTTTTTAATCCAGACCTCACAATATAAGATAAAAAGTAGGGCAGTACAACTTTGCTTAAATCAAATAGAGAATAATGAAAAAAATGGTAAGAATAACAATTGACAAGCAACCAGAGGTAAGACAGTTTTTTTTCTATGCATGATTGTCGATGGTGAGGAAGATGGTAAAAAGTTAAAGGTTTCCATAACCTATGTGGTCGTAGGTGAGCGAGGCATCAGAGACCTCAGCTTATCTAGGGGCCAGGATAATTAAGGGTAGCGATTGGTAACCATGCTTGATGCTGCTATAACCTTGTCTTTGGGGAAAGCCAGTGCTCTGACCACTGAGTTTATCCTGTCACCCACGCAGATACTGTAAGGATGATGCTACTGAAGCGCACCAGCTCTGAGACTAGTTAGTTGACAGGGCTATATTCCATCCTTGCTGTCATAATTATTACACTTGCTATCCTAATAACTTCCAGCATCAACTGGACTTGAGAGGTGCAGACACCTGACGTGTTAGTCAGGTCATTTGAGTCAGACTCTTAAAACCACATCTATAATGTGCATGAAGCTAGACTGTGTGTGTAACCTTTGGCTTCCCACAAAAACCATAGCACACTTAGTCTGGGTAGGAGCTGGCCAGAGTCCAAGGAAACCTTACGATGCTTATTGGTTTTGAACCGGGGGCCTTCCATTCAGGAACCCGAGATATTAATTAACTTCTGTGCCATTGCCATTAGCCTGTCCGATTTTTCTTTTAATGAACTAAAACCAACAACGGTAGGTTCCAGCACGAACACGCACCACACACACACACACACACACACACACACAACACACACACACACACACACACACCACACACAACACACACACACACACACAACGGGCGGA
>CM060342.1:41394725-41397225 GCA_030674155.1 Stramonita haemastoma
ACTAAGTTTTAAGTTTTAAAGTGATGCATATGAGTTGATCTGTAAGTGTGTGTTTGAGGGGTTTTTGTTTTGTCTTTCTTTTTTACTTCCCAAGTGTTCTGCGTTGATATTTAAGTGTATGTTTGCATTTTTCTCCTAACTTCAAAGTGTTATAGGGATGACTGTGAGATGTGATTATGTGTGTGTGTGTGTGTGCGCGCGCGCGCACGCGCGCGCCCGTGCGTGTGTAGGTTTCTCTTTTTATTCAGATTTTACTTCAAAGCTTCGTATAAATGCTTGTTGTTTATTAATTTAATTTTTAACTTTAGAAAATGAATTATTTTTTTTTTAATTTCTTTTTATATCGCAGATAATGGTTTAAGCACTCTTGTGCTTTTTTACATCCAGCCCCCGTATGTATGCAGTTTTTTTTTAGTGTCATCTGTTCCCACCGGCACACGGTGTGTGTGTGTGTGTGTGTGTGTGTGTGTGTGTGTGTGTGTGTGTGTGTGTGTGTGTGTGTGTGTGTGTGTGTGTGTGTGTGTGTTAGTCTCTCTTCTCTCTCTCTCTCTCCTCTCTCTCTCTCTCTCTCTCTCTCTCTCTCCTCTCTCTCTCTCTCTCTCTCTCTCTCTCTCTCTCTCTCTCTCTCTCTCTCTCTCTCTCTCTCTCTCTCTCTCTCACACACACACACACACACACACACACACACACACACACACACACACACACACACACACACACACACACACACACACACACACACACTCAGTTTCTTAACCTTGCTTTTTTGTTATTTTTAAATTCTGAAGGTTTTTTTTTTTTTTTTTTTTGGGGGGGGGGGGGGGGGGCTTTAGACGGGTTGTTACTCCCAAGCATTGCTTTTCAAAGGGATCATTGTTGGGTTGTTGTTTTTTTGTTTTTATGTGACCAATGTGTTTGTTTTGAATCTAAGCATTGCTGGTTTCTGACTGGATTTAAATGAGTATTTATGAGTGTTTCGCTGTTTTAGATGATAGCATTGCTGGATCCTGCATTGTTCTATATCTAAGAATTGTTGTTTTATTTTTTTGTTTTGAATGAGAGCATTACTGGTGTTATCTTATCTGAGTATTGCTGTTTTTCTTTTAAATCCTTGTATTATTCAATATTTTAAGAACAAATCTGAGCATTGCTCCTTCTCTTAATAAATCAGATCATTGTTTGTTAGTTCTTAAATATGAGCATTGCCCTGAAAATCTGAGCATTGCTTTTTTTTTTTTTTTTAATCTGAGCATTGCTGCTTTATAATGAAAAAAATCTGAACGTTGCTGGGTGTTTTTTTTAATGACCATTGCTTTTCCATTAATAAAATCTGGGCATTTTGTTTGTTTTTTTTAATCCAAGCATTGTTGTTTTTACTTGAAATTTGAGTGCTGCTGGGTTGTTGTTGTTTTAATCTGAGCATCGCTGTTTGTTTTTTTTAATCTGTGTATTGTTGGGGATTTTTATTCTGTGCATTGCTGGTTTTTTAATCTGAGCATTATCTTTTTTATCTGAGCATTGCTGGAATTAAAAACATCTGAGCATGCTGTTTTTGTTTTTAATCGAACATTGCTGGATTTAAAAAATCTGAGCAGTGCTATTTTTTCTTAATCTAAATTTGTTAAATGCGAAATGTTTGTCGTTAGTGTTTGTATGGGAGATATTTGTAGGTATTTTTACATTTGCTAAATTTGTCATTAGTGTTTGTATTGGTAATGGTTGTAGGTATTTTTTACATGTGTTAAATACAAAATGTTTGTCATTAGTGTTTGTATTGGAGATGGTTGTAGGTATTTTGCATTTGTTGGGTAAAGCCCTTAGTGCTATCTCTGAAAATCTCTCTCTCTCTCTCTCTCTCTCTCTCTCTTCTTCCTCTCTCTCTCTCTCTCTCTCTCTCTCGTCTCTCTCTCTCTCTCTCTCTCTCTCTCTCTCTCTCTCTCTCTCTGTCTCTCTCTTCTCTCTTTCTCTCTCTCTCTCTCTCCTCTCTCTCTCTCTCTCTCTCTCTCTCTCTTCTCCTCTCTCTCTCTCTCTCTCTCTCTTCTCTCTCCTCTCTCTCTCTCTCTCTCTCTCTCTCTTCTCTCTCTCTCTCTTACCATCCATATTGAGAAATGTTTGTTCATATCTTGTACTCCCTTTTTGATAATTACGTGTGATGAATGTAATGATTTCCATGTAAAATTTTCATTAATGATCGTAAAAAAGGATAAAATAACACTGAACAATTTTGTCCACTACCACATAAAATATAATTAGAAACATACATTTTATGATTGTGCTCAGAAGATTGATAAGATATAAGATATTAGGGTATATATGTCCCAAAATATGTGCCTTACAGCGGATAGATTCCTCTTGTGTTCCGTTCGGTTATGATTTCACTCAGAATTCAAGGCATATATTTCCTTAGAATGAAGTGTTTTTTTTTGATGAAATGTGCGAGAACCAGTGAAAATGTGTGTGTGTGTGTGTGTGTGTGTGTGTGTGTGTGTGTGTGTGTGTG
>CM060342.1:41399725-41414725 GCA_030674155.1 Stramonita haemastoma
AGCAAAGTACAGGGTCTCCCCCACACGCGTGCACACAAACAAACGCACCTATAAACACCAGCGAGCGCGCGCACACGCTCACGCATACCCACCCCCCTATGCACAAAGCTGAAGAAGGCGGAAAAGATGTGAGGAAAAGTCCGCTTTCGGGCCCCTGACACCCGCACTTTTGCACAGCTACAGAGCCCACGGCACCAAGGCCGTGCCCTACTTTATGCATACAACCTTTGCAACCGTTTCCGCTATGTGTGGCGCTGTACCTGTGGCGACATCGCTGCCCCGAAGATGGCGATCCCGCTGGGACCGGGCCAAGTTTGTCGGAAGGAAAGCATTGTACAGTGTAGGCAATGATGAACCCTACAACTGCCATCCAATAATAATTTCATACAAAGTGATGCACCACAGCAAAGTGCAGGGTCTCCGACACACGTGCGCACACAAACAAACGCACTTACTAACATCAGCGAGCGCGCGAACGCGCGCAAGCATACCCTTCCCCCCTATGCATAAAGCTGAACAAGGGGAAAAATCCCTATGCAGAAACGAAAATCCAATGTTCATTGGTCTTGATCACGTCGTTTTCCAAAATCAGCACTAAGCTTTGATTTCCTTTAGGCCTAAGTACTAGGCATGGGTCGGGTGGAATTTGTAACCTTGTATCTGTTTCGTAGCAACCCGAGTTCTAACAATCTGTCAATCTGCAGGGTCTCCTCCACACGCGCAAACACAAAAAACCGTTCACACAAACACCAGCGAACGCACACGCACGCGCATGCATACCCACCCTCCCATGAATAAGCTAAAGAAGCATTGACCAAAAGATGTGACGCAAACGCCGTTTTCGGGCCCTCGCCGACCGCACTTTTCCCCGCTTAAAGAGCCCACTGCACCAAGACCGTGTTCTACACTATGCAGACAAACTTCACAACCATTTTCGAGATGTGTGGCACTGGAATTGTGGCGACTCCACGGCCCGGAAGATGGCAACCCCGCCAGTACATAGCCAAGTCTGTCGCCAAGAAACATGGTATAGTGTACGCAAAAACCACCCCTAGAACATACATCCAATAACAGTATCATACAATATCATGCATCACAGATATCTGCAGGGTCTCCGCCACACGCGCAAACACAAAAAACCGCACACACAAACACCAGCGAACGCACGCACGCGCGCATGCATACCCACCCTCCCATGAATAAGCTAAAGAAGCATTGACCAAAAGATGTGACGCAAACGCCGTTTTCGGGCCCTTGCCGACCGCACTCTTCCGCGCTTACAGAGCCCAGAGCACGAAAAACAGTGTTCTACACTATCCAGACAAACTTCATAACCGTTTTCGAGGTGTGTGGCACTGGAAGTGTGGTGACATCACGGCCCCGAAGATGGCAACCCCATCTGTACATAGCCAAGTCTGTCGCCAAGAAACATGGTATAGTGTACGCAAAAACCACCACTAGAACACACATCCAATAATAATATCATACAATATCATGCACCACAGCAATCTGCAGGGTCTCCTCCACACGCGCAAACACAAAAAACCGCACACACAAACACCAGCGAACGCTAGTACGCGCGTATGCATACCCACCCTCCCATGAATTAACTAAAGAAGCATTGAGCAAAAGATTTGACGCAAACGCCGTTTTCGGGCCCTTGCCACCCGCACTTTTTCGCGCTTACAGAGCCCACGGCACCAAGACCGTGTTCTACACTATGCAGACAAACTTCACAACCATTTTCGAGGTGTGTGACACTGGAAATGTGGCGACACCACGGCCTGGAAGATGGCAACCCCATCTGTACATAGCCAAGTTTGTTGCCAAGAAACATGGTGCAGTGTACTCAAAAACCACCCCTAGAACACACATCCAAAAATAGTATCATACAATATCATGCATCACAGATATCTGCAGGGTCTCCTCCACACGCGCAAACACAAAAAACCGCACACACAAACACCAGCGAACGCTAGTACGCGCGTATGCACACCCACCCTCCCATGAATAAGCTAAAGAAGCATTGACCAAAAGATGTGACGCGAACGCCATTTTCGGGCCCTTGCCGCCCGCACTTTTCCGCGCTTACAGAGCCCTCGGCACCAAGACCGTGTTCTACACTATGCAGAAAAACTGCACAACCATTTTCGAGGTGTGTGGCACTGGAAGTGTGGCGACACCACGGACCCGAAGATGGCAACCCCATCTGTACATAGCCAAGTTTGTCGCCAAGAAACACGGTAAAGTGTACGAAAAAAACACCCCTAGAACACACATAGTGGTGGTGGTGATCCTGATGGTAATGAGAACAATAAAAAATTATAGTTGTAATTTTTGTATGCGCGTTGTGTGGGCGCGCATGTGTGTGTGTGTGTGTGTGTGTGTGTGTGTGTGTGTGTGTGTGTGTGTGTGTGTGTGTGTGTGTGTGTGTGTGTGTGTGCTTGCGTGCATGCGTACGTGCGTGCATTTGTGTGTGTGTGAGTGTGTGTGCACGCGGGCACTCGCCTCTCTCTCTCTCTCTCTCTCTCTCTCTCTCTCTCTCTCTCTCTCTCTCTCTCTCTCTCTCTCTCTCTCTCTCTCTCTCTCTCTCTCTCTCTCTCTCTCTCTCTCTCTCTCTCTCTCTCTCTCTCTCTCTCTCTCTCTCTCTCTCTCTCTCCGTGTGTGTGTGTGTGTGTGTGTGTGTGTGTGTGTGTGTGTGTGTGTGTGTGTGTGTGTGTGTGTGTGTGTGTGTGTGTGTGTGTGTGTGTGTGTGTGTGTGTGTGTTTGTAGCCTACATGTGCATGCGTGTGTGCTTGCTTGCGTGCCGGTGAGTTTTAAGATTGAATTTTATTACTTTCTGTGATGAATGTTACTGTTTAGTTTTATGTGTAATATGGCTTATGACCCGCTTGAATAGTCCTCAAGTTTATTGAGAGGGTGAAGTGCTGGTATTGGTATAGGTATTGTCTGGGAATGTGTGAGTCCTGATGTTGATATAGTTACTGTGTTGTGGTATTTTTCATTGTTGACTTTTTTCCCTATTTACGTTATTTATGTATAGTCCGTAACTCACATGCTTTTCTCTCTTTGCAAGATGATAAAGTATTTGAACAGAATAGAATCAACCTGAATTGTTGTTACTGCTAAGTTGGTTATCTTAGTAAAATGACGCAGGTTTGCTGATAAAACCTGATTGAGATCATTGAGCTTAAAGACTGACTAGCTGACTGACTGATTGGCTTGTTGACTTGCTAACTGACTGACTGACTAGCTGACTGACAGACTGACTGACTGACTGAGTGACAGACTGACTAACCGACTGACTGACTGGCTGACTGAGCGGTTTTGGCCAGCTCTCTCTCAGTCACTTGATGGATTTGATTTGATTTGATTTGATTTATTCTTTTATATCGAGGATAATGGAATAAGCACTCCTGTACTTTTTTACATCCAGTCCCCGTGAGTATGCAGTTTTGTAAATGTCATCTGTTCCCACCGGCACACAAAGGCCTACTCTTAGGAAAAGCGGTACAGGATTTAACGTGTGCGTAAGATGTTCTGCGTGCATTCGCACACGGGGCCTCGGTTTAAAGTCTCATCCGAAGGACTTGAATCGAATTCCTTCATGATGAGAGCAAAATGTCAAGCCCTACAGTCATTAAACATTTGTTACTTTTTCAATATTGCATCAAGACTGTGCTTAGACATAACACACTTTTTGCATAATTACTGCTTGTACTCTCCATTACATTGTGAACACTGCAATGTCAAGTCACAACACACACACACACACACACACACACACACACACACACACACACACACACACACAACACACACACACACACACACACACACATACACACATGCACGCTGGGGGAGGGGATAGCATAGTGGTAGGACATCGGGCTCGCAATCTGACAACCCAGGCTGATTCATGTCCGAGGGGATTGTCCTCCTGGAGTAAACATCAGTGCAGACTCCATTCTCCCCAAAAGTCCTTGGAGGAGACTATAAACCGAGGTCCCGTGTGCGAACACACGCAGAACATCTTGCGCCTACGTTGAATCCTGTTCCGTTTTTCGAAAGAGAAGGCCATTGTGTGCCGACAGGAACAGACGACACAATTTACAAAACTGCATACACACGGGGACTGGATGGAAAAGCGCATGGGTGCTTATTCCATTATCTTCGATATAAAAGAATAAACAAATAATAAATGTAAAAACAACAATAATAATAGCAACACCATAACACACACACACACACACACACACACACACACACACACACACACACATACACACACACACACACACACACACACACACACACACACACACACACACACACACACACACACACACACACACACACACACACACTCACTCACACACACACACACTCCGATTAAGAACAGCAAATGCCATGCAATTTGATACATTTGTTTTATTGACATTCCTATTTTGACATTCAGCCTGATACATAAGCCTAGATTTATATATATATATATAATATATATGTAAAAATAGATCAGTTCTTTAATTATGATATCAACAAAAACAATAATAGTAACAAGCTAGACCACGATGACAAGAACAATAACATAAAGGTATTTGTTTTTATTAACAACATTGTAAAAAAACCCAATGATAACAAATGTAGTGATGATGATAGTAATAGTTGTAGTAGTAATTATAAAAGTAATGGTAAGGATTACAAAGAAGAATTTTGGAGAAGATAGGGCAGGAAGAATTGCAATGCATTGGGAGGAAGAACTGCAAAGAAGACAAAGAAATGGGAAGAAGAAGACAAGGAGGAGTTTACAAATAATTTGTAAAATATCTTTTTTTCATTACATGTCTGTGTGGTCCAGAGAGAGATGGAGGGAAAGACAGACAGACAAACAGACAGACTTACTTACAGATAGAGAGGGACACAGAGAGACACAGAGACAGACAGGTGATAATATTATTGATCACAGTGCTAAAGGAAATAAGATCAAGAGAAAAACAATCCAGGATGCTACACCAGTAATAACAGCACACTATGACACAAGATGGCATAGTTCAGTGGTCAGAGGGCTTGCTTTCCCCCAGCCAAGTTAAGCAGTGTCCAGCGTGGTTACTAATTGGATGGGTGACCGTTTGCGCGCTTTGGCTTCAGTACAGTTCACCCAGCTGTAAATGGGTACCTGCCCTCTTTAGGGTCAGAGAAGGTAAGGTAGCGAGGGAGAGGAGATGGGCAGAGCCCTCAATATGCTGGCCCCTAGAGAAGCTGAGTCTTGATGCCTAGCTCCCCTACGACCGCCTAGGTTTACCTGTACCTTTACCATAATACGTCTTGCAAAACTACACGTGTAGTATAGTAACAGTACACTATAACACATCATCACAAAGCTACACGTGAGTAAGGTAACAGTACTCTACAGCACATCATCACAAGACTACACGTGTAGTATAGTAACAGTACGCTATAACACATAATCACAAAACTACACGTGTAGTATAGTAACAGTAAGCTATAACACACCATCACAAAGCTACACGTGTAGTATGTAACAGTAAGCTATAACACATCATCACAAAACTACACGTGTAGTATAGTAACAGTAGCTATAACACATATCACAAACTACACGTGTAGTATAGTAGTAACAGTAGCTATAACACATAATCACAAACTACACGTGTAGTATAGTAACAGTAAGCTATAACACATCATCACAAAGACTACACGTGTAGTATAGTAACAGTAAGCTTATAACACATTATCACAAAGCTACACGTGTAGTATAGTGACAGTACTCTATAGCACATCATCACAAAACTACACATGTGTAACAGTATGCTATAACATATCATCAAATACACGTGTTACTATGCTTAACACATCATCACAAAACTACACGTGTGGTAACAGTATGCTATACACATCATCACGAAACTACACGTGTAGTATAGTAGGGTATGCTTTAACATATCATCACAAAAACAAAGAAGTAGAGACTTGGTTCTTTCCCACAATAAAGACAGGAAGTACAGACGCGGTTCTTTCTCACAGACTGAATACAGACAGAAGTACAGACATTCATAATAAAGACAGGAAGTACAGACGTGGTTCTTTCTCACAGACTGAATACAGACAAGAAGTACAGACATTCACAATAAAGACAGGAAGTACAGACGTGGTCTTCTCACAGACAGTTCATTCATCAAAACCATGGTCAGCTACACAAGCTACTCCAGGATCACCAGAAATACAGAGTCTTTGTATCTGTCATACAGCGAGCTTAATGCTGAAAAACCAAAAACACTGGTAAAACAAAACAAAACAAAAATATTCACAAATATTTTAAAGCCATTGTGGCGATAGAGTTTATATGGAAAAGTCTGATTATATACAAAGATTTACATCTAAAATAGAAAAAAGAAGCAAGCGATTGGTAAAACAGACATCTGGCTGAAGAAGGTAATAACAATGATCAAGTTTGTTCCCAAAGAATATCCAAATTTTATGAAAATAATCAAACGAACACACAACTCAATCCATCATTATGTAGTATGATTTTTTTGTATGCACACAATACTTCAAAGCCTAAAAACTCAAGTAAAAGGGAAAGGGGGAAAGACTGTGTGAAGGCAGGGTGCTGGAATGGGGCGGGGGATGGTGGTAGAGTCAGTGTCTACAACACCAGTGTCATTCATGGAAACCCTTCTGGGCCTGTGGGGAGTCAGTCAGTCTGTGTCAAAGCCTTAGGGGTTGGAGATTCAGGGGAGAAACTCGTTACAGGGACGTTGTGGGGATCCCCACCTCAGAGGGTGTCTCACACAGCTGGCTCATCATCACAGCCTGCTTCATGATTAAGCTTGTTGTTGTTAGTGTGGTGGCTTAGTAGTAGTGGTCTGCGTAGGTCTGCATAGAATCAGGCACTACTGAACACCACCATTGTGACAAGGCAGCAGTGCAGAGCCTCTCTGGCTGGTGGCTCTGTAACGGCCTGATATTGATAATCTCCCTACAGATACCTGATCCTGAGGATGAGACGTAACAGATGTGTGTATGGCTGGGCAGAGAGGTCGGAATGAGTGGTGTTGGAAAAGCAGAAGTGACAGACGATGAGAATGCAAGAAAAAAAAAGCTTTATTCATGGATTGATGGGCAAGTTATCACTACCTACTTTACCACAATGTAGTGATGGGGTGTATGAGTTCTTTCAGGGTTGACAACAGTGCAGGAAAACTCAGAAGAGTGGAGTTGAGTAGGGGGAGAGATAGAGACAGGTGAAGAGATGGAGGGGTAGGAGTTAGTGGGGGGGGATGGAACAAAGTAATGTTTATACATTTTATTGTTAAATCAGTATTTGTATAGAAAAGGGACTGATTAGATACAAATAAAAAAGCAAATGAAAAAAAAACCAAACCCCAAACAAAGCCCTACAAAAATACAAACAAGCACTCCCTACCCCCTACAGATCAAACAACCAAGCAGAATAACCATGCACAACCAGGGCATTCCCACACACATACACCAACATTCAAAGAGCAGAAAAAAATGAAATCCATCTATACAAATAAAAACAACAACACCATAGCAAAACCCCATTCTAATTGAATGAAAAGAATTTGTACAGAAAATGATCCTCAATGGGAGAATACATGGATATCGCAGAGGTAAAAGACAGTGCAGAACAAAACTGACCGTCCTGACCTTCTATACCTTCTCTGAAAGAAAACGCTTAAGAAAAAAAAACCCAGGTAAATAGTCATATGGAAGGATGATAATATAATTTTATGAACATGACCTACAGTGAGAATCATGTCTATCTTAGAATGAAATGAAATTTCAAGGCTCCCCCCACCCCCACCACCACCACATACTTACATTTTGCGGAAATCTCAATATCTACAATGATCGCAATCAGTGCAAGACTATCTTTTATACTAACACACTGGATATGTGTTGATTATAATTTCATGATAAAGCAAAAACGTTACATGTTTTATCATGGAAGCATGTATACACATATCAAATGTCTTTCTTACTCACCGTTTTAGCAGTTTAAGTATTTTATAGGAAAACGACTTGGTGTATTGACAGTTTGCAACACAGATCATTCATGATTATTATGTGAATGGGCATAAATCCTGTCTGTATAGACACACACATATCAGGAAGCTTATTTGATTCAAACTTTCCAAGATATTGAACGAGCAGAGATAAGTACAGACCTTAAAAATTCCACAAACAACCGGTCTGTGTCTATCTGTGTTTTTGCTTTGCTGCTCCCACATATTAATCATTATTGTGCTATATTTTCAGAAGGAAAACAACCTTTTTCTTTTTGACTTGACTTTGCCTTTGACATGAGGTGGTCTTTTTCCTCTCATTCATGAATCTATCTATCTATCTATCTATCTATCTATCTATCTATCTATCTATCTATCTATCTATCTATCTATCTATCTATCTATCTATCTATCTATCTATCTATCTAATTATCTATCTATCTATCTCTATCTATCTATCTATCTATCATCTATCTATCTATCTATCTATCTATCTTCTATCTATCTATCTATCTATCTATCTATCTTCTTCTATCTCCTTAGTCTGGCGACTGTGGGGGTACCCATGAAGACTTGACAACCAGTTCCCTCCATCCCTCTCTCCTGTTCTGCCTTTCTCAAGGTTTTGTTGAGTTCTAGGGCTGTCCATCGCTGTTGTTGTCCTCCCTCTCTTCTTTGGTCTGCCTCTTTTTCATCCTATGTGGTCTGCCTCTTTGTCTTCCTATGTGGTCTGCCTCTTTTTCTTCCTATGGGTCTGCCTCTTTTTCTTCCTATGGGGTCTGCCTCTTTTTCTTCCTATGTGGTCTGCCTCTTTTTCTTCCTATGTGGTCTGCCTCTTTTTCTTCCTATGTGGTCTGCCTCTTTTTCTTCCTATGTGGTCTGCCTCTTTTTCTTCCTATGTGGTCTGCCTCTTTGTCTTCCTATGTGGTCTGCCTCTTTTTCTTCCTATGTGGTCTGCCTCTTTGTCTTCCTATGTGGTGTCCATGTGGTGATCAGAAATCCGTGGATGACTTGGCTGCAGATGCGGTGAGATATTCCTTACCCAAAGCTGTGTCCTTACAATTGCAGCATCAGCCTTTGCAATATTATTTTTCTTACTTTGGAAATATGGATTCAGATTAGCCCATCCATGCTGGGAAGAACGAATGATAGAAAAGTAACCAATCCAATCCAATGTCATCCAATCCTGTTGTTTTTAGCCCCGCCAAGCACACACAGACGATATGGGGGCTGTCACCTCGTCAAATTTAAAACTCAGATGAAAACTGTACAACTAAAACTATACAGATTAAAATGGGGGTGTACAACCAGCTTAAAAAAATCTTGATACAAAGAAAGTAAAACCACATACAAAAAATGCACATGCACACCTGTGTCGTGTTTAGACATCTTCCATGAAATCGGAATGCGGCTACCTTCATGGAGGGCGAAAACGGCCGTATGCGCAAAATTCTGACCATTGGTGAACCTCGGTAGTTGAACCGAGGGGAACGAAAAAAAAAAGGAATCTTATTGCCATAAAGGTCATGTAGACTTATTTGACACGGTACAAAAGCATCGGGGACGGGATAGCTCAGTAGTCAGAACGCTGGCTTCCCCCAGCCAAGTTATGCAGCCTGGTTACCAATTGGATGGGTGACCGTTTGCGCGCCTTGGCTTCAGTACAGTTCCCTCACTTCACCCAGCTGTATATGGGTACCTGCCCTCTTTAGGGTCAGGATGGGCGTCCGCCCTCAACATGCTGGCCCCTAGAGAAGCTGAAGTCTCTGATACCTCGCTTACCTACGACCACACAGGTTATTATGGGACACCTTTACTTTTACCTTTAAAAAAGCAACAAAATTGTTCATAATCGTCCACTAACTCAGAGTGACTTAAATGTAGGAATACATAAAAATATATTGCAATATAATTCCATTTTCCTTCTTTTCTCAAAACATTCATACACATGTTTTCTAAAGCACTGCATTTTACTTCCCTTTCCCTTTTTTCTCAAAACATTCACACACATTTTCTAAGGTCTTTTTGATAACGACCAAATGCAGTTATATTTGTTATTGTGTCTGTACTCCTTTTTTTAACGTTCTTTGTCTATGGCTTTCATTTTAATTCACAAATATGTTTCTGATTACACCATTTAAGACACACTCATCAAGTAAATTCATATGTAAGAGTAGTAAAATACAAAAAAAACAATAAACAAAAAAACAAGTGCTGGTAACCGCTACAACTCATATCTGGTTGCTAGAAGGGTTTTTCAATATTCAAAAAAAGAGACAAACAATAACAACAACAACAACAACAACAACAACAACCACAACAACAAACTACTCAGTTCTGGTGTCCGAGTTTAAGGTCCTCTTGCTGTAAGGACCATACGATCTGCCCCACCTGCCTTCAACACCATTCTGGATGAGCCATCATCAGAGGTCTTGGCCGCTAGATTGCTCTACATCCCTGGTGCCTTAAAAAGAAATGCCTCTTTAAAAAACAAACAAAACAGAGGTGTTACTGCTTAAACAAAAAATAAACAACAATCCCGTGGCCTACTAAAGCCATCACCAAAACTTGATAATAAAGAGAAAAAAAGGAATTGCAAACTGCAAGGTTAAACCACTTGGCTAATCCTCTCTCTCTCTCTCTCTCTCTCTCTCTCTCTCTCTCTCTCTCTCTCTCTCTCTCTCTCTCTCTCTCTCTCTCTCTCTCTCTCTCTCTCTCTCTCTCCTCAAAAATATTAAACTGCTGTTACATGGCACAATAGCAAAAAGTAATATCTCACATCACTCACGCTATGAACGAATTATCTCCATGTAGGATATTTACTCGCCATGACAATAGCCTCCATTTCTTTAAGTTAGGATTATTTCATGGCATTTTAGGTGGGGAGGGAGGAAGCGGGGAGGGGCGGGGGGCTGTTTTATTTGTTCTTATCTTTTTCTGGGCAGGAGGGATGGATGGATAGATAGGTGGGTGGGTGGGTGGGAGAGAATTCAGGGCTTGTTGTCCTTTACTGACTGGTGACACATGGTGTCAACGTGCTCATTCATTCAGCATTTCACCAGGTTCACTACTGGCTACAAGATGTTGTGCCAGAGGCGTCAGTGGAGGCATGATTACCACCACCACCACTTTCATCCTTATCACCATTACCATCACCATCACTACCACCACCATCACCACCATCACCACCACCACCACCACCACCACCACCACCACCATCACCACCACTTTCATCCTTACCACCACCATCACCATCACCACCACCACCACAACCACCACCACCACTTTTCTCTTTACCACCACCACCATCACCACCACCACCACCACCACCACTACCGCTGCCACCACCACCACCGCTACCACCAGCACCACCAGCACCACCACCATCGCCACCACCACCACCACCACCCCCTCCTCCTCCTCCTCCTCCTCCTCTTCCTCAGGCGTGGTGTGTCGCACAGTGAGGATTCTGCCTCCCCTACAGCCCACCCACAGCCGTCCCAGGAGGTCAAGGTTCAGAGCTGTTGGCTGCACCAGCAGTGGACAGCCAGGGGTCAGGAATCGGGAAAAGGTCATGCAGTCGTCCTTGACCTCCACCACGTGAATGGCGTCGTTCAGTTCGTCTGCTATCAGCAACACCTGTTACAAAGAAGGAGTGACAGCATAGTTAAAAGTTCTGCAGTGTAAACATTTATGACAGAGAGGTTGGGATTTTGCTCCCTAGTTTTTAGCGACAAGACTCTATCTTCACCTTCACCTTCACCTGTCCCGTAGTCCCGCGGACCGTGGGGGAACCACTGAAGGTTCTGCAACCAGCTTCATCCACTCGCCCATTGTCCTCTGCCCTTTGTAGCAGATCGCTCCACCCCAGTCCATGAAGAAGTGAAAACCAGAATAAAGAATGCCATTGGACCATATAAAGAGCTGACTTCTGTGAAAAAAATGGAAGCTAAAGAGGTTCGAGGCACGTCACACAAACAAGACTTAGCGGGCTGGCCAAGACTGTTGTACAGGGAACAGTAAAAGAAGGGAGACGAAGAGGCAGACAGAGGTAAGGATTGGAAGACAGCACCAGAGAGTGGACAAGACTCTATACCACCTGGAAAGGAAACTCCACAAGTTTTTTTTTTCCAGGGAACCTGAACAGTATTGCTCCTTGCTGACTCCAGTACCCTTCTGTGGGTGCTGAAGGTCAACACTCACAGCAGATGTGGACAGTAGAGGCCAAGCAGTCTGAAGACAACGCCTTCAAAAAACTCTTGGACATCTCGTCCACAACAAGGCACAAGATGAATGGACATGCCAGACAGAAATGCAAACTTGTTTATAGCTTCTCTGTCCGTCCTTAGAGGCCCTGTCAAAGCTGTCATCTTGTAGCATTTCTTAATCTCATATTAAAATGTGCAACTACAATTATTCTACGGATTTAAATAACTTATACTTCTCTCTCTCTCTCTCTCTCTCTCTCTCTCTCTCTCTCTCTCTCTCTCCTCTCTCTCTCTCTCTCTCTCTCTCTCTCTCTCTCTCGCTCTCGCTCTCGCTCTCGCTCTCTCTCGCTCTCTCTAATAGCCTAGTGGTCAGAACATTGCGCTGGCAATTTGACGACCCGGGTTTGAGTCCGGTCGAGGAGATTTTTCTCCTGGAGTTAACATCAGTGCTGACTCCACTTTCCCCAAAAGTCCTTCGGATGAGACATTAAACCGAGGCCCCGTGTGCGAACGCACGCAGAACATCTTGCGCACACTTTAAATCCTGTTCCGCTTTTCGTAAGAGTAGCCATCTATGCCTGTGGGAACAATGACATTTACAAAATTGCACACACACGGGCTGGACGTAAAAAGCACAGAGTGCTTATTCCATTATCCTCGATATAAAAGAATAAATCAAATCAATCAATCAAATCAAATCAAATCACACATCAATCGTCTCTTCGCTCTCTCTCTCTCTTCTCTCTCATCTCTCTCTTCTCCTCTTCTCTCCTTCTCTCTTCTCTCTCTCTCTCTCTCCTTTCTCTCTCTCTCTCTCTCTCTCTCTCTCTCTCTCTCTCTCTCTTCTCTTCTCGTCTCTCCTCTCTTGCTCTGTGTGTTGTGTGTGTGTGTGTGTGTGTGTGTGTGTGTGTTGTGTGTGTGTGTTGTTGTATGTGTATGTGTGTGTGTGTGTGTGTTGGGGTGTGTGTGTGGTGTGTGTGGTGTGTGAATGTATCTCACCTCCTGTCCTTCCAGCATGAAGAAGCAGACGTCAGCAGGCTGGCAAGGTGTCAGAGGAGGCTGGTATGTAGCAATGGCAGCGCGCCAACCACGTCTGAACAGTCTGACCTTCCGGCTCCTGTCCTTGCTTGGTGGTCTTGGTTCCTCCACCACAGCAAAGAGGTCTGCTGCAGAGTTGGTGTCCACAGCACGGTGAGGGCCGCAGGCAATGTTGATCAGGTGACGAGTGTCTGTTTTAAAAGGTTTCTCACAGACAACTTTTTCAAAACTGACATCCCCCGTGGTCGAGTCAGGACTGGTTTTCAAACGATAGTGTGTATCAGGATCACCATTTTTAACGTATGTGTTTCTATTTTCTGTCTTTGAAAAGAAAAAACGGATAAAAGTTCCGAGCTCCTCTGTATCTGTAACTAAGAGATCTCTCATCTAGTGTCTTTGATATCCATTTACCATCTCTTGACAAACACTGATCATATGCCTCTTTGTCTTTGTATGAGGACTCAAATGTGACACATGCACGGTCATCTCCTGGGCACACACAGAAAACTACAGAGTCCTCATCTTCCCCACAACAAACCTCCTCAGTGACTCTGACCTCAGCAGCATGTGTGTAGGCATATTCTATCTGCTGTGCTTTGCCAATGAAGTTCTTCATGCTGACAAACATGGCCTCCTGTTCTGGAATGTCTGCCACATGAACTGGCCGAGAGATGCTCTGCAGCGGCAAGACCTCCATCTTCTGCAGGCTTTCTCTGCTTCCGCATCCTGTCCTGACGTCTGTGGCAGTGTTGACGATGGCACAGCTGTCGCCATCTTGAAGCGCTCTGTCTATCTTCTGGTCGAGGACTTCCAGTTTCTGAACATTACCCAAGATGATCTGCAGGTCTTCAGACAGTGTGTCTTCAGTTGTACAACAGGCGTCCTCCAGAGATGCCAAAGCCTCTGACAGATATCTCTCTGATTCAGCCACCAGTGTGGCATGGCGATGTCGAATTTTAGTTTCAATGGCCGCCTTTTTCTTTTGAATTGATCCAGGTTTTTACTATGTTCCGGTAATCTTTTCTGGATTTCCTCTTTCATTTCTCTAACCCTTACTTTATCTCCAGACAACTGCTCTTCAGCAGCTTTCCTTGCATCCTGAAGGGTCTGGGTTTTGTGATGGAGATGTGCAGTTACCTTACAGTCTATACACAGAAGAAGGTCGCAATCCGAGCAAAACATGTCCAGCTGTTTCTGAAGATGAACAGAACAAGCAGTGACATTCCTGGCTCTGTCCAGGTCCTTCTCATCAATGTAGAAGTTAGACTGGAAGCCTGACGACCCCTCTGTAGATACCGTGATGTATTTACGACAAGCGGGACACGGGAAACCTCCCTCTGGGTGTTGCTGAATGAGGTCGTCTACACACTTCTTGCAGAAAGTGTGGGAGCAGGGCAAGAGTCTAGGGTCTCTGAAGATCTCCAGACACAAAGCACAGGTCAGTGCTTCTCGTTTGTTTGGAGTCAGGGGCACATAACTGTCTTGTGCTGCCATGTTGAAACTGGGAAAGTTGTCTTCCTTCGGCTAAGCAGTTTTGATTTGGAAGATCATTATGACGACAGAAGGGAAACACAAAGAGGAAGATGAGAAACAGGAAAGATGTCCTATTTTTCTAAAGAAAGGAACTGTTTCTTTGTTGTGTTCAGTTCAACATCAGTGACGCCATTAAGGCTGGTACACAGCAACAAATCCGACATCCCTCA
>CM060342.1:41422225-41444725 GCA_030674155.1 Stramonita haemastoma
TCAGAATAAAATTGAAAAACTAAGTATGAATACAGCCTTCATCAAGATAGAGAGAGAGAGAGAGAGAGAGAGAGAGAGAGAGAGAGAGAGAGAGAGGAGAGAGAGAGAGGAGGAGAGAGAGAGAGAGAGAGAGAGAGAGAGAGAGAGAGAGAGAGAGAGAGAGAGAGAGAGAGAGAGAGAGGAGGACAGACAGACAGACAGACAGAGACAGACAGACAGGACAGAAGACAGACAGACAGACAGACAGACAGACAGACAGACAGGACAGAAGAACACAGACTAGACCAACAGAGAGAACAGAGACGAGCAGAACAGAGGAGAGAGAGAGACAGGGGAGAGCAGAGACAGAGAGAGAGAGAGAGAGAGAGAAGAGAGAGAGAAGACAGACAGACAGACAGACAGACAGACAGACAGACAGACAGACAGACAGACAGACGACAGACAGACAGACAGAGAGCAGACACACAGAGTCAGACAACAGACACAGACAGACAGAAAGACAGACAGAGACAGACAGAAGAAGAGTCAATTCATATACAGATTCACATCAAAAACTACACTGGAAGTATGCTACATGCTAGCACACGAATCTTAGGCCTAGTCGTAAAACGCCACACAACCTAACCTCTTGAATTACTTGCTAAGCTTGACAACTGCGTACCATTATTCCCCCCAAAACACCCCACAGAGTGTTATAGTCAGGCTATACAGGACTTGATCTGTGGCTGTCAACTATTGTGCAACGCCACATTCACGCGCATAGCAACACGAGCTGTTTTGGTAACAAGCGTATTGTAGGTTTGAATACACTTTTCCAGCCTAACCGTCTATTACTGTGCTGTGATTCTCGCTCCCTCTGCTCGGCTGCAGATACTTTGTCCTTAAGAATACCTAGATTCAACCTATCTACCGTTGGCGCGGCTCTTTTTCTGTTTCTGGTCCATTGATCTGGAACGACCTCCCTCTCTCACTCCGCAAAAGCCTACTTATGACACTTAAAAATCCAACCTCAAGACACACTTATTTCAAACCTATAGATTTTTTCCTTCTGTTTCCATCTCTTCTCCACCCGCTATCGACATCTACCTGCAAAAGTGTATAGCCTTTGTGCGCGCGCCTTGTGTGTGTGTGTGTGTGTGTGTGTTTTGTGTGCTCGTGTGTGCTCTTGGGTGTGTGAGTACGTTCAAATTTGCTAGGACCATAGACTGCTTTTGATTGCTTGTGTGATGTATAGGTGAATGCAAGCGCTTTGATTTGTTTTTACAAGATATAGTGCTATATAAGTTCCATGCAGCATTATTATTATTATTATTATTATTATTATTATTATTATTATTTATTATTATTATTATATTATTATTATTATTTTTATTATTATTATTATTATTATTATATATTTATTATTATTATTATTATTATTATTATTACTATAAAAGAGCACACACATACCCAGATACATACACATACACATACACTACACACACAGACACAGACACACACACACACACACACACACACACACACACACACACACACACACACACACACACACACACAAGCACCTGAACACACACACAACACACGCATGCACACACAGGCACATACACATATACACACACCACACCACACCACACATTCACACACCACACATACACACACACTCGCACACACACGCACACACACATACACATACACACCACACGCACACACACGCATGCACCACACCACATATACATACGCAGGAGCACCAATACAAACTAGTATTATGTTTCAAAAGGGTGAGAAATTCACTGGGTTACAGGCAAGCATGGCTAAAAGCAATCCATGCACACACACACACACACACACACACACACACACACACACACACACACACACACACACACACAAACACACAGACACATACACAGACACACATGTACACAAACACAAACATACTCGCACAAGCACACATACACACGCAAAAACATACTGGCAGGCATGCACAGACACACAAATGCACATGCACGCACACACACACACACACCACACACACACACACACACACACACAAATACACACACACACGCACTCACACACACACACACACACACACACACACACACACACACACACACACACACACACACACACACACACACTGAGCTAACCTATATGTTACTCTTCACAATTCAAATAGATAAGTAAAATAAAAGTTAATGAGCCCTTGCAGAATTTTTTTTTTACACTGATTATTCTTTAGAAAAAAATGACAACAGAAAAAAACATAGAAATAAATAACTAGCTTAAACACATTTCAAGGGGACAAACATGCCTTAAGATATTTTTGTTGTTGAAAATACAGGTAAAGAAATAAAAACCAAACACATCTACACAGATCGAGTTGCTTAATGCACAACAAGCCTATTTCATATCATGGCTGCCTGTTCACTTTTTAAACTTCCGCCTTTGGATTTTCAACCAAACCCTACATTTTAAACAAAATCTGAACTACCAGAAATTGACTTGAAGGAAAAAATGAGAGATATCAAAGAAACTGAATGTTGCTGGTAATACTATTGATGGACAGCTGGAGCAAACTAAACCCAAAGAAAGCTTACGGTTTGTTGTGACGTGGCAGCCATTGTGACAGCTCTGCTCCGGCTGTCTGTAGTGGCTTCCCTTAACACTGCACCCAGCCCTTAGGCCACCTGCTGTGTAGGCCTACAAGGGCATTGGACTTTCTGCCAGTGTGCTACTTTCAGTTTAGGTCTCTCTTTGTCTCTGTCTCTGTAATTTTCTGCCAGTTTGCTACTTTCAGTTTAGGTCTCTCTCTTTGTTCTTGTCTCTATCCTCTGTACCTTTATTGGTAGTTGTGCTACTTTCAGTTTAGTTCTCTCTTTGTCTCTGTCTCTGTAATTTCTGCCAGTTTGCTACTTTCACTTCAATGCTTTGTCTGTCTCTGACTGTTTGTGCATTATAAAACAGATTGATTGAATGTAGAGGGTAAGACTAGAATTCTTATATCCAAAATAGTGAAGGATTCTTGGTGTATTCATGTTTTATAACTCTTTGCATACTACACTAGCTTTATCAAAACTGATGTAGACAGTCATTAATTTTAAATTCATAATACTAAATTTTGACTTGGAATATCAAATTTTCCTATATCTTGCAGCTTCTACTGTTATACCTGTCATTCAAAGAGTGATTTGATTCGTCCTTTGTGTAAAGACAATGTTGAAGATGAAAAGCATATCCTGTTGTACTGTATATATATATATATATATATATATATATATATATATATATATATATATATATTATAATTATATAATGTTATCGGATAAATATCATCTGTAAAGCCAACAGGGGCCAGGTGATTTAAAACTGTTTAAAACAACTTCCTTGACAGACGCTGTGGCCGAATGGGTAAAACAATTCGACTTCAATCCCATGGGCCCATGAAGTCTTGGGTTAGAATCTGGGCAGTGTCTGGTGAATCAAGGGTGGGAAATTTTACAATCTCCCAGGTCAACCTCAAGACCAGTGCCTTACTTCCCTTCCTCTACATACACATGCAAAAGATCAAATAATTATGCACATTAAAGATCCTGTGATTCATGTCAGTGTTAGATAGATTACGGAAACACAAACTTTGGTGGTCTAGAGGTAACGCACCTGCTAGAAAGTGAAAAAGCCTGGGTTGGGATGTGTGGTGGTTCAAATTCCGTTTAGGCCCAAAACGTTCCCCCCATCCATTACACAATGAGTAGTGGTGGTCTGGGCATTAGTCTGTAGGATGAGATGATAAACTGAGGTCCCGTGTCTTACACATCATTATTTAGAGCACGCTAAAAGAACCCACGGCAACAAGAGAGTTGTCTTTGGCAAAATTCTGTAGAAAAAATCCACTCTGATAGGGACACAAAATACAGTTGCAGACAGGGAAAAGAACCCTCCCCCCCATAAAAAAAACAAATGGGTGACACTGCACTTGTGGCAAAAGACTCTCCGACCCCCACCCCCCACACCCCCGACCGCACCCCCCCCCTCCCCATAGCAACCCTTATTTCATGCAGAGAAATCTGCTGTGACATAAAGTGGAATAGCATACTATAAAAATACCCAACATGCACTCCTGAAGTCCTCTTCTATAATTGTGACGCTCCACCACGAAATGAGTCGCTTAGCACATATTCCACTTTTCCGCTAGGAGCCATTAAATGCAGGTGAGGGTGAGGTTCTTGATTTTGAGATTTTGATAGATTATAAAACTATAGCGCTTATTCTACATTGTAGTGAAAAATCAAGGCATAATTTTGTTTCCTTTTGTCTTTAAAGGTGCTTTGAAAATAGCAAAGCCCTCATTCTGACCACCCATTCTGATGCTTAACTTGTCAATTTCTCATTTGGACATTTCCTGCAGTCTATCATTTCAATTTGTGATAACTTTTGATAGAATTGTCCCTTTTTCAATCTGTTTCTTGTATGATATAGCCAGTTTATTGCAGATTAACCACATGTTAATAACTAAAAATTGACCTCCGGTGCAATGCGACTCCTTATGTGGTGGAGCGTCACAATTGGTGGCCAGAAACCATCCCATATCTATGTCAAATCTCATCACTCTCAACTTTGGAGCTCCAAACCCCCCACTCCCCATCCCTCCCCCTCCACCTACCTTCCAAGACTTTCAGAAAAAAAAAAATCCTTCACATAAAATACTTTGTCTCATTGCCGATGCACTTCAAGTGCTGCTTGTGAAACGTCAGTGTCAGAAAGGTGAGTGCAACAAGGGAATAACTATAATAGCCATCTGCGTCCAAACGTCACCTATAAAGTGCGGCCCAAGTATCACTGGAAAAGCAGTCTATTTATAGCACCACTGGAATTCCCCTTCGCTTGTTCTACTTTCAGTTCAGGTGTAGTAGTGTCAGCAGTGAAAAAAAAAGAAAAGAAAATGAGTCAACTCTCGGTCTCCGTTCTATAATCTTCTAAATTTCTCGGCATCAATGTTGATGTTCAGATTTATCCCTTATTCTCCATTCCTGCCCCCCCCCCCCAAAAAAAAAAAAAATATATATATATATATATATATATCCACCCTCTCCTTCCCAAGTCTTGACGCATTGTCTATGACTATTCAGTCTGTAAGGCATACAGAGCAGTGTGTGTGTGTGTGTGTGTGTGTGTGTGTGTGTGTGTGTTTTTTGTGTGTGTGTGTGTGTGTGTGTGTGTGTGTGTGTGTGTGTGTGTGTGTGTGTGTGTTTGTGTGTGTTTGTGTGTGTGTGTGTGTTTGTGTGTGTGTTTGTGGTGTGTGTGTGTGTGTGTGTGTGTGTGTGTGTGTGTGTGTGTGTGTGTGTGTGTGTGTGGTGTGTGTGTGTGTGTGTGTGTGTGTTTCTGTGTATATGTGTGAGTGTTTGTGGGTGTGTATTTGTGTGTGTGTGTGTGTGTGTGTGTGTGTGAGTGCGTTTGTGTGTGCGTATGTGTGTGTATGTATGTGTGTATATGTGTTCGACTGTGGGAAAAAATTGTGCACAAAACTGCTTCATAAAGTTTGACTATTAAAAATCATTTCAAAATAAGACAATAAAATATGAAAACAAGAACTACAAGTGCATCAGTTAACTGTGAGACCAGAAATATGGACAACTTACCTGGAAATAACAAAAAAAATCCAACCCAAACAAACTAAACATGAAATTAATGGAGAACATATACATATATACATACATATACATGCATACTCATCAGGGAAAGAGACACATGAATCAAGGGTAGTGGATGAGAGATGATGAAAATATTTAGTAACATATGATATAACAGCTGATAAATGTTTAATATTAGAAGAATAAAAACTAGTTTACACTTGCTTCACTGTGTGTGTGTGTGTGTATGTGTGTGTGTGTGTGTGTGTGTGTGTGTGTGTGTGTGTGTGTGTGTGTGTCTCACTATAGTATGTGCACATTATGGCTTTATGAGTTTTGTGTGTAGGTAAGTGTTGTTCAAAGCTGTGGCTAAAGAAATTACAGTATAAGAAAAATGAGTTTTCAGAGTCTAATTTTGGCTAGGGGAAGAGACTGGGGTTTTGTGCATGTTCACATTATCATAAAACTTTGGATTAATTTTCAATGTCTACAGTATTGCCTCATTTACTGTGCAAATTCTCTAGCAAGTATTCCCCTGAAACCTTGCATGTAGATGCAAAAATGACTTCTGAGATAAATGCTATTATTCAAAAATTTTTGGTCCATCATAGTTTGAATTTTAAGCATACTTAAATTTGGTAATGTAATTTTGTTGATTTTAAGTAAATTCCAGATTGGTGTTGTCTACACCTAAGTGAATTTACATATCCTAATTTCTGTCCATGGTACCTTTCTATTCACATGTTTTGCCTTTGTAATGATATTAGTTTCAACATTCCATACATTAGCTAATTGTCCATGAGGAGATTACCTGTTTTTCACAAAATATATATATTTTTTTAAATCAAAAATATTTTCCCATGATATTCACTGTTGAAACTTAAAATTCTAGCTTTAAATAATGATTTCTCTTTCTGTGTAAAATATTACTGCAAAATATTTTGTAGAACCTGAGATACAATAATCAACCAAAATGAGCACCGAGGCCAGGAGTAGTCCCCCATTAAAATAGGTCTAATATTTAAGAAAATTCATATATGACCACAAAACTTTGTAGGTATGTATTTCTTTGTGTATTCAATCAGCATGTAGAGTTTCATAAAGATTAAACATTGGTTGCTAAGGAAATTTTAACAATGAAATTGTGATTCAGTTTTTCTTAATTTTCTCAAAATGGCCGCTTTCAGGTAAACCCTCTTCTAAACCCGCTATCTCAAAAACTAATAATCCGATTTTGATGGGGTTTTCACCAGTAGAAAGAGCATTCAAATTACATCTAGAATCTTATAAAATATGCAAAAAGCCGGATTATGACATCAGACTCCTTTTGTGCTGGAACGTCACATATATATATATATATATATATATCATATGTGTGTGTGTGTGTGTGTGTGTGTGTGTGTGTGTGTGTGTGTACGTGTGCGTGCGTGTGTGCATGCTTGCGTGCCGGTGAGTTTTTAGATTGAATTGTATTACTTTCTGCGATGAATGTTACTGTTTAGTTTTATGTGTAATATGGCTTATGACCCGCTTGAATATTCCTCAAGTTTATTGAGAGGGTGAAGTGCTGGTATTGGTATAGGTACTGTCTGGGAATGTGTGAGTCCTGATGTGGATATAGTTACTGTGTTGTGGTATTTTTCATTGTTGACTTTTTTCCCTATTTACGTTATTTATGTATAGTCCGTAACTCACATGCTTTTCTCTCTTTGCAAGATGGTAAAGTATTTGAACAGAATAGAATCGACCTGAATTGTTGTTACTGCTAAGTTGGTTATCTTAGTAAAATGACGCAGGTTTGCTGATAAAACCTGATTGAGATCATTGAGCTTAAAGACTGACTCACTGACTGACTGATTGGCTTGTTGACTGGCTAGCTGACTAACTGACTATCTTACTGACTGATTGGCTTGTTGACTGGCTAGCTGACTAACTGACTAACTGACTAGCTAACTGACAGACTGACTGACTGACTGAGTGACAGACTGACCAACCGACTGAATGACTGGCTGACTGAGCGGTTTTGGCCAGCTCTCTCTGAGTCATTTGATTGATTTGATTTGATTTGATTTATTCTTTTATATCGAGGATAATGGACTAAGCACTCCTGTGCCTTTTTACATCCAGTCCCCGTGAATATGCAGTTTTGTAAATGTCATCTGTTCCCACCGGCACACAATGGCCTACTCTTACGAAAAGCGGAACAGGATTTAACGTGTGCGCAAGATGTTCTGCGTGCATTCGCACACGGGGCCTCGGTTTAAAGTCTCATCCAAAGGACTTGAATCGAATTCCTTCATGATGAGAGCAAAGTGTGAAGCCCTACAGTCATTAAACATTTGTTACTTTTTCAATGTTGTATCAAGATTGTGCTTAGACATGACACACTTTTTGCATAAATACTGCTTGTACTCTCTATTAATTAGGGCAACAACGTAGTGACATTGTGAACACTGCAATGTCAAGTCATACACACACACACACACACACACACACACACACACACACACACACACACACACACACACACACACACACACACACACACACACACACACACACACACACTGGGGGAGGGGATAGCATAGTGGTAGGACATCGGGCTCGCAATCTGACAACCCAGGCTGATTCATGTCCGAGGAGATTGTCCCCCTGCAGTAAACATCAGTGCAGACTCCATTCTCCCCAAAAGTCCTTGGATGAGACTATAAACCGAGGTCCGATGTGCGAACACACGCAGAACATCTTATGCCTACGTTGAATCCTGTTCCGCTTTTCGAAAGTGTAGGCCATTGTGTGCCGGTAGGAACAGATGACACAATTTACAAAACTGCATACACACGGGGACTGGATGAAAAAGCGCATGGGTGCTTATTCCATTATCTTCGATATAAAAGAATAAATAAATAATAAATGTAAAAACAAAATTAATAATAACAACACCATAACACACACACACACACACACACACACATACACACACACACCACACACATACACACAACACACACACACACACACACACACACACACACACACACACACACACACACACACACACACACACACACACGCACACACACACACACACACACACACCCACACACACACACACACACACACACACACACACACACACACTCCGATTAAGAAAAGCAAATGCCATGCAATTTGATACATTTGTTTTATTGACATTTATATTTTGACATTCAGCCTGATACATAAGCCTAGATTTAGAGAGAGAGAGAGAGAGAGAGAGAGAGAGAGAGAGAGAGAGAGAGAGAGAGAGAGAGAGAGAGAGAGAGAGAGAGAGAAGAGAAAAGAGGGGAAGAGAGAGAGAGAGAGAGAGAGAGAGAGGAGAAGAGAGAGAGAGAAGGCAAGGCAAGGCAAAGGCAAGGCAAGGCAAGGCAAGGCAAGGCAAGGCAAGGCAAGGCAAAGTATTTTATTCGAGGATAATAGATAAGCACTTGTGTGCTTTTTTACATCCAGTCCCCGCCCTTTTCAGGGATACATCAAGTTGAAAAGATACTAAACAATAAAGCTTTACGTAAACCAAACAACACACAAGAATAAGGACACTATATATGATAAGGTAATAAAAATGCACTCGATCAGAAGACAAAAATCAGAAGTCACAATAAAAGATTTTGATTATGAAAGAATAGAATAGTGTTAATAGCTAAAGAGCAAACAAGAGAACAAGATGAAATAAACAACTGAAAACATCAATCCACCACCAACTGTCAAAAGTTATACATGTGATATAAATCATACATTTGGATAAAAGGGGGAAAATTAAAAAAAAAACCCAACTAATATCCTTATTGGAGGGGGGGAGATACTGCCAATAAACATACAAATAAAATCAACAATTATAATGATCCAAACACCAAAGTAAGGAACCATACCAAGTATCAAACAACAGGCAAGAATTAACACAGAGATACAATATTAAGGTAATGTTATAAAGTCACTGATTCAGAAACGAAAATGAGAAGTATAGTAAGAATCAATGAGGATTTTGAGTTGAATAAAGAAAGCAAGAAAAACAAAGAACAAACAAAAACACAACAAAACAAAGAAAAGGCGCAATAATTAAGAGTAAACATGAAAATATGATGAGGTTAAATGACTGAAAACATGAATCCACCACCATCTAACATCAAATAAGTTCCATAAAACATAAGATTTTGATAAAGGGGAGAAAGAACAACAACAACAGGTAAGGAATACGACAGAGATACAATATTAAGGTAATGTTATAAAAAGGCAATTATTCAGAAACAAAATATGGAGTAAGAATCAATGATTATTTTGATTTGGATAATAAAACAAAAACAAAACAAACAAAAAACAAATAAACAAACAAAAACAAAACAAAGCAACAAAAACAAAACAAAGCAAAAAAATAAAAATAAAAAAGGCGCAATGATTAAAGAGCAAACATGAGAATATGATGAGGTTGAATGACTGAAAACACAGAGAGAGAGAGAGAGAGAGAGAGAGAGAGAGAGAGAGAGAGAGAGAGAGAGAGAGAGAGAGAGAGAGAGAGAGAGAGAAAGAGAGAGAAGAGATGAGAAGAGATGAATAATATAATATATATATATATATATATATAAATATATAATAATATATATATATAATATATATATATATATATATATATATATATATATATATATATACTATGTCTGTAAAAATAAGATCAGTTCTTTAATTATGATATCAACAAAAACAATAATAGTAACAAAGTAGACCACGATGACAAGAACAATACCATAAAGGTATTTGTTTTTATTAACAACATTGTAAAAAACCCAATGATAACAAATGTAGTGATGATGATAGTAATAGTTGTAGTAGTAATTATAAAAGTAATGATAAGGATTACAAAGAAGAATTGTGAAGAAGATAGGGCAGGAAGAATTGCACTGCATTGGGAGGAAGAACTGCAAAGAAGACAAAGAAATGGGATGAAGAAGACAACAAGGAGGAGTTTACAAATAATTTGTAAAATGTGTTTTTTTCATTACATGTCTGTGTGTTCCAGAGAGAGACGGAGGGAAAGACAGACAGACAAACAGACAGACTGACTGACAGATAGAGAGGGACACACAGAGACACAGAGACAGACAGGTGATAATATTATTGATCGCGGTGCTAAAGGAAATAAGGTCAAGAGAAAAACAATCCAGGATGCTACACCAGTAATAACAGCACACTGTGACACAAGATGGGATAGCTCAGTGGTCAGCTTGCTTTCCTCCAGCCAAGTTAAACAGCGTGGAGCGTAGTTACCAATTGGATGGGTGACCGTTTACGCGCCTTGGCTTCAGTACAGTTCACCCAGCTGTAAATGGGTACCTGCCCTCTTTAGGGTCAGGGAAGGTAAGGCAGCATGGGGGAGGAGATGGGCGCCGCCCTCAATATGCTGGCCCCTTAGAGAAGCTGAGGTCTCTGATGCCTCGCTCTCCTACGACCGCCTAGGTTATGGGACACCTTTACCTGTACCTTTACCGTAACACGTCTTCGCAAAACTACACATGTAGTTTAGTAACAGTACGCTATAACAAATCTACACATGTCGTATAGTAACAGTACGCTATAACACATCATCAGAAAACTACACGTGTGGTAACAGTATGCTATAACACATCATTAGAAAATGACAAGTGTGGTAACAGTATGCTATAACATATCATCACAAAACTACACATGTGGTAACAGTATGCTAGAACACATCATCACGAAATTACACGTGTAGTATAGTAACGGTATGCTTTAACATATCATCACAAAAACAAAGAAGTAGAGACTTTGTTCTTTCCCACAATAAAGACAGGAAGTACAGACATGGTTCTTTCTCACAGACTGAATACAGACGAGAAGTACAGACATTCATAATAAAGACAGGAAGTACAGACGTGGTTCTTTCTCACAGACTGAATACAGACAAGAAGTACAGACATTCACAATAAAGACAGGAAGTACAGACGTGATTCTTCCCACAGACTGTTCACTTCATCAAAACCATGGTCAGCTACACAAGCTACTCCAGGATCATCCAGAAATACAGAGTCTTTGTATCTGTCTACAGCGAGCTACAATGCTGAAAAACCGAAAAACACTGGTAAAACAAAACAAAACAAAAATAATCAAAAATACTCTAAAGCCATTGTGGCGATAGAGTTTATATGGAAAAGTCTGATTATATACAAAGATTTTACATCTAAAATAGAAAAAGAAGCAAGCGATTGGGTAAAACAGACATCTGGTTAAAGAAGGTAACAACAATGATTCAATTTTGTTCCCAAAGAATATCCAAATTTTATGAAAACAAGCAAACTAACACACAACTCAATCCATCATTATGTAGTATGTATTTTTTTTTAGTATGCACACAATACTTCAAAGCCTAAAAACTCAAGTAAAAGGAAAAGGGGGAAAGACTGTGTGAAGGGCAGGGTGCTGGAATGGGGTGGGGGATGGTGGTAGAGTCAGTGTCTACAACACCAGTTTCATTCATGGAAGCACTTCTGGGCCTGTGGGGAGTCAGTCTGTGTCAAAGCCTTAGGGGTAGGAGATTCAGGGGAGAAACTCGTTACAGGGACGTTGTGGGGATCCCCACCTCAGGAGGGTGTCTCACACAGCCTGGCTTCATGAAAATTAAGCTGTTGTTGTTGTTAGTGGTGGCTTAGTAGGTAGTGGCCTGCGTAGGCCTACAGAGAAACAGGCACTACTGAACACCACCATTGTGACAAGGCAGCAGTGCAGGGCCTCTTTGGCTGGTGGCCCTGTAACGGCCTGATATTGATAATCTCCCTACAGATACCTGATCCTGAGGACGAGACGTAACAGATGTGTGTATGGCTGGGGCGGAGAGGTCGGAATGAGTGGTGTTGGAAAAGCAGAAGTGACAGACGATGAGAATGCAAGAAAATAAAGAAGCTTTATTCATGGATTGATGGGCAAGTTATCACTACCTGCTTTACTGCAATGTAGTGATGGGGTGTATGAGTTCTTTCAGGGTGGACAACAGTGCAGGAAAATTCAGAAGAGAGGAGTTGAGTAGGGGGAGAGATAGAGACAGGTGAAGAGATGGAGGGGTAGGAGTTAGTGGGTGGGGGGCGGGGGGGGGGAGAAACAAAGTAATGTTTATAAACTCTATTGTTAAATCAGTATTTGTATAGAAAAGGGACTGATTAGATACAAATAAAACAAAAGAAAAGCAAATGACAAAAAAATCAAACCCCAAACAAAGCCCTACAAAAATACAAACAAACACTCCCTACCCCCTACAGATCAAACAACCAAGCAGAATAACCACGCCAAGCCAGGGCATTCCCACACACACACACCAACATTCAAAGAGCAGAAAAAATGAAATCCATCTATACAAAAAAACAACAACAACACCATAGCAAAACCCCATTCTAATTGAATGAAAAGAATTTGTACAGAAAATGATTCTCAATGGGAGAATACATGGATATCGCAGAGGTAAAATACAGTGCAGAACAAAACTGACCGTCCTGACCTTCTATACCTTCTATGAAAGAAAACGCTTAAGAAAAAAAAACCCAGGTAAATAGTCATATGGAAGGATGATAACATATGAACACGACCTACAGTGAGAATCATGTCTATCTTAGAATGAAAGGAAATTTCAAGGGTCCCCCCACCCCCACCACCACCACATACGAACTTTTTGCGGAAATTTCAATATCTACAATTTCGCAATCAGTGCAAGAATATTTTTATAATAAAACACTGGTTATGCTGTTGATTACAATTCTATGATAAAGCAAAAACGTTACATGTTTTATAATGGAAGCATGCATATACATATCAAATGTCTTTCTTACTCACCGTTTTAGCAGTTTAAGTATTTTATAGGAAAACGACTTGGTGTATTGACAGTTTGCAACACAGATCATTCATAATTATTATTATGTGAATGGGCATAAATCCTGTCTGTATAGACACAAACATATCAGGAAGCTTATTTAATTCAAACTTTCCAAGATATTGAACGCTCAGAGATAAGTACAGACCTTAAAAATTCCACAAACAACCGGCCTGTGTCTATCTAAGCTTTGCTGCTCCCACATAGTAATCATTATTGTGATATATTTTCAGAAGGAAAACAACCTTTTTCTTTTTGACTTGACTTTGCCTTTGACATGAGGTGGTCTTTTCCCCTCATTTATGGACTCTATTTATCTATTTATCTATCTATCTATCTATCTATCTATCTATCTATCTATCTATCTATCTATCTATCTATCTATCTATCTATCTATCTATCTATCTATCTTCTGTCTGTCTGTCTGTCTGTCTGTCTGTCTGTCTGTCTGTCTGTCTGTCGGTCGGTCGGTCGGTCGGTCGGTCGGTCGGTCGGTCGGTCGGTCGGTCGGTCGGTCGGTCGGTCGGTCGGTCGGTCGGTCGATCGATCGATCGATCGATCGATCGATCTATCTATCTATCTATCTATCTATCTATCTATCTATCTATCTATCTATCTATCTATCTATCTATCTATCTATCTATCCCTTAGTCTGGCAACCGTGGGGGCACCCCTGAAGACTTGACAACCAGTTCCCCCAGTCCTCTCTCTGTTCTGCCTTTCTCAAGGTTTTGTTGAGTTCAAGGCCTGTCCATTCGCTGTTGTTGTCCTCCCATCTCTTCTTTGGTCTGCCTCTTTTTCTTCCTATGGGGTCTGCCTCTTTTCCTTCCTATGTGGTCTGCCTCTCTTTTCTTCCTATGGGGTCTGCCTCTTTTTCTTCCTATGTGGTCTGCCTCTTTTTCTTCCTATGTGGTGTCCATGTGGTGATCAGAAATATGTGGATAACTTGGCTGCAGATGCGGTGAGATATTACTTACCCAAAGCTGTGTCCTTACAATTGCAGCATCAGCCTTTGCAATATTATTTTTTCTTTCTTTGGAAATATGGATTCAGATTAGCCCATCCATGCTGGGAAGAACGAATGATAGAAAAGTAACCAATCCAATCCAATGTAATCCAAACCTGTTGTTTTTAGCCCCGCCAAGCACACACAGGCCATATCGGGGCTGTCACCTCGTCAAATTTAAAACTCAGATTAGAACTGTACAACTATAATTATACAGATTTAAATGGGGGTATACAACCAACTTCAAATAATCTTGATACAAACAAAGTAAAAACACATACAAAAAATGCACATGCACACCTGTGTCGTGTTTAGACATCTTCCATGATGTCGGAATGCGGCTACCTTCATGGAGGGCGAAAACGGCCGTATGCGCAAAATTCTGACCATTGGTGAACCTCGGTAGTCGAGCAGAGGGGAACGAAAAAAAAGGAATCTTATTGCCATAAAGGTCATGTAGATTTATTTGACACGGTACAAAAGCAACGGGGACGGGATAGCTCAGCAGTCAGAACGCTGGCTTTCCCCCAGCCAAGTTATGCAGCCTGGTTACCAATTAGATGGGTGACCGTTTGCGCGCCTTGGCTTCAGTACAGTTCCCTCACTTCATCCAGCTGTATATGGGTACCTGCCCTCTTTAGGGTCAGGATGGGCGCCGCCCTCAACATGCTGGCCCCTAGAGAAGCTGAGGTCTCTGATACCTCGCTTCCCTACGACCACACAGGTTATTACGGGACACCTTTACTTTTACCTTTAAAGAAGCAACAATTTTTTTCATAATCGTCCACTAACTAAGAGTGACTTAAATGTAGGAATACATAAAAAATATATTGCATTATAATTCCATTTTCCTTTTTTTTCAAAACATTCACACACATGTTTTCTAAAGCACTGCTTTTTACTTCCCTGTCCCTCTTTTCTCAAAACATTCATACACACATTTTCTAAGGTCTTTTTGATAACTACCAAATGCATTTATATTTGTTAATGTGTCTGCACTCTTTTTTTTAACGTTCTTTGTCTATGGCTTTCATTTTAATCCACAAATATGTTTCTGATTTCACCATTTAAGACACACTCATCAAGTAAATTCATATGTAAAAACAAAAAAAAACAATAAACAAAAAAACAAGTGCTGGTAACCGCTACAACTCATACCTGGTTGCTAGAAGGGTTTTTCAAGATTTAAAAAAAGAGACAAACAAAAACAACAACAACAACCACCACAACAACAAACTACTCAGTTCTGGTGTCCGAGTTTAAGGTCCTCTTCCTGTAAGGACCATACGATCTGCCCCACCTGACTTCAACACTATTCTGGATGAGCCATCATCAGAGGTCTTGGCCGGTAGATTGCTCTACATCCCTGGTGCCTTAAAAAGAAACGCCTCTTTAAAAAAACAAAAAAAACAACAGAGGTGTGACTGCTTTCACAAAAAATAAAACAACAATCCCGTGGCCTACTAAAGTCATCACCAAAACTTGATAATAAAGAGAAAAAAAGGAATTGCAAACTGCAAGGTTAAACCACTTGGCTAATCCTCTCTCTCTCTCTCTCTCTCTCTCTCTCTCTCTCTCTCTCTTCTCTCTCTCTCTCTCTCTCCTCTCTCTCTCTCTCCTCTCTCTCTCTCTCTCTCTCTCTCTCTCTCTCTCTCTCTCTCTCTTCTCTCTCTCTGTCCTCTCTGTCTCTCTGTTCTCTCTCGTGTCTCTCTCTCCTGTCTCTCTCTCTCTCTCTGTATCTCTCTCTCTCCTAAAAAAAATATTAAAATGCTGTTACATGGCACAATAGCAAATGTAATAATATCTCACACCACTCTCACTATCAACGAATTTTCTCCATGTAGGATATTTACTCGCCATGACAATATCCTCAGTTTCATTAAGTTAGTATTATTTGATGGCATTTTACGTCGGGAGGAAGGAGGGAGGGGGGGCTGTTTCATTTGTTCTTCTCTTTTTCTTGGCTGAGGGGATGGATAGATAGAAAGGTGGGTGGGTGGGTGGGTGAGAATTCAGAGCTTGTTGTCCGTTACTGACTGGTGACACCTGGTGTCAACGTGCTCATTCATTCAGCATTTCACCAGGTTCACTACTGGCTACAAGATGTTGTGCCAGAGGCGTCAGTGGAGGCATGATTACCACCACCACCACTTTCATCCTTACCACCATTACCATCATTACCACCACTGCCACCACCGCCACCACCACCACCACCACTTTTGTCTTTACCACCAGTACCATCACCACCACTACTCCCACCACGAACCACCACCATCACCACCACCACCACCACCACCGCCATCACCACCACCACCACCACCACCATCACCACCTCCACCATCAGCAGCTGCAGCAGCAGCACCACCACCACCACCATCCACCACCACCACCACCACCACCACCACCACCACCACCACCACCACCACCCTCCTCCTCCTCCTCCTCCTCCTCCTCCTCCTCCTCCTCCTCCTCAGGCGTGGTGTGTCGCACAGTGAGGAGTCTGCCTCCCCTACAGCCCACCCACAGCCGTCCCCTGAGGTCAAGGTTCAGAGCTGTTGGCTGCACCAGCAGTGGACAGCCAGGGGTCAGGAAGCGGGAAAAGGTCATGCAGCCGTCCTTGACCTCCACCACGTGAATGGCGTCGTTCAGTTCGTCTGCTATCAGCAACACCTGTTACAAAGAGAGAGTGACAGCATAGTTAAATGTTCTGCAGTATGACAGAGAGGTTGGGATTTCGCTCCCTGGTTTTAGCGACAAGACTCTGTCTTCACCTTCACCTTCACCTGTCCCGTACTCCCGTGGACCGTGGTCCCCCACGGAGGAGGCTGGATTCTGCAACCAGCTTCATCCACTCGCCCATTGTCCTCTCTGCCCTTCGTAGCAGATCGCTCCACCCCAGTCCATGAAGTGAAAACCATAATTATAAAGAATGCCATTGGACCATATAAAGAGCTTCTGACTTCAGGGTAAAATTTGCAAGCTAAAGTGGTTCAGGCATGTCACACAAACAAGTGGACTGGCCAAGACGGTTCTACAGGGAACAGTAAAAGGAGGGAGACGAAGAGGCAGACAGAGGAAACGATTGGAAGACAACACCAGAGAGTTGACAAGATTCTATACCACTTGGAAAATAACTCCACAAGTTTTTTTTTTTTTCCAGGGAACCTGAACAGTACTGCTCCTTGCTGACTCCAGTCCCCTTCTGTGGGTGCTGAAGCTGAACACTCACAGCAGATGTGGACAGAAGAGGCCAAGCATTCTGAAGACAACGCCTTCAAAAAACTCTTGGACATCTCGACCACAACAAGGCACAAGAAGAATGGACATGCCAGACAGAAATGCAAACTTGTTTATAGCTTCTCTGTCCGTCCATGGAGGCCCTGTCAAAGCTGTCACCTTGTTGCATTTCTAAATGTCAGATTAAAGCGTAAAACTATATTCCTCAGATTTTTGGTAGTGGCATATGTAGACCTACCTGAAAATGGCATTTTTGGGGGCTTAACATTGAAGGGAGCTGACAGACAAAATCAAACCCATATTATAGCTTATAATTATTTGCCTCTTTGCAGTGCTAGCAATACTGTTGATGAGCACTGTGTGTGAAGTGTCATGCTGCTGTGCAGTAGGCCAGTAATATTTTTGTGGATACTGACTTAGAGGAAGATGTCCCGTCTTACTTGCCATCGCCAAAAAGTCATTTCGCACCTGCCGGTGGTATCACAGTAGAGTGTGTGGTCAGGGATTTGAATTTTGGTATGTTGTTGTTTTAATGATCGAAACATATGAAAAGAGTCATAGAGATTGGATTTCTTGGTGTCAGATAAGGTCTCCCTCACCCCATTTCGAATTGGTTTTATGTTTGTTTTTTGGGGGGGTGTTAATTCTGTGTGTGTTTGGATCCTTTGACTACCTCCCCCCACTCCTCATTTTGAAGGGTGGAAGAGGTAAACAATTATTTAGTCGAGGAGGGTTGGGGAAGGGGGGAGAAATAAACTCAAACTGTGCAAAAGCATCTTGTAAGCATGTTAAGCAAGGGGCTCAATTAGAATGGCTTGCTAACACGATCTGCTTGGAATTAAGACCTTACTCCCTTCTACTGGAACTTGAGTGATAACTCGGGCTCTGGTCTTCGGGATGAGACAACAGTCTGATATCTCAAGTGCGGCACATCCGTGTCACGCATGAGGAGCCGGAGACAGCGGGGGGAGTAGTCCCTTGCAGGGTTCTACAGAGAAAGGCTCCTTTGGTAGGGAGTTCCATGCACACCTCGACAGGAGGGGGGGGGGGGGGGCAAGATGGTGCAAGCCTCTAAGAGAGGTTGGCCCTAGTGTTGGGTGGAAGGGTCCACTGCGGCTTAGGATGATATGTGGTACAGCCCAGTGAGGGTAGGAGGGGTCTGCAGGGGGCCTTCACATAGTGGCGGTGGTGGTGAGGTGCCTTACACATGCATGTGCACTGAATATGTTTAAAAAAAAAAAAATTATTGAGTATGACTGTATATACTGGCTAGATCTGTTTGTGGATTGGTTTATCGACATGATCTTTGTGTTGATGGGATGTACTCTATGGGCTTTTTTGCTGTTTGATGGGAAAGCTATCTGTGGAACAGGGTGAAAGTATGTCTGGGTTTTCGTTTTGGTCTAGGGTGACTTTTTCACCTCTGTTAAGATGATGGGAGTGAGGGAGGGGGGAGCTTCACTGGTGGTGGAAAAGGTTGGGGTTGTGACAAAATCCACTGAGCATGCTGTTGAATTGCTCACCATGCCTCGTGTGCATGATGGGTGTGATCACACATTGTAAACAGCAAACCTGACTTACCTGGGAAAGTTACTTCTGTTTTGGCATTAGTAAGCATAACAGTGATGACTTAACTAAGGAAAAACACGACTTTGGGGAGGGAATCTCTCTCTCTCTCTCTCTCTCTCTCTCTCTCTCTCTCTCTCTCTCTCTCTCTCTCTCTCTCTCTCTCTCTCTCTCTCCTCTCTCTCTCTCTCTCTCTCTCTCTCTCTCTCTCTCTCTCCTCTCTCTCCTCTCTCTCTCTCTCTCTCTACCAGAGGTTTGTTTACAGATCTTAAGACGAGTGGATGTTGCACATTTTCTGTGTATTGTTTAAGGGGGGAAACCTGCCATGGTTGAGTTGCACTAACTGACAGCTGCTGCGTCAGAGGAAAAGATTGTTCCTTTTTTTTCAGGTTTTGTGTGTGTGCTGAGTTACAGCATTATTCTGTTTTGTTTACCTGTAGTGCACTTGGGTGCGTGTGTGTGCGTGAAAGTATGTGTGTGTGGGGGGGTAGGGGTATATGTGTGTAGCTCTTGGTTTGAACGTGATCAGCAGGATTCACTACCGTTTTTGCAGTATATATGTGGAGGCATATTTCCCACTGGAACACACTGTTGGGCATGCAGCAGGGGGACTGGGTGTAAAGGAAGAAGTTTTGGGACTCCTGTTCTTAGTGATGTTTTAACTGTCTAGACAGCATACTGTCATGAATTCAACTTTATCAATTTCATCTTTGAACTGCCAGGGTCTTGGCAGTTTTGAAAAAAAGAAGAGATGGTTTTCAATATTTAGGACAGAAAAATCATTCAGTTTATTTTCCTCAGGGTACCCATTTCAGTATTAAATTAGAACGTCAGATCAGGGCCGAGTGGGGGTATGAGTGTGTATTCGCTTCCAACAATTCCAGATCCAGAGGAGTAGCTATTTTGTTTAACAACAATTTTAAATTTAAAATAAAACGTGCAATGAAAAACAATGCAAGTAATTACATCGTATTATTGTTAAACACAATGGGGAGAGATATACTATTAGTCAATATATATGGGCCAAATAGGGATGAACCAGCATTTGTTGTAGACATAAAGAAAATGATTGAAGAGATGAAGACACCAAATGTAATTCTAGCGGGAGACTGGAATCTTGTCATTGACCCTAGACTGAACTATCACAATTACAAGAACATTAACAATCCCAAAGCCCGGGAGAAAGTGACAGATATGATTTCAGATCTTGAACTGGTAGACGTATGGAGAGAACTTAACCCGGAAGTGCATAAATAGCTGGAGAAGAGGAACTCCTCTCCAACAAAGTCGGTTAGATTTCTTTTTGGTGTCAGACTTATTAAGTACTTTTGTTAAAGACACAGACATTCTTTATCGTCCCAGAAGTGATCACTCTCTTGTTTACAGTGTCCTTGAATTCAAACCACCAGAAAAGTATAGAAGCTTTTGGAAATTTAATGCACAGCTTTTAAGAGATCAGCAATATACAGAATATGTAAAAGAAACGGTTTTGAAAACCAAAGAGCAATATGCAGCCCTACCTTATGATAGAAATAATATTGATTGTACCCCTAACAGCGTCATTCAATTCACGATACCTGACCAGTTGTTTTTTGACATTCTCCTAATGGAAATCAGAGCGCAGACAATCTCATTTAGTATTAACAAGAAAAAAAAAGAGACTACACTAGAAAAAGAATTAGAAAGGGATATTACAGAACTCGAGAGTATTCTACCACTAAATGAGGCGGACACACACACTTTACAGCATAAAAAGATGAGTTGAATAAAATTAGAAAAAGAAAAATGAAAGGTATGATTCTGAGATCAAAAGCAAAGTGGGCCTCACAAGGTGAAAAGATTGCCAAATACTTTTGCTCACTAGAGAAAAGGCACTTTATCAGCAAACAAAATATGACAAAACTTATAACGGATAAGGGTGACATCTTAACTGAAACAGATGATTTGCTCAAAGAAACAAAGCAGTTTTATGAATCACTATATGCAGAAAGGGAAATTCAAGAGGTAAATCTTGATAGCTTTGTTCAGAACTTGCCTCACCTTACAAAAGAGGAGTCGGACAATATCGAAGGCTTAATTACATTAGATGAAGCATCAGAGGCCCTAAAAAATATGCAAAATGATAAAACTCCGGGTACAGATGGAATGACCACTAATTTCTTTAATTTTTTGGGGAAACAGTTAGGCACTTTTGTGGTCCGCTCCTTAAACGAAAGTTTTGTTAAAGGCGAAATGTCCAGCACCCAAAAAGAAGGAATTCTGATCTGTTTGCCAAAAGGAGATAAACCTAGGGAATTTCTTAAAAACTGGTGACCAATAACTCTACTAAATGTTGTTTATAAAATTGGGTCAGCCTGCATTGCAAATCGTATTAAGTCTGTGTTATCCAAATTAATAAATCAAGATCAAACAGGATTTGTACCTGGTAGATATATAGGCAATAGCATAAGAATAATTTATGACATTATACATTACCTGGAAGAAAGTGATTTATCTGGTCTACTCCTTTCTATAGACCTTGAAAAAGGATTTGATTCAGTCAGTTGGTCATTTATGAGGAAAGTTTTTAAAATGTTTGGATTTGGAGAAGATGTATTGAAATGGGTTTGCACATTTTATAAAGACATAAAGACGCGTGTGACAGTAAATGATAAATCATCAACTAGTTTTATTGTTGAAAGAGGTTGTCGTCAAGGAGACCCAATCTCACCATATTTATTTGTACTCTGTGCAGAAGTACTTGCATGTAAAAGAAGAGAAGAAGTAAATATTAAGGGCATAAAGATAGCAGACACAGAGTTCAAGATTAATCAGTATGCTGATGATACAACATTTACATTAGAAGGGGATAGGAAGTCATTTGAAATGTTGTTTGAAGTTTTGAAAGAATTTGAAATGATTTCAGGTTTGAAATTGAATTACGAAAAAACCTTGAATGTATGGTTGGGAAACAAAAAGAACTGTCTAAACATATTTTCGACAGATAAAAAGATGGGATGGAACCCCCCAAAATTCAAAATATTGGGAATATGGTTTACAAATGATCTAAGACAAATGACAGAAACAAACTCAGATGATAAGTTCCTCGAAATAAAAACTCTATTCAAAATATGGTTGCAAAGAACAGTTACACCTCTATTGATAATAAACCATTT
>CM060342.1:41459725-41462225 GCA_030674155.1 Stramonita haemastoma
ACTGCACCCAGCCCTTAGGCCACCTGCTGTGTAGGCCATACAAGGGCATTGGACTTTCTGCCAGTGTGTACTTTCAGTTTAGGTCTCTCTTTGTCTCTGTCTCTGTAATTTCTGCCAGTGTGCTACTTTCAGTTTAGGTCTCTCTTTGTCTCTGTCTCTGTCTCTGTACTTATTGGTAGTGTGCTACTTTCAGTTTTAGTTCTCTCTTTGTCTCTGTCTCTGTAATTTCTGCCAGTTTGCTACTTTTCACTTCAATGCTTTGTCTGTCTCTGACTGTTTGTGCATTATAAAAAGATTGATTTGAATGTAGAGGGTAAGGACTAGAATTCTTATATCCAAAATAGTGAAGGATTCTTGGTGTATTCAATGTTTTATAACTCTTTGCATACTACACAGCTTTATCAAAACTGATGTAGACAGTCATTAATTTTAAATTCATAATACTAAATTTTGACTTGGAATATCAAAATTTTCCTATATCTTGCAGCTTCTACTGTTATACCTGTCATTCAAAGAGTGATTTGATTGTCCTTTGTGTAAAGACAATGTTGAAGTGAAAAGTATCCTGTTGTACTGTATATATATATATATATATATATATATATATATATATATATATATATATTTTAATTATATAATGTTATCGGATAAATATCATCTGTAAAGCCAACAGGGGCCAGGTGATTTAAAACTGTTTAAAACAACTTCCTTGACAGACGCTGTGGCGAATGGGTTAAAACAATTCGACTTCAATCCATGGGCCCATGAAGTCTTGGGTTAGAATTGGGGCAGTGTCTGGTGAATCAAGGGTGGGAAATTTTACAATCTCCCAGGTCAACTCAAAGACCAGTGCCTTACTTCCCTTCCTCTACATACAATGCAAAAGATCAAATAATTATGCACATTAAAGATCCTGTGATTATGTTTAGTGTTAGATAGATTACGGAAACACAAACTTTGGTGGTCTAGAGGTAACGCACCCGCCTAGAAAGTGAAAAGCCTGGGTTGGGATGTGTGGTGGTTCAAATTCCGTTTAGGCCCAAAACGTTCCCCCCATCCATTACACAATGAGTAGTGGTGGTCTGGGGCATTAGGGCTGTAGGTTGAGATGATAAACTGAGGGTCCGTGTCTTACACATAAATTATTTAGAGCACGCTAAAAGAACCCAGGGCCCAACAAGAGGTTGTCTTTGGCAAAATTCTGTAGAAAAAATCCACTCTGATAGGGGACACAAAATACAGTTGCAGACAGGGAAAAGAACCCTCCCCCCCATAAAAAAAACAATGGGTGAACTGCACTTGTGGCAAAAGACTCTCCGACCCCCACCCCCCACACCCCCGACCGCACCCCCCCCCTCCCCATAGCAACCTTATTTCATGCAGAGAAATCTGCTGTGACATAAAGTGGAATAGATATATAAAAATACCAACATGCACTCCTGAAGTCCTCTTCTATAATTGTGACGCTCCACCACGAAATGAGTCGCTTAGCACTATTCCACTTTTCCGCTAGGAGCCATTAAATGCAGGTGAGGGTGAGGTTCTTGATTTTGAGATTTTGATAGATTATAAACTATAGCGCTTATTCTAATTGTAGTGAAAAATCAAGGCATAATTTTGTTTCCTTTTGTCTTTAAAGGTGCTTTGAAATACCCAAAGCCCTCATTCTGACCACCCATTCTGATGCTTAACTTGTCAATTTCTCATTTGGACATTTCCTGCAGTCTATCATTTCAATTTGTGATAATTTTGATAGAATTGTCCCTTTTTCAATCTGTTTCTTGTATGATTTAGCCAGTTTATTGCAGATTAACCACATGTTAATAACTAAAAATTGACCTCCGGTGCAATGCGACTCCTTATGTGGTGGAGCGTCACAATTGGTGGCCAGAAACCATCCCAAAATCTATGTAAAAATCTCATCACTCTCAACTTTGGAGCTCCAAACCCCCACTCCCCATCCCTCCCCCTCCACCTACCTTCCCAAAAAGACTTTCAGAAAAAAAAAAATCCTTACATAAAATACTTTGTTCATTGCCGATGCACTTTCAAGTGTGCTTGTGAAACGTCAGTGTCAGAAAGGTGAGTGCAACAAGGGAATAACTATAATACCATCTGCGTCCAAACGTCACCTATAAAGTGCGGCCCAAGTTTCACTGGAAAAGCAGTCTATTTATAGCACCACTGGAATTCCCTTCGCTTGTTCTACTTTCAGTTCAGGTGTAGTAGTGTCAGCAGTGAAAAAAAAAAGAAAAGAAAATGAGTCAACTCTCGGTCTCCGTTCTATAATCTTCTAAATTTCTCGGCATCAATGTTGATGTTCAGATTTATCCCTTATTCTCCATTCTGCCCCCCCCCCCAAAAAAAAAAAATATATATATATTATATATATATATCCACCCTCTCCTTCCCAAGTCTTGACGCATTGTCTATGACTATTCAGTCTGTAAGGCATACAGAGCAGTGTGTGTGTGTGTGTGTGTGTGGGTGTGTGTGTGTG
>CM060342.1:41466861-41469361 GCA_030674155.1 Stramonita haemastoma
CATACCCCCGTTTGGGCCCAAAACTTTTTCCCCCATCCATTAGACCCTGAGTGGTAGTCTGGGCGCTAGTCTTTCGGATGAGAGGATAACCCGCGGCCCCTTTGTTACACATCACTATTTAGTGCCTGTAAAAGAACCCACGGTAACAAGGAGGGGTTGACCCTGGCAAAATTCTGTAGAAAAAAGCCACTCTGATAGGAAAACAAATACAGTTGCATACAGGAAAAAGGGGGAAAAAAATGGGTAGGCGCTGTGCGCTTGTGGTGACGCGCGCTCTCTCTCTCCCTGGGGAGAGAGAGCAGCCTGAATTTCACACAGAGAAAATCTGCTGTGACATAAAGTGGTACAAAATACAAAAATGCAAACAAAATAGATACAGTAGTAGTGTGAGAACGGAAGGTGCCTGATGATGGGAAAGGCAGGCAGACTGACGTGGCTGACACACATGATGACCTTTTTCATTTTCAGGGCTGTGTGACCTCACTTTTTTCCCCCGCCACAGGGGGTGGGGGGTGGGGGTGGGGTTGGAATTTGACCCAGTTACTGATAATGTTGCTGATTTAACTAGTGTATTCCATCATGACGTGTTCATCTCTGAAACTGTGTGTGTGTGTGTGTGTGTGTGTGTGTGTGTGTGTGTGTGTGTGTGTGTGTGTGTGTGTGTGTGTGTGTGTGTGTTGTGTGTGTGTGTGAGTGTAGGGAAGGAGGGAGAGGGGTGGTGTAGGGGTGAATGTTGTGGGGGGTGGGGAGTGGTCTGTGCGCGTGTGTGCATGTGCGTGTGTGTGTGTGTGTGTGTACGTGTGTGTGTGTGTGTGTGTGTGTGTGTGTGTGTGTGTGTGTGTACGTGTGTGTGTGTACGTGTGTGTGTGTGTGTGTGTGTGTGTGTGTGTGTGTGTGTGTGTGTGTGTGTGTGTGTGTGTGTGTGACACAAGACAGAGAGAAATTATGAAAGAATAGATAAATGAATGAATAAATGATAGACAAATGAATGAATAAATAAATAAAGATAGATAGCTAGATAGACAGACAGACAGACATACAGACAGACTGATAGATAAATAAATAAATAAATAAATAAATAAATAAATAAATAAATAAATAAATAAATAAATGAATAAATAGATAACAAATGTTCTAAAACGGGACTTCTCAGTGGTGGCTTGATCCCAGACCATCACATCACGAGCACAACGCTCTAACCACTAGGCTATCGCTCCGCCCCCCCCCCCCTTTCCCCCTCCACTGTCCCCCACCCCCGCCTCCATCATCATAATAATAATCATAATCGTAATCTCAATGGTCCGCCATAAAAGGATTTGCTGTGGGGGTTTTTGTCCGATCAATTATGCCGAATTTTTCCTTCCTACAGATGGCAAGGGATATGTTTTACAGCCGAGATAAATTCTCTTTTTTCATGTCTTGATATGCCACTAACTGGGATCGGTGGTCTAGGTGGTAACGCGCCTTGCCTAGAAAGCAAAAAGTCCGGGTCGGAGTGTGCGGTGGTTCGTACCCCGTTTGGGCCCAAAACTTTTCCCCCATCCAGTAGACCCTGAGTGGTGGTCTGGGCGCTAGTCTTTCGGATGAGACGATAATCCGAGTTCCCGTGTGTTTCACATCACGATTTTAACGCACGTAAAAAACCCACGGCAACAAGGGGGGTTGACCTTGGCAAAATTCTGTAGAAAAAAGCCACTCTCATAGGGAAACAATTAATACAGTTGCATGCAGGAAAAAGAAAAAAAATAATGGGTGGACGCTGCACTTGTGGCGACGCGCTCTTCCCGTGGAGGGGAGAGCAGCCCGAATTTCACGCAGAGAAATCTGCTGTGACGTAAAGTGGTACAAAATACAAAATTCATTCATTTCCTTACCAAACAAATGGATCTTTCTGTATAACAGGAGAAGATTGAGGACATCCATTGATCGCTGTGATGGAAGGGAGTTTTGTACTTCGCGTTTGGGTGTGGGTGGGGTGGGGTGTGGGGTGTAGTAGTGTGTGGTGTGGTGTGAGGTGTGGGGTGTGGTAGGTTAAGATGGTGTGGGTTTGGGTGGTGTGGTGTGGTGTGGTGTAGTGAGGTGGGGTGTGGTGTGGTGTGGTGGGGTGGGATGGGGTGGGGTGTGGTGTTGTGGGGTGTGGTGTGGTGCAGTGTGGTGTAGTGTAGTGTGGAAGGATGTGATGGTTTTATTTATTTTATTTATTTATTTATTTATTTAATCTTTTATATCGAGGATAACAGAATAAGCAATCATGTGCTTTTTTTCATCCGGTCCCCGTGTGTATGCAGTTTTGATGGTGTGTGGTGTAGTGTGGTAGGGTGTGGTGTGGTGTGCTGTGCTGTGCTGTAGTGTGATGTGGTGCAGTGTGGTGTGCTGAAATGTGGTGTGGTAGGATCTAATGTAATCCTGTATTGGAGGGAGTTTGTTTTTTTTTATACTTGGGTGGTAAGGGCTTTTTTTCGTGGTGTAGTGAGGTGGAGTAGACTGTGGCAGTATGATG
>CM060342.1:41474361-41476861 GCA_030674155.1 Stramonita haemastoma
CGTCTTGGTATTCCAACACATTGGCACATGTAATGAAACCTCAGAATCTAACATAATATCATTATATTTTCATCATGATCGTTAAAAGAAATTATTATTATTATTATTATTATTATTATTATTATTATTATTATTATCATTATTATTATTATTGTTGTTGTTGCTGTTGTTGTTGTTGTTGTTATCATTATTTAACAACAATAATATTATAATAATACATGGAATTCAGGTGGATCGGTGGTCTAGAAAGCAAAAAGTCCGGGTCGGAGTGTGCGGGGTTCGTACCCCGTTTGGACCCAAAACTTTTCCCCCATCCATTTGACCCTGAGTGGTGGTCTAGGCGCAAGTCTATCGGATGAGACGATAAATCGAGGTCCCGTGTGTTACACATCACTATTTAGCGCACGTAAAAGAACCCATGGCAACAAGGGAGTTGACCCTGGCAAATTTCTGTAGAAAAAAAGCCACTCTGATAGGGAAACAATTAATACAGTTGCATGCAGGAAAAAGTAAAAAAAAAAAAAAAATGGGTAGGCGCTGCGGTTGTGGCGACGCGCTCTCCCCGAGGAGAGCAGCCCGAATTTCACGCAGAGAAATTAATCTGCTGCGACATGAAGTGGTACAATTTTTTTTTTAAAGAAAAGATTGCGTTATATCTGTTCATAACAAAGAAACAAACAGAAAAAGACAGAAAAACCAACAGACAGACAACAGACACAGGCACAACAACAGACACAGGCACAAATAAACACGGAGACAGACAACAAACAGACAAAAAACAGACACAGGCACAACAACAGACAGACAACAAACAGACAGAAAACAGACACAGGCACAACAACAGACAGACAACAAACAGACAGAAAACAGACACAGGTACAACAACAGACAGACAACAAACAGACAGAAAACAGACACAGGCACAACAACAGACAGAAAACAGACACAGGCACAACAACAGACAGACAACAAACAGACAGAAAGCAGACACAGGCACAACAACAGACAGACAACAAACAGACAGAAAACAGACACAGGTACAACAACAGACAGACAACAAACAGACAGAAAACAGACACATGCACAACAACAGACAGACAACAAACAGACAGAAAACAGACACAGGCACAACAACAGACAGACAACAAACAGACAGAAAACAGACAAAAAACAGACACAGGCACAACAACAGACAGACAACAAACAGACAGAAAACAGACACAGGCACAACAACAGACAGACAACAAGCAGAAAACAGACACAGGTACAACAACAGACAGACAACAAACAGACAGAAAACAGACATAGGCACAAACAAACACGGAGACAGACAACAAATTGGAACGAATCATTGCACAGACATTATTGCGATAATTGTCAACCCTTGTCTGTATGTGTAATCTTGTATGTGTATGTATGTATGTATGTATGTATGTATGTATGTATGTATGTATGTATGTATGTATGTAGTATGTATGTATGTATGTATGTATGTATGTATGTATGTATGTAATCTTGTCTGTGTATGTAATCTTGTCTGTATGTATGTATGTATGTAATTTTGTATGTGTAATCTTGTCTGTATCATGTATGTATGTAAATTTGTCTGTGTGGTTAATCTTGTCTGTATGTATGTATGTAATTTTGTATGTGTAATCTTGTCTGTATCATGTATGTATGTAATCTTGTCTGTATGTGTAATCTTGTCTGTCTGTATGTATGTAATTTTGTATGTGTAATCTTGTCTGTATCATGTATGTATGTAATCTTGTCTGTGTGTGTAATCTTGTCTGTCTGTATGTATGTATGTAATTTTGTATGTGTAATCTTGTTTCACCTGTAAGCTTACTGACAGCGACGACTGAAATCCACTTTAAGAGTGATACTGTTTTTGATAATGTTGCTGGAATTATCTGACCAACACTGCAGGTGTGTGTATGTGTATGTGTCTCGGGCCTGGTTGACTTTGGAGATACTATAATTATCATATTATAGGAAGTGTAGAGCACAGCCCTGTCAAGTAGCCTCAGTAAGGTGAGTAGACCCCTATAGCATCATCATCATCATCATCATCATCATCATCATCATCATCATCATCGTCATCATCATTGGGCAAAATAGCCTTGTGGCTGAGCGTTGAATTTACGATGGAAACTGGTGACATGGGTTCAAATCTCCGCGGAGGCGTCTGTATGACAACATTTTCCCCTTTGGAGTAAAAGTGGTGCTAACAACATTTTCCCTGAAAGCTCATGCTACAGGACTAAGAACTGAAGTTTTGTGTGTAAGTAGGAAGATTTTTTGTTCCTGCGCCCACCTTGTTAAGAACGCAAATGCTTTTCCTAGAAGAGTAGTCAAGCTAGGACCGGTGGTGTGGATCACAAGAATATGCCCAGCATGCATCCTGCTACTTTGGGGGAAATGATGGGCTCCGCTAGATATGTATAACATACACAGCTACACATTGCCTAAAGAATTCAAAACGGATCCCTAAATTAAT
>CM060342.1:41501861-41506861 GCA_030674155.1 Stramonita haemastoma
ACTGCAGTTGTCCCAAAGAGATGAGGCATAGTCAACTATTGGCAAGATGTGTCCACAAAAAAAGAGTTTGCGTGAATGACTATCTAGAAAGTGTTTTATTTTTGATAGCTGACGTACCTTGTTTGTAAGACGTTTTCCTTGTGCCATCACATGGTCAGTCCAAGTAAGATTATTGTCGATAATTACACCCAGAATTTTGTGTGAGTCAACTTCTTCAATGATTTTTTGATCTATCAACAGAGGTTGAAATTTACTTTTCATTTTTTGCCTCTTTTGTCGTGCTAGTACGTACATACTTTTAGTTTTTTGAGCATTTAAGGACATATGGTTTAATTGAGTCCAAGTAATCAATTTGTTGATATTGTTTTGAAGTTTGAGTGTTAGTCTGTGGGGGTCAGTATCACTACAATAGAGGGATGTGTCATCAGCAAACATTTCACAGCTACAATCTAGAAATAAGGGTAAGTCATTTACATATATTGAGAACAAAAGAGGACCCAATATTGATCCTTGTGGTACTCCATATCTAATAGATACTAATTCTGATGTTTGATTATTTGCAGTTACCAACTGCTGTCTATCTAACAAAAAACTTTTTAAAAGATTGATTATTTCAGGTGTTAGTTTGTATAGGTGAAGTTTACGCACTAGCAGGGAGTGATTAATTACATCAAATGCTTTTTCAAAGTCAACAAAAATTAGGCCTGTATAGTTATTTTCATTTATGTTGTGTAAGAGACTGTCTGTTAGTTGAGTTAGAGCTGTGTGACAAGAATAGTTTTTACGAAAGCCTGACTGATCTTCATTTATTAGGTTGTTGTTAACAAAGTAGGAATATAAAGATTTTTGGATATGTTTTTCAATGGGTTTGGATAAGACCGATAGGATTGAAATTGGTCTGTAATTTGAAGGACAAGAAGAATCTCCAGATTTGTGGACTGGTATGACTTTTGCCTTTTTAAATATGAGAGGAATGTTGCTTTTATCTATACACAAGTTATATAGATATGTCAGTGTTTCAGCTATAATAGGACCAGAAAGGTTCAATATTTTTCCATCCAGATTGTCAAGGTCACGTGTTCTGGAATTTTTTTTGAGAGATAGACTTTCCAACACGTCTTTAATTGTCATTGGCAATAATTCAACTGGGAATTTAATTTCTTTTGATTCAATATATTGTTCTAAGTATTGGAGATCATTTTCATTTGACTTATCACATGATATGATTTTAGTAGCGATGTTGAGAAATGGGTGTTCAGTTCATCAGCTGTTATGTCTTTAACTGTCTTTTGGCTTTTTGATATAGGTCTATTACATAAAATATTGATGGCTTTCCATACCTGGCGAGAGTCGGTAGTTGTAATTAACAGTTTTTGAAAGTAATCACGTTTTGATCTCCGTTTTAGTGAAGTTACTTTGTTTCTTTGCATTTTAAATTCTTCTTTTGTACCATGGGTTTTCAAATAGTCTCTTAAGCGCATTTCTGACTCTATGTCTTTTGTTATCCAAGGAGGTTTTATTTTTTCTTTAACTCTTTTTTTTGATGAAGGGGGCATGCCTATCATACACTGAAATAAATGTGGTAATCCAGAATTCTGCAGCTTCGTTGGGGTCTCTGATTTGATATATGTCTTGGAATGGCGAATTTATCAAGTCTGAAAGAAAGTCTTGTTCGTTGAAGTTATTAAATTTTCTGTAAAAGATGGTTTTATGTCCTACTTTGGGAATTTTGACACGATGTTTAAACCAAGTTAAACACACAGCATTGTGATCACTGCATCCACAGGAGGGGCACATACTTCTGTTATGTTTTGTTTTGTAGTAGTATAGATATGATCTATCAAAGTTCTAGAGTTATCTGTTATCCGAGTTGGTTTGTCTATTAGTTGTTCCAGGCCATGCATAGTGATGTTGTGACTCCATTTAGGCTTGGGTTTTAATAAGTCGATGTTAAAATCCCCAAGAATAATTGTTTCATAGTTTAAAAATGTCACTTCATCCATAAGAGAGTTAAATTTTTCAAACCATTCTGTGGTTTCCGAAGGATTTCTGTATATGAATCCTATTAATATTGGATTATTGTGTTTTAATTTTATTTCAACCCAAATTGATTCAATGTCATAAACATCAAAGTTGTATAATCTTTTGCAACTCAGTGAAGAAGCGAAATATGTTAATAACCCAGTGGACTTGGGCTTGTGTGGATCCTGTCGAAAAATCTGATATCCTGGAATATTCATGCATGTGTCAGTTACGTGTGGTGAGAGTCGAGATTCAGCAAGGCAAAACAAATGAAATTGATTCTCATCATTGTGCAGTATGGTCGAAATATCATCTTTTTTGTTTGTTGCATTGTTGATATTCAGGTAGCCTACACGGAGGCCTTGCTTTGTGGGCCACTTGTCTAAAGTTAGAGACATGTTAAGATTGATTTTATATATATATATATATATATTATATATATATATATATATATATATATATATGTATGTATGTATGTAAGATCTATCAAAATAAGAGACTTGATTATGAAATTTTTTGACAAAATAAGCTATAGTTCAATTTCGAAAACTAAAATATAAACACAAATCAAAATCTGTAAGGAATGAATGTGTTATAATAAACAACTTTTTGAATCCAGTCCTGTTTTTACATAGATCATATACTACGGTCATAAAAAATAATAAAACATATAAATTGGGAAAAATATTTTAAGAACAACTAAGATACAACAATTTTTGCTAAATCAATATAACCAATCACACACTAAATATTAATATGATACTAAACACAAAGAGATACAGTGACGAATAATAATAGATGAAAAAGCAAACAAAAATATAGTATGGCAGAGTTGGTTCAAAAACTCCAATCCACACTAGCTCTAGGCAACAACTGCCCTGTTGCAAGAGTCTCTGGATCCGATATACCTGCTAGATGTAGAAGGCAATTTATCCACTCAAATGAGATATACACTGCAGCATGACATTGATCAACATTTGATGTTGGGGAGAAAAAAAAGAAAAAAAAAAGAAAAAAAGAAAAAAGAAAAAAGAAAGGGGGCTGGGGGCTGGGTGAAAGTATGGGGGAGAGAGAGAGAGAGAGAGAGAGAGAGAGAGAGAGAGAGAGAGAGAGAGGAGAGAGAGAGAGAGAGAGAGAGAGATTTCCATTCAAGCAATCATTTATCATCATGGGAACACTGCATTTAACATTTGGACACCTGCACAAACACATTTGTAATTATATAGAACATTATACATGGGCTGTATGTTTGATGCGGGCTTGCAGGCAGACATTTATTGCACGCATGCACACACACGCATGCGCACACACACACCGTTCTCATAATTATCATACACGTACACACGCAGTGCATAGCAAAAGCAAGCACGCATGGTTACATATCAGGCAAGCACCCACAAGCTCACCGGCATATCCACAGACACACAAACACGCACACATACGCACGCACACACACACACACGCACGCACGCACTCACGCGCGCACGCACGCACACACATACACACACACTCACGCATGCTTACATACACACAAACACACACACACACGTGGTGAAACATGCATATACATGTTCACTTACACATACACTCAAACACCACATACACCACATACACACACTCCCCCCCTCCCCTTCCCTCCACACATACTCACTGGTACACACACACACACACACACACACACACACACACACACACACACACCACACTATTGGGTCAAGCAATGGAGTAGATCTGAAAGTATTTTCACAAGTGGCTGTGTAGCTGCCACGGAGTGTTGTCTCCCTAACACACTTGTGACATCTGAACACTGGGGGTTCCTTGGCTCGGGGATGGGAAAGTCTCTGTCCAGTAATAGACCTAGTGTGGTAGGCCTATTGTCGCTAGTCGCACTGTGGGGTGGGGCTGAAGTCGTCGTTTTGTTGAAGGCAGCCGATCGTGAATGTACACCTTTGGCTGCTTCAGCATAGCTTTTCATGTCACTGGTCGTTATGTTGGGTCGGTAGTTTGTCACAGGCCTCACGGCTGGCGGCTGACTATGGTTTCCGGGGAAACGGATATTTAGGGCAAGAGTTTTGTTACCCTGAGGACTGGGATGGATGGGATCATCGTATAGGGCCTTTTTAGGCGCTCCAGTCCTGGTGAGAAAGGAGGGGGTGTTGTCGATAAGTACAACCCTCTCTTGACGGCAGGTTTCCCCAAGAGAAGCCGTCGACCGTGAAGCCTTGTCTCTCAGTGGATGTCGTCCGAAGGGGGGGAGGATGGAGGAGGCCTGTAGAGCAGCATGGGGGAAGATTTCTTTTAGCAGGTGGATCAGTTTTGTCCAATCTGCTTTTGTGACTGATCCTGCTTTACAGTCATTTATCCCCACGTGGAAGGTGACGTGCTGTATGTGTGGAGAGGGGCGGCGTGTTGACAGCCACTGACACAGGTGTTGTACTGTCAGGCCTGGTACTGACAGGTTGCAGACTTGCCGGCCCCCCACTGACATCTTTTTCTCGTCCACCCCTTTCAGCACTGAGTCACCTAACAACAAGGTGTTACACTCTACAGGGATTGTTTTTTGTTGGAGGGTTTTCAGGGGGCTGGAATGGGGGGTGTTTTCTTGGTGCTTTTGGGAATGAGAATTGGAGTGTGGGCTTTGATGGGTGCGGGAGTGTGTGCGTGTCTGCTGTGATGTGTTTGTAAGTAGAGGCTGTTTGCTTGTGTTTTTGCGTGAAGTTGCTGAAGTGTTGTTGCTTGTCTGCTTTTGTGTGAGTGTGGGGTATGAAGAATTGTCAGTCGTGGTTTTGTCTGTGAGGAGAGCATATCTGTTGGATGTGTTTATGTTGTATTCTACCTCTGTGAGTTGCTCTGCAAGTGGTTCAGTATTGTTGTCTGTCTGACTGCTTGAGTGTTTTGTGTGTTTAGTTGCACTGAGTGTTTGTATCTGTTTCTTGGTGGTATTGTTGATGTTGTGTTGACTGTCTTTGAGTGATTGT
>CM060342.1:41519361-41521061 GCA_030674155.1 Stramonita haemastoma
GAATGTGAAGAAGAAGAATTGCGAAGAAGAATTGCGATGAAGAAGAAGAAGAAGAAGAACAAGAACAAGAACAAGAACAAGAAGAAGAACAACAACAACAACAAGAACAAGAAACAAGAATTGCAAAGAAGAAGAAGAAGAACAAGAACAAGAAGAAGAACAAGAAGAAGAACAAGAAGAAGAACAAGAAGAACAAGAAGAACAAGAAGAATTGCGAAGAAGAAAAGAAGAAGAACAAGAACAAGAACAAGAAGAGGAACAAGAAGAGAAACAAGAAGAAGAACAAGAAGAACAAGAACAAGAACAACAAGAACAAGAAGAACAAGAAGAACAAGAACATGAACAACAACAACAACAACAACAACAACAACAACAACAGCAAGAAAGATTCACAACTATTCTGTCCATTTTGGTTTGACAATTTGCATCGTATCCTTGTAGAGTTTCTAAGGTAAATGACCTACGGAGTTCTTGTATTTTCTGGAATGTACTGTTGTTCCTGGCAAACTTCTTCAGTTCACGGGAACTACTGGAACTTAAAAAAAAAAAAAAAACGAAAATAAAGCAACATATAAAACTAAAAAGTGGAAGAGGAGGAGGAGGAGAGAGGGAGGAACAAGAAGGAGAGGAGAGGAGGAGAAAGAACAAGAAGAACAAGAAGAACAAGAACAAGAAGAACAAGATCAAGAAGAACAAGAAGAACAGGAAGAACAAGAACAAGAAGAACAAGATCAAGAAGAACAAGAAGAACAGGAAAACAGGAAGAACAAGAACAAAAACAAAAAAAGAAAAAAAGAAGAAGAACAAGAACAAGAACAAGAACAAGAAGAACAAGAAGAACAAGAAGAACAAGAACAAGAAGAACAAGAACAAGAAGAAGAAGAAGAAGAAGAAGAAAACAACAACAACAACAAACCCAAGAAGAACAACAACAAAAACAAGGGAAAAACTAGAAAAAGAAGGAGAAAACGAAAAAAAACAACAAGAAGACAGCAACAAAATGTTTCCTTCATTGGGGCAAACGGGGGTTTAAACCCTTTTTTCAAAAATTTAAAAGCTTTCAAGTCAACCCCAGGCCCAAATGACTTTACGAGTACGAAATAATCTTTTTAAAATTTCGGGGGGGGGGGGGGGAAAACAAAAGAATGGAAAACTAGGGGTTGATAGGGGAAAAAATTTAAATTTTAAAGGGAGGAAAGGGGGGTTTCCCCCCCCCCCCCCGGAAAAATCCCCTGGAAAAATGTTTTAGAATTGGGAGCTTACACTGACCCCAATTTTTTTAAAAAAACGGGTTCGACTCCCGTTCAAGGAAATTTTTTCCCCCCGAGTTAACATCATTTTCTGAAATTTTCCCTCTCCCCAAATTTTTCGATGAAAATTGTAAACCAGGGCCCCCCGTTTCAACGCACCAGAACATTTTGGGCCCCCCCCACTCAAACTTTTAAACCTGTTCCGCTTTTCGTAAGCGTAAAGGGCCTTTTTGGCCTGGGGAAAAATGAAAATATTTTTCCCAAACTCATACACACAAAAGGGGCTGGGTTTAAAAAAAAAAGGGACATGGGTTGGGGGGGTTTTTCCCCCAATTAAACCCTTTTAATTTTTAAAAAAAAAAAATAAGTTAATTTAAAAATTAAAAATAATAAATAAAACCCGACGGGTTTTTTATCTAGGGAAAAAAAAGACAATACAAACAGGAAGGA
>CM060342.1:41521161-41523661 GCA_030674155.1 Stramonita haemastoma
CATTATACGTGTGTGTGTGTGTCGTGCGTGCTCTGTGTGTGTTCAGTGTGTGTGTGAGTGTGTGTGTGTGTGTTTGTGTGTTTAAGTGTGTGTGTGTGTATGTGTGTGTGTGTGTGTGTGTGTGTGTGTGGATGTAGTTGTGTGTGATTGTGTGTGTGTGTGTGTGTGTGTGTAGGGGAGTATGGGTATGGGTTAGGGGAATGGGGATGGGAATAAAAGTGTCTTGATACGATAGTAATCTTAGACAACTTGTGACGTCAACAGCGAGTAGATAGTCAATCCTCTATGTTGTTTTTTTCTAGATTTTTTGTCTCCTCTTGTTTTGTTTGTTTGGTTTGGGTTTCTTCTTCTTTTTTTTTGTTTTTTGTTGTTTTTTTTGTTTTTGGAGGGAGGTTGTTATTCTTTTGCAAGTTCTCTGGGTTTTATACCAATAGTGATGAAATTTTTTGCGTTGTGACTTTCTTTTTGGCCCACCATTAAGGTAGCCACATTTCGATTTCGGGGATGGCATGAGATTTTTCATCCACCCAGGCCCAAAGCTTTGTCACTTATCGATGTCAGAAAGATTGCCCAGTAGATTGTATTTTTGTATTTTGTCCCACTTAATGTCACAGCAAATTTCTCTGCGTGAAATTCGGGCTACCCTTCCTGGGGAGGGCGCGTCGCCACAAATGCAGCGCCTAACCATTATTTTTTTTTTTCCTGTATGCAAATGTATTTGTTTCCCTCTCAGAGTGGCTGTTGCCGATCATGTTCTTACATCCTATGTTCCGCTTTTCGTAAGAGTAGGCCCTTGGTGTGCCGGTGGGAACAGATTGACAAGGTTAAAAAACTGCATACACACAGGGACTGGAGATATATATATATATATATAATATGTATATATAATATATATGTATATATATATATTATATTATTATATATATATATATATATATAAGAGAACATGAGTGCTTATTTTTTATCTCGATATAAAGAATACACAAACAAACAGTGTCGACCTTAATGGAAACAACAAAATGAAAAATAACACCAACACTATATTGTAGTGTATTTGCAATTATTGTTTTAAACATAATATTGAAATTCAGATATTTTGACATGCTTGTGCTAAAAGTCAAGATCATGTCCTCTTTTGGAATAAACAAAAAATTTTACACGCCTAAGATGGAGACCAACAAAACAGTTCGTTTGAAAATGTTGTTCAAGTTTGTTTTAGGATAAAAAAGAGAAAACAGGGTTAATGTCTATTTAATGACAGTTATAACAATCTGCATTACAGAAACTATCTTTTCAGTTTGGTTAATGAACAATTTTGTGTGTTCCTTTTGTGTGTGTGTGTGTGTGTGCGTGTGAGTGCGTGCGTTGTTGGAGGCTGTGCGTGGTGTGTGGTGTAGTGTGTATGTGGTTGTGTGTGTGTGTGTGTGTGTTTTGGGTGTGTGTTTTGTGTGTGGGGTTTTGTGTTGGGGTGTGTGTTTTTGGGGTGGGGTTGTTTGTTTTTTTTGTTGTGTACAGTTTAGACCCGGCAAGTTGTGTGTTTTTAAATTTTTTTTTTTTTGCTTGGAATTACTAGCTAAAATTGGAAGGAAAGAGGAACACGAAATCCCATTGGCTGAAGTTTACCCATTCAGCATGGATAATACTTACACTCAGAAGGGGAGGTAAACATGCAGCCAGCTATAAAACTCTGATAATGATGGCTGAACATGGATATTAAAAACAAACATTCCACGTTTGATTGACGTGAAGACGTCTTAGATTTGATATGAAGACATCTTGGATTTTGGTGTGAAGACGTGTTTGATTCAGTATGAATAATTCTGGATTTAAAATGAATACATTTGGGTTTGATGGTTGTGACGTCTTGAATTCAGTATGTAGACATCTTGGGTTTGAATATTGAGGCAGTCCAGGATTTAATATGAAGACAAGATGGATAGATGTAAGATGTCTTGGGTTTGATTATATTGACGGCTTGGATTTGGGTGTAAAGACGTCATGGATTTTAGTGTGAATATGTCTTGGATTCTGATATTTAAGTCTCCTTGTACATGACTTACAGACGTCCAGGATTTGATGTAGTGTCCGTCTTGGTTTAATGTAAAGGCGTCTTAGATTTGATGTGAAGATTTCTGGATTTCATATTAACCCCACCTTGGATCTACTATAAAAAGTGTTTTGGATTCGATATGGAGTGTGTGTGACTTTTTGATGTGAACAGATCTTAAATTTTGATTGGGTTTTTTTTTGGACTTAATATTGAAGCGTCAGGATTTGACATGAAGACGTCTGTTTTAGCATGAAGGCATCTTGAATTTGAAGCAAGGTATTTAGGATTTTGAAGTGAAGACATTGGATTTGATATGAAGACGTCATAGACTTGATATGAAGCTCGAAGACGTAATGGATATTACAAATATATCATGGATTTGATATAGTGACGTCATGGGCTTGATAAGAAAACGTCATAGGTTTGATAAGAAGACGTCATAGATTTGAT
>CM060342.1:41536161-41538661 GCA_030674155.1 Stramonita haemastoma
TACTTCGGCATAATTATAGGTAGCCATACTCCATGTTGTCTGCAGCTTAGTCATGGCTAGAAGACAATGTAAAAAAAAAAAAGAAGCAAAAATAATTCGGCATAATTATAGGTGGCCATACTCCGACTTCAGGGTGTTTTTGTCCCCCTTTTTTAAAGGACAGTTCAAGTTGTTTACATCTTGGTCATAGCTGGAAGCTATTGTAAAAAAAAAAAAGAAGCGTTTAAAAGCAGAACAACAAAGTAATGTAGGTTTGGTACTTTGCTTACAGCAATACGTGAGACAAAAAAAACAACCATTAAAAAACAGAACAACACAGTCATGTAGGTCTTTGAGACTTTGCTTACATCAAAACGTGAGACAAAAAAAAGACAAGCATTTAAAAGCAAAACAACATACTAATGTGGGTCTTGGACAATTTCCTTACATCAATACGTGGGATAAAAAAAAACCCCACACATTTAAAAGCAGAACAACATACTAATGTAGGTCTTTGACACTTTGCTTTGCTAAGAAAGTGTTTTTGACTTGACTTGACTTGACTACAGCAATACGTGAGACAAAAAGAAAAGCATTAAAAAGCAGAACAACACAGTAATGTAGGGTTTTGATTCTTTACTTACATCAATACGTGAGACAGAGCTTTTGGCCACACAAGAGAGAAGAGAGAGAGAGAGAGAGAGAGAGAGAGAGAGAGAGAGAGGAGAGAGAGGAGAGGAAGAGAGAGAGAGAGAGAGAGAGAGAGAGAGAGAAGAAGACAGACAGACAGACAGACAGGACAGACAGACAGCAGACAGACAGACAGACAGACAGACAGACAGACGAGACAGACAGACAGACAGACAGACAGACAGACAGACAGACAGACAGACAGACAGACAGACAGACAGACAGACAGACAGACAGACAGACAGACAGACAGAGACAGACAGATAGAGAGAGAGACACAGAGACAGAGACAGACAGAGAAGCAGACAGAGACAGACAGACAGAGACAGAGAGAGAAGGAAAACAGCACAGGGGCTTTCCTGTGTGGAGAAGCAAACTATGCAGATCAGAGGACGAGCCTGTGGTGCAGGTAACTCTCCAGATGACACAAGGCGTAGCATACACAACAGGTGACTGAAGGCTGGCTGGCATGATGAATAGGACTCTCCCCTCTCTATTAAGATGAACTCGCTTAAGTGTTTTGGTCTGTTAGTTGTTTAATTAATTGTTTTGTCGTGCGTGCGTGCGTGTGGGCCGGGCCAAGTCTTTCACACATGCACAGAGACAAGAGACTACAGACACAGCAGCTAGCTATAGTGCCACAGACACAGACACAAACGCATAAACTCTCTCTCTCTCTGTCTCTGTGTCTGTCTCTGTTTCTGTCTGTCTCTCTCTGTCTCTTCCCCCCTCTCTCTCTCTCACACACACACACATATGCACGCACGTACGCACACACACACACACACACGCACGCACACACACACACACACACACACACACAACACACACACACACACACACACACACACACACCACTTTCAGGAGTTGACGACAACAACAACAACAACAGTAACAAAAAACAAACCCTGCAAAAAACAGCAGACCACGATTTCAACAAAAGCTTGCGATACTCAAGTGATCTGGGAAGTTTCTTTTTTTTAAAGGAAAGAAAGAAAAAAAAACAGGGGGAAAAGCCCTCAGAAGATGGTACTGTGTAGTCCTTGTTTAAGGTTTTGACCTTTGCTCAAGGTTAAGACTGATAAATTATACACACAAAAGCTCTACAGAAAGACAGTCATTTTCTGGTGCCTCTTTCACCCCTAACTCCACGAGCGTGGGGAACGGGATAGCCTAGTAGTCAGAACATTGCCCTCACAATTTGACGACCCGGGTTCGATTCCCGTTCGAGAGGAACTTTTCCTCTGGAGTTAACATCAGTGCTGACTCCACTTCTCCTAAAAGTCTTTCGGATGAGACTGTAAACCGAGGCCCCGTGTACGGATGCACTCAAAACATCTTGCGCACACGTTAAATCCTGTTCCACTTTTCGCAAGAGTAGGCCATTGTGTGCCGGTGGGAACAGATGACAAGATTTACAAAACTGCACACACTCGGGGACTGGATGTAAAAAAGCATATGAGTGCTTATGGCATTATCCTCGATATAAAAAAGAATTTGAAAACATAAAATAATAAAAATCCCACTGAGGTCCCATGTGTAATACCTGCATGAAATCTGCAACACTGAGGTCTTATGTGAAAACATAAACATGAGCTCTTCCAAACTGATGTGCAAACGCATGTATAATATCTGTCATCTTCCAGCCATAGTCACACTTTCACCCATGTGCAAACACATATACAAAATCTTTTGCACACTGAGTTGACATGTGCATAGCACACATGCATAAGATTCTCCACACTGAGGTCTCATGTGTAAACCCGTGTATAAGGTTATTCCCACTGGTGTACAAACACATGCAAAATAAGATCTTTCACACTGAGGTGTT
>CM060342.1:41546161-41548661 GCA_030674155.1 Stramonita haemastoma
AGATAACAACAACAGACACCTGTAGAACAACAAACAGAAGATAACATAACAAGAGACACCTGTTTAACAACAAACAGAAGATAACAACAAGAGACACCTGCATAAAGCGATCAGAAGATAACAACAAGAGACACCTGCATAAAGCGATCAGAACATAACAGCAAGAGACACCTGCAAAAAGCGAACAGAGGATAACATAACAAGAGACACCTGTAGAACAAATAACAGAAGATAACAACAACAGACACCTGTAGAACAAATAACAGAAGATAACATAACAAGAGACACCTGTAGAACAACGAACAGAAGATAACATAACAACAGACACCTGTAGAACAACAAACAGAAGATAACATAACAAGAGATACCTGTTTAACAACAAAAAGAGAAGATAACAACAAGAGACATCTGTAGAACAACAACAGAAGATAACAAAACAGTTTGATCGGTGGTCTAGAGGTAACGCAGCTGCCTAGAAAACGAAAAGTCCGGGTCTGAAAGTGTGCGGTGGTTTGCTCCTTGTTTGGGCTCAGAACCCCCCCCCCCCCCCCCTCCAATTCATTAGACCAAGAGTGGTTGTCTGGGTGCTAGTCTTCCGGAAAAGACGATAAACAGAAGTCACCTGTGTTACACATAGTCATTAAGCGTATGTAAAAGAACTCACGGCAACAAGAGAATTGTCCCAGTCAAGATTCTGTAGAAAATAGCCATCCTGTTAGCGAAACAAATAAAACCTTCAGACAAGAAAATGAAAATAAAATGGGTGGCGCTACTCTTGTGGCGACGCGCTATCCTCAAAAAGAGCAGCTCGCACTTTTACACAGAGAAATCTACTATGACTTAAAGTGGTATAAAATAAAGAAATAAATAAAAAAGAATAAGATAAACAAAAACACCTGTAGAACAAGGACAAAAGATACAAGCCTGAAATGCAAAGACACCTGTAGAACAAGGACAGAAGATACAAGCTTGAAATGGAAAGACACCTGTAGAACAAGGACAGAAGATACAAGCTTGAAATGGAAAGACACCTGTAGAGCAAGGACAGAATATACAAAGCTTGAAGTGCAAAGACACCTGTAGAGCAAGGACAGAAGATACAAGCTTGAAATGCAACAACAGACACCTGTAGAGCAAGGACAGAAGATACAAGCTTGAATTGCAAAGACACCTGTAGAACAAGGACAGAAGATACAAGCTTAAAATACAACAATAGACACCTGTAGAACAAGGACAGAAGATACAAGCCTGAAGTGCAACAGCAGGAGACACCTGTAGAACAAGTACAGAAAATACAAGCTTAAAATACAACAATAGACACCTGTAGAACAAGGACAGAAGATACAAAGCTTAAAATACAACAACAGACACCTGTAGAACAAGGACAGAAGATACAAAGCTTGAAGTGCAACAACAGACACCTGTAGAACAAGGACAGAAGATACAAAGCTTGAAGTGCAACAACAGACACCTGTAGAACAAGGACAGAAGATACAAAGCTTGAAGTGCAAAGACACCTGTAGAACAAAGACAGAAGATACAAACTTGAAGTGCAACAACAGACACCTGTATAATAACAAGGACAGAAAATACAAGCTTGAAGTGCAAAGACACCTGTAGAACAAGGACAGAAGACACAAGCTTAAAATACAACAACAGACACCTGTAGAACAAGGACAGAAGATACAAGCTTGAAGTGCAAAGACACCTGTAGAGCAAGGACAGAAGATACAAGCTTGAAATGCAACAACAGACACCTGTAGAACAAGGACAGAAGATACAAGCTTGAAGTGCAACAGCGGGAGACACCTGTAGAACAAGGACAGAAGATACAAAGCTTGAAGTACAACAACAGACACCTGTAGAACAAGGACAGAAGATACAAAGCTTGAAGTGCAACAACAGACACCTGTAGAGCAAGGACAGAAGATACAAAGCTTGAAGTACAACAACAGACACCTGTATAAGGGACTTACCTCTGACATTTAGCCAACAAAAGCTGGCTGATCGGCAAGCGAACCAACGTCACCACTGGAAACTGCAACAGGAAAACTGGACACGAGGAAACATGATACTCCCAGTGCCAGTTGTTTTTTTCTAATATCCATTTTCCAACTCCCTTATGTGTTCTTTTTTATCTTCCTCATCCTTCCTCCTCCTCCTCCACCTTCTCATCTTCCTCCCTACTTACTCCTTCTTCTCTTCCTCCTCCTCCTTCTTCTCTTCTTCCTCCTCCTCCTACTTATCTTCCTCTTCCTCCTTCTCTTCCTCCTCCTCTTCCTTTTCCTCCTCCTTCTCCTTCTCCTCCTCTTCTTCCTCCTCCTCCTCTTCTTCCTCCTTTTCCTTCTCTTCTTCTTCCTCCTCCTCCTCTTCTTCTTCCTCCTCCTCTTCTTCTTCCTCCTCCTCCTCTTCCTTCTCCTCCTCTTCTTCCTCCTCCTCCTCTTCCTTATCTTCCCTCTCCTCCTCGTCCTCCTCCTTCTTCTCCTCCTTCTCCTCCTCC
>CM060342.1:41551161-41554840 GCA_030674155.1 Stramonita haemastoma
AGGTTATCCCGTCCCTTACAAGATTGAGGAAAAAAAAACAGATTCATGAACTATGTGTATTCTTTATGCATGTTTTATGTAGGTTATTTTGTCTTTTCCCTTATTGCTTGTTAGTCTGTTCCAATTAACTTTTAGTCTGATTGTTTTGTCTAGTTTTTAGGGCTCTATGTTGTTTTGTTTTTGCTTTAAAGTAATATGCCAGACATTGTGTAGGTTGTACTAATACTTGTGAATGTCAATGTCCTACTTTTGCTGCCCCCCCCCCCTCCCTCCCCCCTCTCTCCTCTTTTTTCTTTCTCTTTGCGCGTGTGCGCTGTGTGTGTGTGTGGGGTGTGTGTGTGTGTGTGGTGTGTGTGTGTGTGTGTGTGTGTGTGTGTGTGTGTGTGTGGTATGGTGTGTGTGTGTGTGTGTTAGTGTTCGTGTTAGTGTGTGTGTTAGTGTGTGTGTGTGTTAGTGTGTTAGTGTGTTAGTGTTCGTGTTCGTGTTAGTGTGTGTGTGTGTGTTAGTGTGTGTGTGTGTGTTAGTGTGTTAGTGTGTGTTAGTGTGTGGTGTGTGTGTGTGTGTGGTGTGTGTGTGTGTGTGTTGTGTGTGTGGGTTTTTGTGTGTCTGTTGTCTTGTGTTTTGTTGTGTTGTGTGGTGTTGTGGGTTTTGAACGGAAGTTATTCTTAAGTGTTAATGATTTCATTATTACTTAATTGCTTAGTTACGTGTTTTCATACTTTCGATGTGGTCGCAAAACACTGAAAACAAGAACTATAAGTAAAATGATAAGCCCTCTTTAAATCCGTAATGTCTAATAAGTGTACAGAAAAAGGTATCATTATTTCATACACTAATGGTAAAGATGACTTTTCCATTATGATCTGCTCCTCAGTTTGACTATGACGTAAAAGGGCGCCCTACGTAACAACATATGACGATTCTCGATGTTTCAAAACTTTTACTTTGTTTCAATGGAATTCTTGGTGGTTAGTAAAACACACCACACACACACACACACACACACACACGCAAACACACACCACACACACACACACACACAACACACACACACCACACCCCACACACAGACGTCTAATATCAAAACTTGTGACAAGATAAAAGTGAATACACACACATGCATGCGCGTGCGCGCGAGCACACACACATACACACACACACACACACACACCACACACACACACACACACACACACACACACACACTGACACCTTTTACCACTCCCTCTGTTGTCTTTTTTCCCTCCACTGTCCTGCTCTTACTAATCTTTTTTTCTCCCCCCCCACCCACCCTCTCCCTACATAAATACTTTTCTCCATTTTCTTTGTCTCTTTTTCCTCCTCATCTTCCATTTTGCTTTTTTTTTTTTGTGCTCTGGCGCCGATTCATAGATTGGTGACGTAGGAACAGACACCCCCCTCCCCACTCCCCCTCCCCCCCCAAAAAAAAAAAACAAAGAAAAAAAAAAGAAAAAAAAAGGAAAAAAAAAAAAGAAAGAAATGATATCAGTAGTAGGTTTATAAAAGTTGTTTTTTCTCTTACCGATTTTTATTCCAGACAGAGTGCAGAGTGTCCTGGGGACAGTGTGGTATCAATGTTAAAACTTTATGTGTGTGGATATCTGTGTAGAATAAAAAGATTATGTGTATAGACTACATGACGCCATTACCTTTTCATAGCAAATATGTGCAGGTGCGCGCAGACACTCAAACACACACAAGAACACAAGCAAAAGCGCATTACACAGAAAAACACAACACTTAAACACACACACACACACACACACACCACACACACACACACACACACACACACACACACACACACACACATCACACTCACTACATCCAACACAACACCCCACTCACATACATACCCCACACACACAACACACACACTCACACACATAACATACACACACACAAACATACACACACACACTCACATACATACACACACACACACACACACTCACATAACATACAACACACACACACACTCACATACATACACACACACACAACACAACACCCCCACAACACACAAACACACACACCCCACGCCACACCACACACACACACATACACACCCACACAAAACACATACATACACACACAACACACGCCACATAACAATACACACATACATACACACACACACACACAACACACACACACGCACCATACATACACACATACACACACACACACACTCACACTACATACACATACACACACACTCACATACATACACACACACACAAACAAACACACACCACACACACGCACATAACATACACACATGCCAAACCATTACCCATTACCCTGTTGGTCTTTTTCTCTACAGTCTGTGCTTACTAAGTTACCCCTCCCCCCCACCCCCCCCCCCCCCCCGCCCCCTCCCTGTACAATCATTGTTTCTCTTTTCGTCAGTTTTGTTTTTCCCTCTTTCAAAAATCTGTTTTTCCTAACCTCTCCTTGTACAATTATTATTATTCTTTTTTTTCGTCAATCTGCTTTTTCTCATTTTTTCCAATCTTTGTTCCCGCTCTCTCAGTGCACATTAATTATAGTTCTCTTTCGTCAGTCTGTTTTTTTTTTTTTATCTCATCTTTCACAATCTTTGTCCCCCCCCCCTCTCACTGTACAATTATTATTATTCTTTTTTCGTCAATATGTTTTTTTCTCATTTTTCCCAATCTTTGTTCCCGCTCTCTCAGTGCAAATTAATTATGTTCTCTTTTCGTCGGTTGGTTTTTTTTATTTTTTTATCTCATCTTTCAATTTTTTTTCACTTTCTTAGTGCAAAAAAATTTTCTCTTTTCGTCAGTCTGTTTTTTTCCTCATCTTTCAAAACTTTGGTCCCCCCCCTCTCCCTGTACAAATTATTATTGTTCTCTTTCGTCAGTCTGTTTTTTTTAAATATTTTTTTAATCTCATCTTTCTATTTTTTTTTTCACTCTCTCAGTGCAAACTTACTGTTTCTCTTTTCGTCCAGTCTGTTTTTCTCATCTTTCAAATCTTTTGTTCCCCCTTTCCCTGTATAATTTTATTCTCTTTTCGTCAGTCTGTTTTTTTTTTCTCATCGTTCAAATCTTTGTCCCCCTCCCCCCCTATCAATGCACAATAATTATTGTTCTCTTTCCGTCAGTCTGTTTTTCCTCATCTTTCAAATCGTTGTTCCCGCTCTCTCAGTGCACAATGATTATTGTTTCTCTTTTCGTAAGTCTGTTGTTTTTTTTTATCTCATCTTTCAAATCTTTGTCCCCCCCCCACTCCCCTCACCAGTACCAAAATTATTGTTCTCTTTTTGTCAGTCTGTTTTTCCTCATCTTTCACGTCACTTGCTTTGTGTGCTTTAGGACTAATTCAGGATTAGTGACGTAGGAGCGGAACGAAAATAAAATGAGAGGAGAAGTAGGTCTTATAATAATAAAAAAAAAAATAATTTAAAAATAATAATTAATAAAAAAATAAATAATAATAATAATAATAATAATAATATTATTATTATCTTTTATAATTTAAATTTTTATTTTAATTTTAAATTATTATTATTTTTATTATATTATTATTATAATAATCACTATTATTATAGACACATGCGTGTCATTTTCTTTCGGTAATATATATGCCAAACATACACACACACACACAAAAACACAGAAACACCCCACCC
>CM060342.1:41554940-41557440 GCA_030674155.1 Stramonita haemastoma
CCCCCAGCGTCCACGATGACGTCAAAGCAAGGCCTGCGTCATCTTCGTCCATGCAAACTAATTACGTCATCGGCGGAACCACTGAGGATCATTCCGTTACTGAAGTGCAGTAGTCTAGAGGAAAGCTGTGCTGTCGTTGCAAGTGACGCATATTTGTAGTTTTTGTATTTTGTACCACTTTATGTCAAAGCAGATTTCTCTATGTAAAATTCGGGCTGCTCTCTCTCTCCCGGGGAGAGCGCGTCGCCACAAGTGCAGCGCCTCCCATTTTTTTTCCCTTTTTCCTGTATGCAACTGTATCTGTTTCCTTATCAGAGTGGCTTTTTTTTTATACAGAATTTTGCCAGGGTCAACCCCCTTGTTGCCGTGGGTTCTTTTACGTGCGCTAAAAATAGTGATGTATTACATACGGGACCACGGTTTGTCGTCTCAACCTAAAGGCTAGCGCCCAGACCACCACTCGAGGTGTAATGGATGGGGGAAAAGTTTGGGGCCCAAACAGGGTTACGAACCACCGCACACTCCGACCCGGACTTTTTGCTTTCTAGGCAAGGCGCGTTACCACCTAGACCCCGATTCCACCAATATTTGCTCCTGTAACACACAACAATAATTTATGTCTGAGCGTTCGTCGACGAAGAAGAATTTTCTGGCATGATAATGTAGCGGAGTTGTGTATGGTGCAGGGTTTTTTTTGGTTGGGTTTTTTTTTTTTTTTTTTGGTATTCTGTTGTTTTTTATGTACTTGCTTTTTCTGGTGAATATCTTTTGCTGCAGTGTAGAAGGCGTGTATAAGTTATAATCACGTGTATGGCTGTATTGGAGTTAACTAAGTAGATTGGTATTGCTGTAGGTTAGGGACACGGAACTCTGTCTAATCATCCCTTTTTGAACACACTCACACACACACACACACACACACACACACACGCACACGCACACGCACACACACACACAACCACACACACATGCACACACACACACACACACACACACACACACACACCACACACACACACACACACATATGCACACAATACTCTTAGGCAGGGTGATGAAGACGGGAGTATGGATAGATTATGCCGGAGTGGGGGAGGGGGGTAGATGTTAGGGGAGGAGGTAGGAAATAAATGTGTTTTAAGCTTTTGTGTTTGAAAGTATCAAATGTAGGTTTTGAGCGAAGTGATAGAGGGAGGTCACTCCAGGTTAATGGACCACAAACAGAGAAAATGCGACGGCTGACAGCGGTTAGCTTGAAACGTGGAGGTTAGAAAGCACAGAGTATCCATAGCAGGCGAAGAGAACGGGATGGAGTGTAGGCTACATGTAAAGACATTAATTTGCAGAGATAAGAGTGTGCAGATTTGTGAAGACATTTGAAGGGTCATAATCTTATGATTCACTCTTTCAGTCTGTGTGAGACAAGGAGCCAGTGGAAGAGATCGCAAGAGAGGAATGATGTGTTGAGATTGTATCTTTCTTAGAACTAATCGAGCTGCAGAGGTTGTTTTTTTTTATATGCGTTGAAGAGTGTGGATGGACGATGCTGGTAGACCAGTCAAAGAAAGAAAAGAATGACAGCAGTCCAAACGGGAAAGAATGAAAACTGTGACAAGCATGGATGTTGCATCAGTGGACAGTAATTTTGCGAATTGCACTAATGCGCGGCAATGTATAGCAGCAGGATTAGCAAGTCTGCTTGATGAATTTTCTGCATAGTGTGTAGGTACTTAAATACATTCATGAGCCGGAAAGAGCAGATATATTGAGACTTTTGGAATAGGCCAAGTAATTACTTTTTGAACAACCTGAATGAAGGTTATTAATTTGCACCAGAGGAAGACCATCAAGAAAACATTGGCAACAACTAGTTCTTGCAATACTCCACCCAAAGTCGGATGCGCAGGGCTGACTTCTCAGGCACTTACGGCAGCCCATGTGGTTTGGCTCATAATTATGATAAACAATAACAGTTACTGTTCGAGTGTTCCACGAGGAAGAAGAAGAAGGAGGACAACAACAGCAACAACAACAACAACAACAACGAGAAAGAGGAGGAGGAAGAAGAAGAAGAACTTGCAATACAAGCAAGGCAGCCACACGACTTGCCGCTCTATAGATTAAAACATAGACTTTTTTTTTCCTGTAAAGATCAAGTAATAATTGTAAAGTTCTTTTGAACCGCTGTTTTTTTTTTTATATTAAAAACAAAAACCACTGTGAAAAACACACAATAAATCCGGTAGAGTAATATCAAAGAGAGACATTTTATGCTAGTATAGTACTTTTCTTGTGATTATTTATTGTTGTAGTTGTAAAGATCATTTTGTGCTGGTAGACAAAAAGTGTTGGTTTTTTATGCTACAAACATTGATGCTAACAAACATTGACATTGACCTAAAACATTGACGCTAAAATGAACTTCCAATGTAGAAGTCAAAAAACTTATTCGTACATAACACAGGGTTATTAAGAATAACAAAGTCTTGGGATTGAAAAG
>CM060342.1:41564940-41567440 GCA_030674155.1 Stramonita haemastoma
ATCATTTAGTGTCACACAAACAGCTTATATCAGTTACAATGTCAATAATACCATTATTTCAGACTTAAAGAAAAGAATCAATGAAAAGTAAATAAGCAATTTATGTCAGATTACAATATCTCCATACTTCAGTTCATTTATTATATTTTAGAAGGAAGGAAAGAAAAAAAATCAAACTCAACTATACCATATGATAATACCCATCACCACTGAGAGGAAACATAAACACTAACAAATATACAAACAAATAAACAAAAAACAAACAAACAAAAACAACAAAAAACTGAACAGACAAAATAAACAAAAAGCAGTAAAGGGGAGGGGGGTGGGAAGGATGGGGAGGGGGTATCAAGGAGGAAGGGGGAGAACACAAACAGCAAATGGAAGAATTATATTAACGATTTATGATTATATTAAGAAATAAAAAAACCTACACATACGAACAAAAAAACACACAAAAAAAAACACAAACAACAACAAAAAACCCGCAAATAAAACAATTTAAAAAAAGAATTAAAAAAAAGAAAAAAAAGAGCCTTATCCACTAACCAAAGTAATAGAAATTTTAATAGTGCAAATTTAATTGTGTGTGTGTGTGTGTGTGTGTGTGTGTGTGTGTGTGTGTGTGTGTGTGTGTGTGTGTGTGTGTGTGTGTGTGTGTGTGTGTGAGTGTGTGTGTGTGGTGTGTGTTCTTCAGTTTAAGAAGATGAGTGTGGTGTGTGTGTGTGTGTGTGTGTGTGTGTGTGTGTGTGTGTGTGTGTGTGTGTGTGTGTGTGGTGTGGTGGTGTGTTCTTCAGTTTAAGAAGATGAGTGTGTGTGTGTGTGTGTGTGTGTGTGTGTGTGTGTGTGTGTGTGTGTGTGTGTGTGTGTTCTTTGTGTAAGTGTTTGTGTGTGTGTGTGCGCGCGCGCGCGCGTGCGTGTATGCGTGCATGCGTGTGTGTTCCTCTGATAGCGTGATCGTTGTGGTGGTGGTGGTGGTGATGGTGATGGTAGGTGTCTGATATCTTTTTGCTCAGAATCATGTGTTGACGTGGAGGGAAGAGAGAGAATGCCATCAGGTGTCACAGCATTGTGAACATGCACCCACCCCCACTCCTCCAATGCATGTAGCATGTGACAGCTCTCTCTATTTGTTTGTTTGTTTGCTTGCTTGCTTGCTTGTTTGGGGGTGGGGGTGTGAGTAAGATGGGTGGGTATTGATTGATTGATTCTTTTATATCGAGGATAATGGAATAAGCACTCTTGTGCTTTTTACATCCAGTCCCCGTGTGTATGCAGTTTTGCAAATGTCATTTGTTCCCACTGGCACACGATGGCCTACTCTTACAAAAAGCGGAACAGGATTTAGCGTGTGCGCAAGATGTTCTGCATGCGTTCGCACACCGGGTTCTCGGTTTAAAGTCTCATCCGAAGGACTTTTGGGGAGAGTGGAGTCAGCACTTGATGTTAACTCCAGGAGAAAAATCTCCTCGACTGGTATTGATGATTCTGTTGTTGTTGCTGTTTTTCTCTCGCTCTCTTTTTTTATATACATTTTTACATTTTACACAACTTTAAGTCACGGCAGATTTTTCGACGTGAAATTCAGGCTGCTCTCCCCAGAAAGAGCGCGTCTCCACAAAAGCAGCGCCACCCGTTATTTTGTTTTCTTTTTTCTTGTCTGCAACTGTATTTGTTTCCTGATCAGAGTGGCATTTTATCTACAGAATTTTGCCAGGGACAACTCTCTTGTTGCCGTGGGTTCTTTTATGAACGCTAAATAATGATGTGTAACGCACGGGACCTCGGTTTATCGTCTCATCTGAAAAACTAGAACCCAGACCCCCACTCATGGTCTTAATGGCCATTGTGTGCCGGTGGGAACAGATGACAAGATTGACAAAACTGCATACACACGGGGACTGAATGTAAAAAAAGCACATGAGTGCTTATTCTATTATCCTCGATATAAAAGAATAAATAAATTAATTAATTAATTAATTAATTAATTAATTAATTGTTTAAAAAAAACATGGATGGTGGGAATAATTTCGAGCGCAAACCGGAGTCGAAACACAGCTACGTTGTTGTGGTTGTTGTTTTTGTTGTATGTTGGACGTTTCTCATATTAACACCAGCGGATCACCTGCAATATGCATTCTGTTTCACTCTTCACTGCATGTTCGTAACCTATATCTCCATAACATGTTCTTTTTCAGTGCCCAGTTTTAATTGAAAAAAATTATTGTGTTGTTATTTGAAAGAAACGAGTCTGCCAGTATGTTTCTTTGTGAACCAGAGAGGTATCTGACATAGGGATATTTCTAAATCTCCTGTTAATGATTTATTATAATCCCTCCCCCTTTTTTATTGCCTGCTTGCAAATTCTCTCTCTCTCTCTCTCTCTCTCTCTCTCTCTCTCTCTCTCTCTCTCTCTCTCTCTCTCTCTCTCTCTCTCTCTCTCTCTCTCTCTCTCTCTCTCTCACACAATCTCAAAAAGTCCTTTGGATGAGACTTTAAA
>CM060342.1:41572440-41577440 GCA_030674155.1 Stramonita haemastoma
TTTGTTTGTAAGATACAGAGGCAGTCAAAACTCGGCTCCAGGAATAAAACACGCCACTACCACTCCAGATCTACAAAAAAAACAAAAACAAAAAAAAAAACCCAACCCTACTACCGACATCATCACTAAGATGTCTTACTCAAACATAAAAGATTCAAACGAGGTATCACTGGGCACAGTCGACACTGTTCGGCAGTTATGCAGGCCCGTTTTCTGTAGGTGGCCTCGTGGCGTCATAATTGCTCCCGGTGCTAGTTTATTTAGTGTTGAGTATAACACAGTATCGTCAACTCACCGACAGCGACATGGCAAGGCTCAGAATGGTGGGCGTGCATACATACATACAGGAAGGAAGGATGGAACAAGCCACATGTGGCTCAGGTACACAGACATTGTAGAAAGCCAAGAAGTGAATTAGAACCAACACGTCAAAGAAAAGAAAACGAAAAAAAGAAGACTGCAATCAGGTTTAAGTGACAGCGATATCTTGTTTCAGATATCCCCAGATCAACCAGTTACGGGCATGTTAGTGATATTCGTACTATTTCAAAATGAGTCTGGAACAATCACAATTTTAAAAAGTCACAATAACAGCATACAAAAAAGGCAATCAGGAGGCTGGCCAGCCAGCCCACCAACCATCCAACCATCCATCCATTTAACCAGCCAACCATCCATCCATTTAACCAGCCAACCATCCACCCATCTTACCATTCATCTAACCAACCAACCAACCAGGCAACCAGCCAAAATTAATATCTAGCCATCTATCTAACCAGCCGTCCAACCACCCATCTAACCATCCAACCATCTAACCAACCAATCAACCAACCAACCAACCACTGTATAGCAACACCAAAGTGGAATTCGTTGGTACGGTGTTCTGAATGACACGTTGAAAGACGGGGTGGGGCTGAAAGTATATCGAAAAAAAATCCTTTAAGAGTTCAGATCCCACTACCATGAAATCCTTCTTTGAAATCTTGACTGCGAAGGGCAGGTTTCGGATCGGAATGTTTACCATTTCCAAAATCTACTTTCATTGCAGACCTGCCACTGCCTTAATCGAAGATGTGCAAACACTCGCACATCATCAAAAAGTACACGGTTTACAGCATTCGATATGTTGCAAGAACGTAAGCATACCTAACATTATCCGAATATTTACAGGCTAATCGCGTTATAGGTGATCATGGATCGATCACTGTCCGTGAATTTTTGACTAATGTAACAGAAACAAAAGTTAAGCACATACAACTAAATATAAAGATCTATTTTATTAGTAAATAAACTCAAAGAAAGCAAAATTTGACATTATCTGAAAAACAAATCCTGCTTTTGTTTCACGTCAAGCGTCCTTGGTTAAAGACAAAAAAACAAAAAAATATATGTACCCCAACCTAAACAAATAAACAAACAAACTAAAAAGAACAAGACAAAAAAAAAAAGACAGGCTCAGAAAATAGATCTCCTCCTTCACACCCACCCTCCACCCCTTCTCTGCCCCCCCCCCCCCCCCCCCCCCCCCCTCCTTCATCTCAGTTTCCCCTTTTATTTTTACCATTATTATTTTTTAAAAACAAACAAACAAACAAAAAACACCGACAACAATAATAACAAATATCACCACCACCACCACCAATAACAACAGCAACAAATAACACAAAACCCACCATCACCGACTACAATATCACATTTCTCTCCGTCTTTTTCATTATTATTAATTAGGTTCTTGTCGCCGTGTGTTTTTTTTTAGTTGTTGTTATAATCTTATGGTCAATGCGCCTTTCTAAAATGTATATATGATAATTATAATCCCTGAGAACCATCTTGCAAGGAACAGTCGAGGGCAAGAGAAGAAGAGGCCGCCAAAAGAAATCATGGGTTGACAACATCAAAGACTGGACCGCCCAACCCCTGCAACACCTCCCTACTAGCCACACAGGATCGTGAAGCATGGAAAAAGATCTCTGTTGCGTCTTCTCTCATGTCCCCCCTACGTCCTTTGGGACATGGGACTGAGTGAGTGAGTGAGTGAGTGAGTGAGTGAGTGAGTGAGTGAGTGAGTGAGTGAGAACTGGAATTTTTTGCAATATTTCTCTCCCTCTTCCTTTTTGTTTATTATTGTTGGTGGTGGTGTTGTTATTATCTTAGGGTCTTATAATTTTTCGAAGACATGTGTATGATATAATCCTGAATATAAGCAAGAAGTAGATGAAAAGAAAAAGAAATTAAGTGCTTATCTATTATCCTCAAAAGAAACATTTTTGCCTTACCTCTCTCTCTCTCTCTCTCTCTCTCTCTCTCTCTCTCTCTCTCTCTCTCTCTCTCTCTCTCTACTCCTTCAGATGAGACTATAATCCGAGGCCCTGTCTGCGAACGCACGCAGAACATTTTCCGCACACGTTAAAACCCGTTCCGCTTTTCGGAAGAGTAGGCCATTGTGTGTCGGTGGGAACGAATGACAAAATTTACAAGACTGCATACACACAAGGACTGGATCTATAAAAAAAAAAATAAAAAAAAGCACACGAGTGCTAATTCTATTATCCTCGAAATAAAAGAATAGAATAAAGTAGATAAATGAATAAATAAATAGATAAATAAATGAATAGATAAATAAATAGATAAATAAATAAATAAATAAATAAATAAATAAATAAATATCTACGTGTCCAAAAACCCCACGGAATTCTGAAAAGAATGACCCTAATAATTATTTTCAACGTATATGCTTGACCTTCTGCATGACTGTGTGACTACACAAAGAAAATGAAGGCACTGCCTGGTTTTGTGCTTTTAAATTGACCTGGAAGATTGTAAAAAAGAAGAAAAAAAATCATATCAAGCCTAAATTCACCAGATACCGTTTCCGAGGTTCGAACCAACCACTCCATGGACCAACAAGAACTGAAGTCTAATGTTCTATCCACTGGACACATGTCAGTCACCTTCAAAATAAAAATGCTGACCCCCACCCCCCACCCCACCCCGAAAAAGACTGTTATGCAAACATTTAAATTATGCACAATTCTAAACCAAGGATTCAAAGGAGATGGTGGTTTTTTTGTTGGTGGTGGCTTTTTTTTGGGGGGGCGGTGTTTTTTTGTTTGTTTGGGCTTTTGTTGTTTTGTGTGCGTGTATATTTTTGTTTTTGGTTTCTGTTGTTGTTGTTGTTGTTTGTTTTTTTGTTTCTGGTTTTTTTGTTGTTTTTTTTTTGGGGGGGGGCGGTTCACAGATAACAGAAGAAAGCCGTCTGCAACTGTATGACGTACAGTAATGAAAGAATATCAAACTCCAAAACTCTACGTAAAAGAAAACAACAGAAATAAATGTCAAAGCAATAATACATCGTTGAACAAAAACGTTCCTCAGTTACAGCTCTGAGGCTCACAAAAAGTAAAAATTTGCGTATGCAACCGTTTGGTCATCATTAAGATAGCTTCATTTCGACTTCTGGGATAAATAACTAAATCCACACAAAGTATCTTTAGACAAGTAACAGAATAAAACAAGCTTAAAAGAATAGACGAAGTTTCGTTGCGTTCACAGAACGAATTTTATGTAGAGAAAGCTCCCCTTCAAACCACCTCTTAGTCATCCAACAACAAAATTCGCAACATAATAACAAACCCCTTACCTACCCAACTTTTCTTCTTGTAAGATAAAGTATAAGTGAAGACAAAGACTTAGCATGTGACCCACACACTGTAATTAATCCTTTTCAAATTTCAATTTAAAAAAAATCACAACAAAATGTTTTGGCTTTCGAATGAAGGCTATGAGGCATGAACACTTTCTCCATTTTTGTTTCTTTTTTATTTCCCCCAAACACTTCTTCATCCCATCAGACTAAGATCACTTCCTCTGCTCTGTTCGACCTTTCGTTCTCAAAATGGACACTATCTTCTTGTCTGGACACGTTCGAGGTCAAAGCCAAATTCTCCCCTAAAGCCACAGCCACAGAATCCACAGGCTCTTTGGCAGATTTCCGCACGGGCGGTATTGAAGATTTCCTCTCCTTGCACGCGCTTCCGCTTCCGGTCTGGTTCTCCTCGTCCCCTTGACCTTGACCTTCTTCTTCGATGCGTTCAAGGTCGCGGTCTCGGCGCGCCAGCCCGTACTGCACGTGCGTGTAGTAGAGGACGAAGTTGCTGACGATGATGGGGACGGTGAAGGCGATCATAAGCAGCCCCGCTACGGCACAGCACGACCCGATGACGTAACCCGCCGCCGACTGCGGGAACATGTCTCCGTACCCTACCGTCGTCATGGTGACCACGCTCCACCAGAAACCCACAGGGATGTTGGGAAATCCGTTCTGACCTTCCGCGAAGTGCATGAGTGTAGCGAAAACCACCATACCGATCAAGAGAAAGACGAACATCAACATCAACTCGTTGAAGGACGCTTTCAGCGTGTACAGCAAGATCCACAACCCCGGCACGTGACGGATCAACCGGAAGATCCGGCACAGTCGGAGCATGCGCAGGATGAACATCAAATCCATCACGGCCATCTCCTCTCGCCGCATGGGGTCGAAAGTGAGGAAGATGAGTTCCACATAGTCTGGCGAAATCGCCACGAAATCTATCACGTTCTGGAACGACCTGAAGAAGTTGATTTTGCTAGGCGAGCACACGAAACGAGTCACGTACTCCAAAGTGAAGAAAATCAAACAACACAGATCCATAATCAGTAAGCTAGGATGAGGAAGAAACTTCTCCCCTAACCCTCCCTCCACACTCCAGTTTCCGGACAAACTCTGGTTGAAGTCCCCTCTCCTGGAGGGAGTGGGAGCCAGGTCGTTGTGAGTGAAGCCGGTGATGATGGTGATGGTGCTGCTGTCGCTGTCGTTGAGTCCATCCTCCTCCACTATCTGCCGTTTGAAGTCCAGGGATTCTAGGTTGAAGAAGCGGTAGACTCCTGCGAATTGCCGTACGTCCTGGGCCCGTACTCGAAACACGGGGTGAGTGTCGGCACAGAAGGAGAAGATGGAG
>CM060342.1:41586421-41601421 GCA_030674155.1 Stramonita haemastoma
CTCCAACACTGACCAATGCTATTGTCTTTGTGGGTGTGGGAATGGGGTGTGGCGGGGCGGTAATTAGATTGCTTCCCATGCGATCGGAGCAGCCAATCGCAGGTCGTGGATCTAAATTTAGATCTACACCTGTGAATTGTGCGACGTTCTGTATCGTTGGGGGGTGGTCGAAAGCCGTCCTCTGCATGCAAAACAAAGGATTTTACAGGAAAAGTCAGATAATACTCGTTTCACAATTGCGGTTTCGATTGACATTTTATTTATGTAATATCTTTTTATAGCCAGTATTTTGGACTGTGTTTCCATGTGTGTTGATTAAAAAAAAAAAGTTTTAAACAGTTTTTACAAATTATACTTTGAGGTTTCCCTCTTACCGGGTTCGCGCTGTTGAATGTCTGAATCCAGTCAGTGGTACGTGATAAATTTAATGACACCACAAAAAGAGAGAGAGAGAGAGAGAGAGAGAGAGAGAGAGAGAGAGAGCTCTGAACATTGAAATGATTTAACGTACATTGGCCTTGTCCCAGGATACATTAGTGGGGCTGAAATACAACAGTGGGTTCGCTCATATCGTTGGTAAAACGAATGCACAAACAAGTAATTATCCTTGGCTGATCAAAGAAAAAACCGCACACGCGCACTATTTTAGTTCATTATTCTGACCCTTGATTTAAGCATAATCAAATCACAAGAAAAGATGATGTCGAAAGAAATTTGTGGAGACCATGCATATTGAGTACAAATGGAATTGTAACAGTTAATCAATAATTGTATTAAGTTAACGTTATCCTTGTTTTTGTCATAGAATGGACAACAAATGTATCTAGACATATTATGCGTATACTTATCACAGAGAGAGAGAGAGAGAGAGAGAGAGAGAGAGAGAGAGAGAGAGAAGAGAGAGAGAGGGGGGGGGGGGGGGAGATAGACAGACACAGAGACAGACACACAGAGACAGACAGGCAGAGAGACGGGATAGGCAAAGAGAGACAGAGACAGAGAGACAGAGATAAACGGAGAAAGAGAGAGGGAGAAACAGTCCAAGAATTAACCAAATAAATCAAGAACAAGATCAGTGACCAAAACAGTAAGACTAATAATAGCAACAGACAATAGAAGGTAAGAGAAACAAAAATAAAGTATAAAAGAACGCAAAAGAAAACATAAAAGAAAACACAAGCGCAACAAAAGAAAAGAATAAAAGAAAACCCAAAGAGAAAAAACAAAAAGAAAAGAGCAAAAAAAGAAGCATTACCCTTAAAGAAGACAAAAACAGCAAGAACAAAACGAAGACATAGGAACTAGAACAAAGACGACTTCAAATAGCATCCACAGTATAAAAATAAAAATAAAAAAGGAAGGAGAAGAAGAAACACTACAAAGAAGAAGAAGAATTGCGAAGAAGAAGAAGAATTGCGAAGAAGAAGAAGAAGAAGAAGAAGAAGAAGAAGAAGAAGAAGAAGAAGAAGAAGAAGAAGAAGAAGAAGAATTGCGAAGAAGAATTGCGAAGAAGAAGAAGAATTGCGAAGAAGAAGAAGAAGAAGAAGAAGAAGAAGAGAAGAAGAAGAAGAGAAGAAGAAGAAGAAGAAGAAGAAAAAGAAGAAGAAGAAGAAGAAGAAGAAGAAGAAGAAGAAGAAGAAGTATTATTATTGTGAAGAAAAAGAAGAAGAATTGCGAAGAAGAAGAAGAAAAAGAAGAACTACGAAGATGAATTGCGAAGAAGAAGAAGAACAAGACGAAGAAGAAGAAGAACAAGACGAAGAAGAAGAAGAAGAAGAAGAAGAAGAAGAAGAAGAAGAAGAACAAGAAGAAGGAAGAAGAAGAACAAGAAGAACAAGAAGAAGAAGAAGAAGACGAAGACGAAGAAGAAGAAGAAGAAGAAGAAGAAGAAGAACAAGAACAAGAAGAAGAACAAGAACAAGAACAAGAACAAGAACAAGAACAAGAAGAACAACAAGAAGAACAACAAGAAGAACAAGAAGAAGAGCAAGACGAAGAAGAAGAACAAGAACAAGAACAAGAACAAGAACAAGACGAAGATCAAGAAGAACAAAAAGAAAGGTGAGTAGCCTAAAAGAGGCAGGTATCAGTTTCAGCACTCTCCCCTTTCCTTTCCCTCAGTGACAACGCTTCACAGAACGGAGCCAGAGTTGCAGGAACCAGGAAAAACTGGGTCACTGCCTACTGCATGGGGTTACTCATTAGCTTAGCTCACATAGGCACAGTGTGATCAGAGTCTTGCTTCTCTGTTTCTCTGCCTCTCTGTCTTTGTCTCTCTCTGTCTCTCTGTATTTCTGTCTTTGTCTCTCTGTCTCTAGCTCTCTCTGTTTGTCTCTCTGTATCTCTCTGTCTCTCTTTCTCTATCTCTGTCTGTCTGTTGTTGTTGTTTTTTCTGTCTGTCTGAAGAAGAAGAAGAAGAAGAAGAAGAAGAAGAAGAAGAAGAAGAAGAAGAAGAAGAAGAAGAAGAAAAAGAAGAAGAAGAAGAAGAAGAAGAAGAAGAAGAAGAAGAAGAAGAAGAAGAAGAAGAAGAACAACAACAACAACAACAACAACAACAACAACAAGACCAACATCAATGACAACAAACAAGTAAAAGACCATCACATGCACAATCAAGCAAAACTAGATAAACCAATCAACCAACTACAAAAAAACCAACAATCCAACAATAGCAACAAAAACAACAACAACAACACAAAAGGAAAGTACACTACTAGAGCTAAAACACAGAACAAACTCCTCCAAAAGGTAAAGGAACAGAACAAGAACTCACACAACAAGAGCAAAAACGAAACTACAAGAAAACGAAAGGGAAAAAAAGAAAAGAAAGAAGACCCAAAAGGGAAAAGGCCAAACAGAACTATCAGTTGCACAGCTCCTCTCTCTTCCAATCAATGACAGCAGCCTAACTACAGATCTTTTTTGTTTTGAAAGTGTTTGCAGGGAATTAGGTTAAACTAGAACACATTTTTCTTCAGGTCATGCTATCCATTTGCCCTGCACACATTCACAGACTAAGAAGAGAGAGCTGTAGGGCAGATGGAATGACATTGATATAAATCATTAACACTTGAAATATATAGGGCAGATGCAATTATATCGATGTAAAAACACTTAAAGCTAAAGGGCAGATAATGTTATATTGATGTAAAGACACTTGGAGCTATAGGACAGATAAAATGATATTGATGTGAAGACACTTGGAGCTATAGGACAGATAAAATGATATTGATGTGAAGACACTTGAAGGTAAAGGGAAGATAAAGTTATATTGATGTAATGACACTTGAAGTTTTAGGGCGGATAAAATTATATTCATGCAATGATACTTGAAGCTATAGGGCAGATAAAAATGATGACATTGATGCAATGACACTTGAGCTATATAGCAGATAAGAAAGTTATTGATGTAATGACAATTGAAAGCTATAGAGCGGATTACATGACATTAATGTGATGACGCTTAAAGCTATAGGGCAGATTACATGATATTGATTTGATGTCACTTAAAGCTATAGGGCAGATTACATGATATTGATTTGATGTCACTTAAAGCTATAGGGCAGATTACATGATATTGATTTGATGACTCTTAAAGCTATAGGGCAGATTACATGATATTGGTTTGATGTCACTTAAGGGTTGACACAGGTACAAAAGTGGTTAAAATTACGTTTTTAGTATATAAAAAAATTGCTGGATACATTTATAAAGATGTCCCTGTGTGAATTTAAACAATTTAGGTTGTAACAAATGTCCTGTAGAAACAGGTTACTTCAACTTGTTTATAGAGAAAAGGTTTAGGAGTTTGAAACATTCAGTTTTGGCAGCCATATTGGATTGTTTTCATGGCAATTGTGCAGAAAACTTAGTAATTCTTTGATTTTTATGCTTTACAAGTGATGCCCTTTCAATATATGGCATAACTTTTAACATGGGCTTGTTAACAAAATTTCATCAGGTTCAACCCCCATGTCCCACCTTAAAGCTGTAGGGCAGATTGCATGATATTGATTTGATGTCACTTAAAGCTATAGGGCAGATTGCATGATATTGATTTGATGTCACTTAAAGCTATAGGGCAGATTGCATGATATTGATTTGATGTCACTTAAAGCTATAGGGCAGATTGCATTATATTGATTTGATGTCACTTAAAGCTATAGGGAAGATTACATGATATTGATTTGATGTCACTTAAAGCTATAGGGTAGATTACATGATATTGATTTGATGTCACTTAAAGCTATAGGGAAGATTACATGATATTGATTTGATGACTCTTAAAGCTATAGGAGGGATAGCATGATATTGATGTATTCACACTTGAAGCTAAAGAACAGATAAAATGATATTGATGTAATGACACTTGAAAGCTATAGGTGGAAGAGATAGCCTAGTACTAGTGGTTAGAACATCGCACTTGCAATCTGACGACCCGGGTTCGAATCCCGTTCAAGGTGATTTTTCCCCTGGAGTTAACATCAGTGCTGACTCCACTCCCCCAGAAAGTCCTTGGATGATACTATAAACCGAAGCCCCATGTGAGAATGCATGCAGAACAGATTACATACACGTTAAATCCTGTCCCGCTTTTCAAAAGATGATGCCATTGTGTGCCGGTGGGAACGGATGACAAAATTGACAAAACAGCATACACACGGGGACTGGATGTAAAAAAGCACACGAGTGCTTATTCCATTATCCTCGATATAAAAGAATAAAATAATAAATAAAATGAATAGGGCAGATAAAGTGACATCGGTGTGATGACACTTGCAGCTACAGGGCATGTAAAATGACATTGATATGACACTTGAAGCTACAGGGCATGTAAAATGACATTGATATGACACTTGAAGCTACAGGGCATGTAAAATGACATTGATATGACACTTGAAGCTACAGGGCATGTAAAATGACATTGATATGACACTTGAAGCTACAGGGCATGTAAAATGACATTGATATGACACTTGAAGCTACAGGGCATGTAAAATGACATTGATATGACACTTGAAGCTACAGGGCATGTAAAATGACATTGATATGACACTTGAAGCTACAGGGCATGTAAAATGACATTGATATGACACTTGAAGCTACAGGGCATGTAAAATGACATTGATATGACACTTGAAGCTACAGGGCATGTAAAATGACATTGATATGACACTTGAAGCTACAGGGCATGTAAAATGACATTGATATGACACTTGAAGCTACAGGGCATGTAAAATGACATTGATATGACACTTGAAGCTACAGGGCAAATGAATGATAAATTTTTTGATGTATTAACACTCGCTCTACACCCCACCCGAGTGGACAAGTTATGGATTTTCACACCATCAATCCATGTGAAGTCATGGGTTTCAGTCTTGGGAATGGTGTTTGATGTACTAAGGGTGAGGACTTTATTAAATAGTTTTCCAGCTCTACTAAAAGTGCAGACCTGCCAATATTTTGATTTGTTTTGAGTAGGTACACAAGCAAAAATATCCAAAAGCGTTCTTTAATGTTCCTGTAAATCATATCAGTGTTCAGAAGTTTAGAATAGCACATTATGTATCCAGGGGGTAAGTGCATCTGGCTACCCAATAAGACAGGTAACACGCTGATAAATAAAGCAGTAGCAGTTGAAGTAATATAACATTGTTGTTGTTGTTGCTGTTTTGTGTTGTCTTTCATTTTACGGCCGTTCACTTTTATTAATATTAAATGATATGTGTGTGTGTGTGTGTGTGTGTGTGTGTGTGTGTGTGTGTGTGTGTGTGTGTGTGTGTGTGTGTGTGTGTGTGTGTGTGTGCGTGCATGCATGCGTGCGTGTGTGTGTGTGTTTGTGTGTATGTATGTATGTGTGTGTGCGTCCCTGTCTCTCTCCGTTTCTCTCTCTCTCTCTCTCTCTCTCTCTCTCTCTCTCTCTCTCTCTCTCTCTCTCTCTCTCTCTCTCTCTCTCTCTCTCTCTCTCTCGGTGGCTTCCCTTGCTTGGCTTCCAGCAAGACGTGGTTTCTAAAGTGAGAAAAGAAATTTCCTATTTTCTACCAGTAAAACCTCCAGTATGCCAGTGATAGGACTACCATCTTCTCTGGAAACAGTTTTGAATACCTTTCTGCGGGAAATGTCTCTGACATCGTATAAAATCGACGGCAGAGAGAATCAAACTGTGATAGTGTTGCGCCTGTCACCGGCCCACCGGCATCCTACTACACACAGCCATGGTTACAGTGTTGGTAACAGTGTTGTTTACCGTAAGAAAGGGGCAGCACAAATTGCTAGGGACAAAAAGAGAGTGGAGACACATAAGGTCAGTGTCATAAATAAACAACATGAACATTCTGTCTCCCCTTCGGATTTGTTTCTCCCGACGCCCCCCAAAAAAAAACACCGAAAATAAAATTGCCATGGACACATTCAAAGGTGACACGCCCACTGGCCCTCCTCGCTGCGCTGCAAAATCCGCACGTGCAACACGGCAAGCCGTCTCCTCTCCCTCATGCATGCCTGATGTTGACCCCGTGTCAGTGACAGTGCAACCGCACGAATTGGCGCTTGAAGACTGGAGTCTCGACTCTGACACGGACAAGAATACTGACAATGAAGAAGTCATATCTGTGAGCAGTGACGCGCCAGCAGTGCCGCCTGTGACACTGGCAGAGCACAGCTCTACGGAAGATGTGACAGAGAACAGCAAGAGAGCGGAACCACTGGAAACGAATGCCGAAAGTGCGACTGCCATCGACGAAGCAGGAGGCGGCTCCACTGTGTCCCGCGAGGATCGCAGGGAATTGATGGAACTTCTGCAGAAATTTGCAAACACAATGAACAGGGGCTTTGATTCATTGGAGAAAGCAAATGAAGACGGAAGGGCAGCTGAAGACAGGAATCTTCCCGACACGTCCAGTGACCAGCCAGCAGTACAACCACATGGCTGATGCCGCTCTGTGACAGTTCCTGGTCCTTGCTAGACATGGGTTGTTACCAGTGACATCCACACAAACTATTGCAAACAATACCGCGTTTCGGTTACCAATCGCGAAGAATCCTTGATATTGTACAGTTTGAAATTTTGTTGTATCTTTCGATTTCGGTCCCCTCCCCCATCTACCCATTTGTGAAAGGGTTGAAAAAACCTAACACAATAAATCATTGTCATTGTCATTCTCTCTCTCTCTCTCTCTCTCTCTCTCTCTCTCTCTCTCTCTCTCTCTCTCTCTCTCTCTCTCCTCTCTCTCTCTCTCTCTCTCTCTCCCCTCTCTCTCTCTTACACCAACAGACTGAACAGCTCTTTGCACAGGGATGTATGTGATCATTCAGAGTTATGCATGTGGACACTGCCAAAGGGACCCCCTACCTGGCTGTTATGATAGCTGTCACTGACAACAATGCCTAGTAGACACATCACCAGGGGGGTGGATGAGGGAGGTGGGAGGTAGGTAGGAAGAAGGGTAGGGGATTCCCCTCTTTGTTTCCAAGGAGACAGTCAAGGCCATAGATCACAAATTGCACATGAAGAGACCAAGTAATGTGGAAGAAGTGAAATTGACAACCACCAACCCAGACAGTCAAGGCCATAGATCACAAATTGCACATGAAGAGAACAAGTAATGTGGATGTAGTGAAATTGACAACCACCAACCCAGACAGTCAAGGCCATAGAGCAGGAATTCCACGTGGACCTGACAAGGAATGCGGAAATGGTGAAACTGACATCCTTGTCCTGTATGTCAAGCCAAAGAGTCAAGGCCATAGAGCACGAATTGCACGTGGACCTGACAAGGAATGCGGAAATGGTGAAACTGAAAAACTTGTCCTGTATGTCAAGCCAAAGAGTCAAGGCCATAGAGCACGAATTGCACGTGGACCTGACAAGGAATGCGGAAATGGTGAAACTGACATCCTTGTCCTGTATGTCAAGCCAAAGAGTCAAGGCCATAGAGCACGAATTGCACGTGGACCTGACAAGGAATGCGGAAATGGTGAAACTGACAACCACCAACCCAGACAGTCAAGGCCACAGAGCATGAATTTCATGTGGACCCAACAAAGAATGGGGAGGGGGGGGGATGGTGAAACTGACATTCTATCCATGTCTCAAGCCAGACAGTCAAAGCTACAGAGCAGGATTTGTAGTGGAAATGACATAGAATGCAGGAACTGGTGAAACTGACATCCTTGCTTTGTGTCTCAAGCCAAAGAGTCAAGGCCATAGAGCATGAATTTCATGTGGACCCAACAAAAAATGGGGAGGGGGGAGGCAATGGTGAAACTGACATCCTAGCCCTGTCTTAAGGCAGACAGTCAAGGCTACAGAACACAAATTGTACTACACATGGACCCTGCAAGGAATGTAGAAATAGTGAAATTTGACAGCCTTTCCTTGTGTCTCCCCACCCGAGGGTCAAGGCCACAGATCACGGACTGCACGTGAAGAGATCGAGGAATGCCCAAGTAGTGAAACTGAAACCTCCCAAGGCCATAGAGCACAAATTGCAAGTGCACCCCACAAAGAATGTAGAAATAGTAAAACTGACAATTCCCTATGTCTCACACCAGAAGGCCAAGGCCACAGAGCATAGAGAACAGAGGAATGCAGAAATGGTGAAATTATCACTGCACTTGAGTGCAAGTGGATAACTACCCAAGCTGGTGTCAGAGGGTATTCTGCACTTTTAAACAAGCCAGGTGTTGGTTTACCCAACTTTGGCTACACACCACCATTATGAATTGTCACTTTTCCCTCTGTTTTTCTATACTACTCTGACATTCACATCACAAATACTAAGGCATCAAAAGAAGTATAAAAAAAAAAATTTTTTAAACAGTACTATTTGGTAAAAGACTAGCCTCTGTCTCAAAACTCCAATGATTTTGTGCACATCTGGTAGGTCTGAAATTTTAACAAAATTTTCAGCAAACACCTTAACCTCTCAGTCCTTTGTTATTCTGCTTGCCTTTTAACCACAATAATGTTTGCATGCATAGGGTCAACCCAATAGAAATACAAGTAATGATCATTTTATGATCATTTCCAACGTATTTGTGACTACTTGGTATAGCTTTGTGTCCTAAATCTCAAAGAACGTACCCAATGCATTTTTTTCATAAAAATCTATGAAAATCAGCAAACATTTTTCTGACTAGAAGTGTAAGATACTACATGACCCAGAAGCTAAAGATGGAGTGTAGCCTTCCTGGGATACATACATATTATATATATATATATATATATATATATATATATATATATATATATATATATATATATATATATATATATACAAACGAAAAGGAAAAAAAACACTGGCAAATTAGTATTCTAAGTTAATCCCGGAGATCACCAAAAAAATTCTGATCTTTAATTCCCCAAACACCAGAACTGACATACAAGGTAACAGCCCTGATATGGCCTCTGTGGTCGGCTGGGCAATAAAAAACAAAATTCAATTTAGATTGTCAGTACCGAGATCGTAACCTAAGATTCTATGTAATCCCACATAGCTGAAGCCAAAACACTTCACTACTCAGCTATAGCATCACTTACTTTGGGATACGGGATAACCTAGAGGTCAGAACAATGCGTTCGCAATTTGACAACCCAGGTTCGATTCCTGGTGGAAGGGATTTTTCCTTGGAGTTTACATCAATGTTGACTTTACTCCTCCAAAAGTCTTTCGGATGAGACTAAAAACTTAGGCCTTGTGTGCGAACGCACGCAGAACATCTTGCGCACACGTTAGACCCTGTTCCGCTTTTCGTAAGAGTAGGCCACCGTGTGCCGGTGGGAACAGATGACATTTACAAAACTGCATACACACGGGGACTGGATGTGTAAAGAAGCATATGATTGTTTATTCCGTTATCCTCGATCTAAAAGAATAAATAAATAAATAAATGAATAAATAAATAAATAAATAAATAAATAAATAAATAAATAAAAATAGATAAATAAATAAATAAAATAGATAATACATCTTCCCTCCACAAAACTAAGACCCCCCCTTCCCCTTTAAATTTAAACTGCGAGTCTTTGTACTCCGTTAGCACTGACCACTCTGACCACTCTGACCACTCCTGTATCTGTCTCTCATTTAAATTCGCACACACACACGTCTGAGCTAAAAGCCTGACCAAGTCATTCTCCCAACATGGTCTGCACATACAACAGCTAACACCCCCCATTTCACCCACTAATTGATCTTTGGGCTGGACCTCCAGGGACCCACGGGGCTGGCTACCAAAGCCGATTTGCTGCAGGGGAACCAAGGCCTGGGGACATTGTCCTCTGGTGGGGTGAGGTGAGGGGGGAGGGGCAAGGGGCAAGGGGCAGGGCTGGGTCATCTGCAGGCCATGGCCTTGCCACAACCCTAGAGACGCTGGACGCTTGTGTTTGAGTCTGGGCACGTCTCTGGTGTAAGCTGCCGGTGACAAAACCCTGTCTGTCTGCCAAAGTCAGCCATGTTTGATTCTAGTGTGAACTGGTAATGACAAAACCCTGTCTGTCTGCCAACGTCAGCCATGTTGCTTCTGGCGTGAACTGTTAATGACAAATTCTGCCATGTTGGTGCTGGTCTTGGGTTTTCCATGTTGGGCAGTATTGTTGCTGTTATTGTTCTTGCTTTACGTTCCTCAGTTAAACATGTGGGCAGTATTGTTTCTGTTATTGTTTTTGCATGCTGCGCATTGCCGAGTTTAAAACATGTCGGCAAGTATTGTTTTCTTGCTGTTCTTCTTGTTTTCTTTGCGTTCCTTAGTTAAATATCTGGGCAGTGTTGTTGCTGTTATTGTTATTGTTATTGCCACGTGTTTCTTCCACACGTCAAACATGTCGGCAGTATTGTTGTTGTTATTTTTGTTGTGTGATGTGGGTTCCCCATGTTAAGCATAAGGTAGTGATGCTTTTGTCATTGTTGTAGTTGCTGCAAATTCCCCTGTTGATCATCTTTATGTCCACTTTAAATACGTACTCTATCTCACATGTCTAATATGATAATCACTGTGAGACTTTAATTATACTCTGGATGCAAAATTTTGCGTATATGACAGTTTTCAAAATACCACAATAAGGCAGCCATACTTCAGCTTACCTCAGTGATGGTGTGTGTGTGTGGAGGAGGGGGGGGGCTCTGACAGTATAACAATAAACATCCCCCATATCCTGGACAGTCTGTGCTAGAAATTTCTCCTTTTATCACTCTCTTTTGTTTCTGTTTTTCATTACCTGTGTATCATCTTTCTTTCTTTTTTTTTGCCTTTCAAGTCCATTTACTTGCTTTTTTAAGGCAAACTTTACGGTTTTTCCCCTGAATCATAAGCATGACATTTTGCCTGTATTGGTTTTAGTCCGGCAACCACACTGATATCGTGTTTCGACAGCTTCCCCGAAGTCAGAATGTGGTTACCTTAATTGTGGGCAAGACTGCTGCATATGCCAAAATCGCACAACTAGTAAACCTCAGAGCTCTAGCCAAACAAGACCATAAATAGCAATTTTGTTAACTAAAACTAACTATTTCTAACACACACCCTTTCAATACATCATCAGAAAAAAAAAAAAAAACTTCACAAGCGTACCACCACCACCTTGCAAACCAAACCCAAACCTCACAATTCTTCATCTTTTCTTTTAAAAAAAAAAAAAAAAAAAAAAAGAAAGTTTCACCACAAAGTAGGATTTTTTGTCAAAAGTGCACCACATAAAAACATCACTTAACCTTTTATTATTTTATTACGTATCTGTCCGCTGTAAACAGCCCCAACTTGTACAGCCAGACAATGGAACCATTTTTTTTTTAATTCCTCACATGAAGGTCTGAGACTTTGCAGTGACTGGACACTGGCTCCTTCAGAGCAGATGGACACTGACAGACGTTGTGGTCATTTCCATAACACCAAAGTGTCCCTCCCTCTGGACCCATCTTTCATTGTGACGACGTGTCCAGCTTCCATCGTCTGACAGAGCAGGCAAGTGACCATGATGATGTAGACGTGTGTTGCTGCTGTGGACATGTACAGTGTCTGGGGTACCGGTGTAGAGACTATAGTGGCCTTTTTCTCTTTGGTTTTTTGTTTCTTTTATTCTTTTATTTCGAGGATAATGGAATAAGCACTTATATGCTTTTTTTTTTTTACATCAAGTCCCCTTGTGTATGCAGTTTTGTCTATCTTGTCATCTGTTCCCAATGGCACACAATGGCCTGCTCTTCCGAAAAACAGAACGGATTGTAACGTGTGCGCAAGATAGTTTGCGTGCGTTCGCATACGGGACCTCGGTTTATAGTCTCATCCGAAGGACTTTTGAAGTGAGTGGAGTCGGCACTGATATTAACACCGGAGGAAAATCCTCTCTAGCGAGATTCGAGCCCGGATCAAGAGCGCATCACTCTGACCACCAGGCGGATAGCGTGCCCCCCCCCCCCCCTCCCTGAACAATGGAGTCTAGATGATATTTTGAATTCTATCCCGTAGGTCCGTCAAGTTGTGGATTCGAATCAGGGCAGTATTTAGGTGAATCAAGGCTGGGGCGTGTTTATGATCTTCTGGGTCAACTTAAAACGTATACCCTTCCAGTGCCTGTCCTAGTTTATTTTTTTTTTGTATATAATATCTGACGCTCCACCAAATAATGAGTCACATTGCACCATAGGTCAATTTTTAATTATTGACATGGTATTAATCTGCAATTAAATAAAGGCTATTCAATACAACAAAAAACAATATTAAAAATCGGATGATTCTATAAAAAAAAAAAACATTACAAATTTAAATGATACACAGCAAGACGTGACAAACTTAGAAAGTGAAAAGAGGGCTTGGTTGTTGTTTTTAAAACACGTTTAAAAGCAAATGGAAACAAAAATTATGCCTTGATATTTCATTACAAGGTAGAATAGTTCCTATAGTTTTATAATCAAAGGAAATCTCAAAATCAGCAACTTGACCCCCACCTGCATAAAATGGCTCCTGACGGAAAAAGTGGGTCAGGTGCTAAGCGACTCATTTCGTGGTAGAGCGTCACATATATGCATGCAAAAGGCTAAGTGTGAGATGGTGTGATTTATGTTGGTGTTTTGGGGATTTGCGAAAACAACATACCCAGCATGCAACGTATTCCTGAAAAAGGATGGGCGCCGCAAGGTTGAATCTGTTCAGGATACACTATGTTTACCTTGTTTCGTAATGCGGAATTATTTTTGTGTATGATTTTAACCTCCAGACTTCAGAGAAAAAAAACCACAAACTTAAGTAGTACGGGCACATCACACAAAATCTGGACTGGCCAAGACTGTTCTACAGAGAACAGTACAAGGAGGAAGACGAAGAGGCAGACAGAAAAAACGATGGGAAGACAACATCAGAGAATGGACTGGACTTGAGTGGAACAGCATACTGCAGAAAGCTGAATACCACAAGGAGTGGAGGAAGCTGGTTGTAAAATATTCATTGGTGCTCAAACAGACTACGGGATAGGTGAAGGCAAAGGAAAAGGGGAAGCTTACTTTGTAGCTATTAGAAAGTAGCATGGACGCAAAGTTCTCTTTAGAAATGATTATAACCCACTGTGTGCAATTGTTAGCATCAGTAAGGGTTTTTCATCTGGCTTTATGCATGAAAACTCAGAAAGACTGGAAGAGAGACAGACGGGTAGACAGACAGGTGAACATATGAACAGAATATAAATAGATAGATAAATTGACAGACATTCAGACATTCAGACAGACAGACAGACAGACAGACAGACAGACAGATAGATAGATAGATAGATAGATAGATAGATAGATAGATAGATAGATAGATAGATAGATAGATAGATAGATAGATAGATGGATGGATGGATGGATGGATGGATGGATGGATGGATGGATGGATGGATGGATGGATGGATGGATGGATGGATGGATGATGGATAGATAGATAGATAGATAGATAGATAGATAGATAGATAGATAGATAGATAGATAGATAGATAGATAGATAGATAGATAGATAGATAGATAGATAGAAGTCAACGTACAGAGATATAGGCCAAATTATTCGATATTTATGAAAGAATTATAAACAAGATACTAATTGGAAGAACAAACAGTAAAGATATACACACACACATATATGTATGTGTGTGTGTGCGTGCGTGTGTGTGTGTGTGTGTGTGTGTGTGGTGTGTGTGTGTGTGTGTGTGTGTGTGTGTGTGTGTGTGTGTGTGTGTGTGTGTGTGTGTGTGTGTGTGTGTGTGTGTGTGTGTGTGAACTTACAGAAATATAGGCCAAATGTTCGGATATCTAAGAAAGAATTATAAACAAGATACTCACTGAAAGAACAAAGAGTAACATCAAAATTGATTTGGATGTTATAAAATATGAAATACTTCGGCTTAGTTTAAATTTTTATACTGAAGATACGTGAGCACTCTATTTGTTGATTTTGTTGTTGAATTTTGTCTGTCGCAGTATCCTTTTGTTCTACATAATTATATCTTTTTAATTCATAAAACTGCTACGTTGAGTAAGATTTACCTGTATAGAGCTTCTTGTGTTTCCATCCATTGTTCACCATCATTTATGTGTGTGTGTGTGTGTGTTTGTGTGTGTGTGTGTGTGTGTGTGTTGTGTGTGTGTGTGTGTGTGTGTGTGTGTGTGTGTGTGTGTGTGTGTGGTGTGTGTGTGTGTGTGTGGTGTGTGTGGTGTGTGTGGTGTGTGTGTGTGTGTGTGTGTGTGTGTGTGTGTGTGTGTGTGTGTGTGTGTGTGTGGTATGTTTGATTTGATTTGATTTGATTTGATTTATTTTATATCGACGATAATGGAAGAAGTGCTCATGTGCTTTTTTTCATCCAGTCCCCGTGTGTATGCAGTTTTGTAAATATTGTCATCTGTTCCCACCGGCACACAATGGCCTACTCTTACGAAAAGCGGAACAGGATTTAACGTGTGTGCAAGATGTTCTGCGTGCGTTCGCACACGGGGCCTCGGTTTATAGTCTCATCCGAAAGACTTTTGGGGGAAG
>CM060342.1:41608921-41611421 GCA_030674155.1 Stramonita haemastoma
TCTCCTCTCCCTCGCTGCTTTACCTTCCCTGACCCTAAAGAGGTGCAGGTACTCATTTACAGCTGGGTGAACAGGGATGGGGGGGGGGACTGTACTGAAGCCACTGTAAATGAACAGTCAAGGCAATCAACGCTCAATGCTGCTTAAGCTAACTATCTTGGGGAGAGCAAGTGCTCTGACCACTGAGCTTTCTCCTCCTTTCTGATAAGGGGAGGAGTGGAGTATAATTAAAGTGTGCTGCAACTCAAAATGCAAAGCTAGAAAGATTTCACTCTTTGTGTGTGCTTGCAAGCAGAAGTAGATAAAACAGATTTTAATTTAGCTTTTATTCTCAAAGGGTGGTGGGCTTGTAAGTGAAGACAACACAAAAAAACGATAGTCAAGCGGGTGTCAGTGTGTACATTTGCATACTCTTCCTAGACAAAGCTGGGATGAGTGTGTATATTTTCAAGACAAATGCAATGTAAGGGATTGTACATGTGGAAACTTACGAGATAGAAGAAAACTATCAGTGTGCCTTAAGATGTGGGAAAGGTTAACAAACCACACTCATTGATGGAACTGTTTATGTTGATTAAAGAGACAGTCTAAAAGGAAAGATTAACTGTTTACTGAGGGGGATGGGAGAGAGAGAGAGAGAGAGAGAGAGAGAGAGAGAGAGAGAGAGAGAGAGAGAGAGAGAGAGAGAGAGAGAGAGAGAGAGAGAGAGAGAGAGAGAGAGAGATTTTATTTATTTATTCTTTTATGTCGAGGATAATGAAATAAGCAACCATAATATTAAAAAAGCATATTATGCTTTTTTACATCCAGTCCCCGTATGTATGCAGTTTTGTAAATGTCATCTGTTCCCACCGGCACACGATGGCCTACTGTTACTAAAAGTGGAACAGGATTTAACGTGTGCGCAAGATGTTCTGTGTGCATTCGCACACAGGGCCTCGGTTTAAAGTCTCATCTAAAGGACTTTTGGGGAGAGTGGAGTCAGCACTGATGTTAACTCCAGGAGAAATTTCCTCGACCGGACTCAAACCCGGGTCGTCAAATTGCCAGCGCAATGTTCTGACCACTAGGCTATCCGTCCCCCTTTAGGGAGTTAAGTGTCAGAGACCTCAGCTTCTCTAAAGGCCAGCAGAATGAGAGCTGCACCCATCTCCTCCCCATGCTGCTTTGCCTTCCCTGACCCTAAAGAGGGCAGGTACTCATTTACAGCTGGGTGAACAGGGATGGGGGGGGGGGGTTGGGCTGTACTGAAGCCACTGTAAATGAACAGTCAAGGCAATCAACGCTCAATGCTGCTTAAGCTAACTATCTTGGGGAGAGCAAGTGCTCTGACCACTGAGCTTTCTCCCTCCTTTCTGATAAGGGGAGGAGTGGAGTATAATTAAAGTGTGCTGCAACTCAAAATGCAAAGCTACAAAGATTTCACTCTTTGTGTGTGCTTGCAAGCAGAAGTAGATAAAACAGATTTTATTTTAACTTTTTTTTTCTCAAAGGGGGGTGGGTTTGTAAGTGAAGACAACACAAAAAAACGATAGTCAAGCGGGTGTCAGTGTGTACATGTGTACACTCTTCCTAGATAAAGCTAGGGATGAGTGTGTATATTTTCAAGACAAATGCAATGTAAGGGATTGTACATGTGGAAACTTACGAGATAGAAGACAACTATCAGTGTGCCTTAAGATGTGGGAAAGGTTAACAAACCACACTCATTGGTGGAACTGTTTCTGTTGATTACAGAGACAGTCTAAAAGGAAAGATTAACTGCTTACTGAGGAAGAGAGAGAGAGAGAGAGAGAGAGAGAGAGAGAGAGAGAGAGAGAGAGAGAGAGAGAGAGAGAGAGAGAGACAGACAGACAGACAGACAGACAGACAGACAGACAGACAGACAGACAGACAGACAGACAGACAGACAGACAGACAGACAGACAGAGACAGAGACAGAGAGACAGAGAGACAGAGAGACAGAGACAGAGACAGAGACAGAGACAGAGATAGAGAGAGAGATATTTTATTTATTTATTCTTTTATGTCGAGAATAATGTGAAATAAGCAACCATATGCTTTTTTACCTCCAGTCCCCGTATGTATGCAGTTTTGTAAATGTCATCTGTTCCCACCGGCACACGATGACCTACACTTACGAAAAGCGGAACAGGATTTAACGTGTGCGCAAGATGTTCTGCGTGCGTTCGCACACGGGGCCTCGGTTTATAGTCTCATCCGAAAGACTTTTGGGGGAAGTAGAGTCAGCGCTGATGTTAACTCCAGAGGAAAAATCCCCTCGACCGAGAGAGAGAGAGTAAAGCGCCCAAAGTGTCACATGCTGTTTTTTTTTTTTATCTATGCAAGTAGGCCTAGTAGGAAAATCAGGGCATTGGAGTCCCCAGGGCGGTTCGGAGCTGTATAAGGCAATGTTCTGGCGGCCCCTGCGATCGCACTAAAACCATTCGTATCGGCTAATTCGTGCCTTTCCAATATTCCAGCGACGTGGAGAGATGGG
>CM060342.1:41626168-41648668 GCA_030674155.1 Stramonita haemastoma
CCCCTGGTGCAAAAAAACCCTTTTGTGGTGAAGCTCGAATTTTTTATTAAAATTTCTTTTTCATTTCCTTGAGGGGAAAAGGGTTTTAAGGTTTTTTCCCTAAAAAAGGCGGCATAGGGGGGGAAAGGCTCAAAAAAACCCCAGTTTTTAGGGGCCAGATATTAGGGTGGGCCCTTTCCCCTTCCCTCGTGCTTTCCTTTCCCGCCCTTTTAAAGAGGGCGGAAACCCTTGACAGTGGGTAACGGGGGGGGGCTGTACGAAAACCAAAAGGGTGAAAAACGGTATTCCCATAACTTTTAAAATTTTTAAAACCTATCTTGTGAAAAATTCCAAAAGGCACTTTTACCCTATTTTCCCTTTGTTTCAGAGCTTCAAGCTTTTCCGAGATGGTTTTCAATGGAAAAAAAGGAGTTAAAAAAATTTTAAGTCAAGCTCTTCACAGTGGAAAAACAGAGTGAAAAACACCCCTTTTCACCCCTGAGTCGATGATCGTTTTGACTTTCGATCGATGATGATAAATGATAGGGAGAGAGAGGGGGTGAAGGAAGGAGGAGAGGGGAAGGGGAGGAGGGGAGAGGGGGGGAGAGTGGGGGGAAAAGGAAAAGAGAAAGAGAGAGGGGAGGGGAGAGGATTTTTATTTATTTATTCTTTTTTCTTTTAAAACGAGGAATGGAAAAAAGATTTGTGCTTTTTTTCACCCGCCCCCGTGTGTATCGTTTTTAAAGTCATCTGTTCCCCGGGGACACGTTTGGCCATTTACGAAAAGGGGAAAAGGATTTAAAGTGTGGGAAAAGGGTTCCCCGTGGTTTGCACGGGGGCCCTTTTGGTTTTTTTAAATCCACCCGAAAGGCGAAAAGGAGGGGGAAAAAGGAGGGGGTTTTTGAAAAGATAGGCGGCGATAAAAAACGCAGGAAACAGTGACCAAACAATAAAAAGGGGGAAAAAAAGTTTATAGCCACCAGATGACCACTGAACGGGGCCCCCCCCCCCCCCCCCAACCCCCCAACAACCCAAAGGGAGAAAGAAAAAAACGGGACGACAACAGGGGCAGAGGGTTTTAAAAGAATTTTTTATTGCATTAAAGTCAGCCGTTTGTTCCCCAGCGAAGGCATGGCCCCCAAAACGGAAATGTGTGACCTTGTGTTTTTTTATTAGGTCGTTTATGTCTCTTCAATATTTAGTTTAAAAAGGCCCCGGGGGGTTTTTTTTTTAATAAAAAAAGGTTCCCCCTTTTAACATGGCTGCATGATTTTTGGGGGTTTTTTTGGTTTTTGCTTGTTTTCTTTTTTTTTTTTTTTTGGGGTTTTTTCCTTTTGGTAATGCACCAGAAGTACCGGTGTGAAAAGATAAGGGAGATAAAGGGGTTGGGAAACGATATGTTTTGGGGTGGTTATTTTTAGGTCCCCAATGTTTTTGTTTATACTTCCGGTGTCGTTGGGTTGTATCAGATTTTTTGGTCTCCTCTTATCCTCCCCCCCCTCTTCTTTTCTCTCCTCCCCCCCCCCCCCCCCCCCCCCACCCCCCCCCCCCCCCCCTATCTTCTCTTCTTTTCTTTTCTTTTCTTCTCCTCTCTCTTTTTCTCTCTCTCTCTCTCTCTCTCTCTTCTTCTCCTCTCTCTTTCTCTTCTCTTCTCTCTCTCTGTAGCCTTGGAAAAAAAAAAAATTAAACTTTTAATTTTAAAATTTTAAAATGGGTGTTTGTGGGTGTGTGTTGCGGTAAAAGACAAAGTAAATTTTAATTTTACGATGTACTTTGAAAAAGAGGGAGTGTTTGTGTAGGGGGTGGCGGGTTGGGGGGTTGTGCGTGGGCCCGGTTTAGGTTTTTTTTTGGGGTGGTACGTGTGTGCGGTGTGTGTGTGTTATGGGGGTGTTGTGCGCGCGCCCCCGTGGTCACGAAAAAATTTTTTTTAAAACTGTCAAAAATTCTTTTCTTTTTTTGAATGACAGGCTCCCATGTTCAACGGTGGGGGCGAAAGAAGATCCCAGATGATCCGGAAACCGGGATGGACTCCCCGGGGTTTTTCACTCCAAAAGACCCCCGCTGTCTAAAAGTCTGTTTTAAAATTGCTCCGGGAAAGTCAAGTCAGGTCAAGTCAGGAAAAGAAAAAAACCCTTTAATCACCCCAAAAAGGGGAATTTTTCAATACTACGGGTTTAGTGTTAAAAATCAAACTAAAAGACACACGTAGCTCTTATTAATGGTTTTGCTTTTAAAGATAACTTAAATAGAAATCCCCACGCTACATAACCCCAACTCACTCACTCTTTTACATCCTCCCACACATACAGCGCTGCGAACACGCGCGGCGCCCCAAACTCCCAAAAACGACTTGTGGAGTGCTGCGCCCCCAAAAAGGGGACAATAGACGCATGTGCGCAAATACCACACAGACAACACAGACTACAGACCACAGCACAAAAAGAAAGGCACAGGGGCACAAGACACCAGAACAGAACACGCACCCAACCAGAACCACACAGAACACACACGACACAACACAGAACACAACCCCACACACCAAAAACCCCAAAACACACTTTATATTTTATATATATATTATTTTAATTTATATATTTATATATTATTATATTTATTATATTTTAATATTATTTATATTATTCACCCCAAAAAATTTCTTTAAATCCCAAAAATTCATGACCCCTGTGTATGGGCCAGTAAAAAATTTTTCGGTGATTCTTTCCTTCCGTTTTTTTTTTTTTTTTTTGACCGAATTTTTGAGTAATGATTTTTTAAATTTCCCTCAAAATGAAAAAAGAAAACCGACTTGAGTCAGAAGGCTGGTCTAAAGGGGGAATTAACCGCCGGGCAGCGCGCGGACGGGCGGGATAGTTGGTCAGAACTAGCGCCCCCAATTTAACCCCGGGGTTTGAACCCTTCAAGGGGAATTAACATCAGTGCAGACTTCACTCCCCAAAAAATTTTCGGATGAGACTATAAACCGAGGGGCCCGTTGCGAACGGACGCGAACTTCTTTTTCCAATTTAAAAAACCCTTTCCCCTTTTGGTGGGAACAACGAAAAACATTAAAAAAAAGCATAACAGGGGGGTGTGTAAAAAACTCAAACGTTATTCCATTATTTCGGTATAAAGAATAAATAAAAAAAATAAAAAAGATAAGATTGGACTAAAGGGGGTTATTTTTTTCACACCCCCCTTTTAAAACTAAAACCTTGAAATTTTATTCGAAAAATTAAAAGTGAAACCCAATGGGCTCGGTGGTCTACAGGTAAGCACCCGCCACAAAGCAAAGCCCCGGGGGGATTTTGGCGGGTTTAACCCCCCTTTGGGCCAAAAACTTTTCCCCTCAATTAGACTATGAATGTGGTTGGGTGTAGTATTTTGGATGACACAAAAACCCACGTCCCCCTTTTACAAAAATTATTTAGGAGTAAAAGAACCAGGGGGAAAAAGAGGTTGCCTGGCAAAACTTTGTATAAAAAACCCCCGAAGGGAAAAATACAGTGCGGGGGAAAAAAAAAAACAAAATGGGGGGCGCTGCTTTGGGCGTTCGTTATCAGGGGAGAGCACCCCCAATTTTTGGCAGGAAGCTGCGTGATTTAAAAATTTAAAAACTAAAAATTTTATAAAAAAGAAAACAAATAAACTTGAAAAAAAAAACAAAAGGAAAAACGCTTGCGCCAAAAGTGTTTATTTTTAAGCGAAAACTGTTTTGTTTTTTTCTTTTTACATCTATTTGGTTCAGCTTTTTTTTTTTCAATGTATCCATTCGTATAAAACTCCCCCCCCTTTGGAAAAAATTCTGTGCTGGAAATTTCCTTTTTCAACCCCTTTTTGTTTTGTGTGTCCCTTTTTTTTCCCATTTTTTCTTTGCCCCTTTTTGGGGCTTTTTTTCCCCGAAACGATTTAAAAAAAAAACGTTTTCCCTTTTACCCCCCCCGTCATCACAAAATGAACACCTTCAAAGGACAAGTGGGGAGGGGGGGGGGCAGTTTTTAAAGACTTTTATATCTTCCCCCCAGCTCCAACAGTTATTTGTCCCTTTTGGCTTCAGGGATTGGAAATGTCGATGTGAAACTTGGATGGATTTTTTTTGAGATAAAACTGAAAGGCACCCCTATACACCTTGTTGTCGTTTTTGGGTTTTAAAAAAAGGAAAGGTGTCCCAAAATATTGGTCGTAGGGGGTGAGGCTTAGGCCCCTGCTTTTGGGGCCGATGTTGGGGCGGCCCCCATTCCTCCCCTCTCGTTGCTTCCTTCCTGACAAAAAGGGGTAGGTATCCTTGTCAGCGGTTTCCCGGGGGGAACTGTATGAAGAGGGCAAAACGGTCCCCACCCAATGGAAACCGCTTGACGTGCTTAACCTGAGGGGGAAGTAAATGCTTGACCCGGCTATCCTTTTCCTAGCTCCCAACATAATTTGAATTTGAGTTGTAGTTGGAACTTGGGGTGTAGTTTTGAGATAAAAAACTGAAAAGGGTTTTCCGTCCGTATCGCCTTCGTTGCGATAGTTGGGGGTAAAAAGGTAAAAGGGCCCAAAACCTGTTGGCCTTGGGGAGCGAGGGTCAAGCCTGCTTCTCTAGGGGCTAGCATGTGAGGGCGGTCCATTCCTCTCTCCCCCCCTCGCTGCTTTCCCTTTCCCCTGCCCTAAAGAGGGGGGCTCCCCATTGAGCTGGGAAACCCTGGGGAACTGTACTGAACCCAAGGGGGAAAAACGGTCCCCATGCACTGGTAATTCGCTCAATACGTTCCCCTTAGCTTGGAGGAGAAAGGGAGAGAGAGAGGGGAGAGGAGAGAGGGGAGAGGAAAAGGGAGAGAAGAGAGAGAGAGGAGAAGAGAGAGAGAGAGGAGAGAAGGGGAGGGAGAGAGAGAGGAGAAAGAAACTCGAAACTAAAAAACTCGAAATTTTAATGGGGAATTTGGGAAACCGGGGTTTTCTTTACCCGGCCCTCAGGGCAAAATAAAAAATTATGAATAAATCAAGAATTAATAGACAAAAAAAGAAAGAAGCAAAAAAAAAAAAAAAGAATCCTCGTCTTTTGTATCTTTACGAAAAGGAAAAAATCTTGAAAATGAATAACATCAAATGAATAAGAAAACATAGACAAAACTTCCCCCCCCCAAAACATTTCATCCTAAAAAGTCAAGACATAGCCCCCTTTCCCCCCAACCCCCAAACCCCCAAGCTAAAAAAACACTCATACTCACCACACACAAACATAAAACAACTTCACCTGGTACATTTCAACAAGTACAGTTTCTTTAAAAGGGGGTATGTGAAAAATAATATGAAAATACGCTTAAAAAATTTCAGAAAAGAAAAAAACAAAAAAAACAAAAAAAAACAAAAACCAACCCCCCAAACAAACAAAAAAAAAAAAGGGAAAAAATTTTTAATTTATTATTTATCAAAGATAAACCCCACAAAAACCCAAAAACAACACACAACAACACACACACACACCCACACCACACACACCCCACACCAAAATTCAAAGGGACTCACAATGAAAAAAAAACCCCCCGTTAAAAAAGGGGCTCACTAATTTGGGGAAAAAAAAATAAAAAAAAAAAAATTGTATCCCCCCAATTTTCCCCCCGAAAAAACCCATTGACCCTTTTGCACCACCCAGGCACACCCCCAAAAAACCCCCCCGGGGCAACACACACAAACCCCCCCCAACAAAACCACACACAAACACCCAACACACACCCCACACACACACACCCCAAAAACACACACACCCAACACCCACTTTCATCGTGGATACATATCCTTCCCCTACAGTTTTCTGCTACAAGGGTTTTTGGTAAAAAAAAACTTTTAAAAAAACGCATTACACCCCTTTCAGGAAAAAAGGGAAAAAATTTATTTTTAATTAAAATCAAAAAACCAACGAAAAAAAAAAAAAAAAAAAAAACCTTTTAAAATTTTTATTATTTTCAAAGTCTTTTACAAAAAACCACCAAACCCCACCCCACCACACACCCCAAACCCCAACACACACACACACAAAACCCCAAAAAACACCACTTTTTTCACACACACACACACACAGGCACGCATACCACCCCCGATGAGGAGTGCCCCAAGCATGTGTGCACTGATGCGCGGCGAACAAACCCCCAAAACACCACAAACACAAAACAACCCCCCCACACACACACAAAAAACAACACCAGTTAAGGGGTATAATGTAATCAATTGAATTTAAAAAAGTTGTGTGGTATGCTTTTTTGATGTGAATATTTTTTATTTTTAAATTTAGTGGGGATTTCATTCCATATACAAGAGAGGGCATAAAAAGATCAGTTTTTGGGGTCGGGGTAATAACCCACTTTTATTTCGAACTTTTTTTACGGGAAAATTTTCTGACAAAAATATCGGGAGCAAAATTTATTCTAATTTTATACATAAATAGGCCTTTTTTAAAAACAAAAATTTTTGATTTTTAAAGGGAAGAATATCCAACTTTTATAGTCAAAAAATTCTGGGGGAAATATTTTTTAGGAGAATTCCTTTAGTAAAAAGTTTATAACTTTTCTATTCTTTTTTTACAGTTTTTACTGGCCAAGTCCCAGAAAGGGAGAGGAAAATTCTGGGGCGGTTTTTTTTTTAAAAAAACAAAAAAAATTTATTTTTTCGGTATGCGATCTAGAAAGTTTTTTTTTCTTTAAGTTGAAAAAATTCTTAGAATTTTCTTTGAGACATTAAAGATGTGATTAGACCAGGAAAAAATTTTTTCCCAATATCAACCAAGTAATTTTAATAATTTAAACCTTTTCCCCAACCCGGGGGTTTAAAAAATTTTTTTAAATATTTAAATTTTGCTTTTGAAGTTTTGCCTTTTTTCCTCGTTTGTAAAAACCCCTGATTTTGTTTTTTTTTAGGATTGAACCCCTGATTGGTTCTTTTCCATGTTGTCAGATTGTCCAATATTTTGAAAAACCCCTTCAAAAAACATTATGTTTTGTACCTACGTATTTGGATTTCGCCCAAAAAAAGTTCACAAGTGGGGAAAAAAGGGGAAGTCATTATAGTAAAAAAGAGGGGGGGCCTAACACAGCCCCTTTTTGGGAAAACCCCTTTTTTATGGGAAAAAGAAAAAACATTTTGAGTCTTGAAAAAAAATTTTTTTCTGTCATTAAGAAATGGGGTTAATAAGTTTAAGTTACGGTTAACCCTTTTAAAAATTTGTGATTCCTTTTGAGTAGTTGGTTCAAAACATTTAAATGCTTTAGCAAAATCAAAAAATAATGCCCCCCTTTAAAGATAAATGTTAATTTTTTTAAACCCCCCTGCTCTATTAGTTTTTTTAAATCTTTGGCATGAATGATTTTTTAAAACCCCCCTTGGTTAGGATAAAAAAATTCATATTTTGTAAAGTTTTAACAAAAAAGTTGTTTTAGATTTTTTTTCAAAGGGGGTTTAGACAATGTAAGTATTTAGATGGTCTTTAATTAAAGGGGGGATTGGGGTCACCGGTTTTTTAAAATGGGTATTATTTTGGGGTTTTTGAATTTTTTGGGGAAAACCCCCTTTTTTTTAAAACAAAGTTTAAATGTAAGCAAGATGTTCGAGATTACAGGTGCAAAAATTTTTCCCAAAATTTTTTTCTATCCAAATTTTGGAAAAACACAAGAGCTTGTTTGCTTCTTTAAAAAATTAATTTTTTTTAAAACATCATCCCACCCAAAAAACCAAAATTTGTAATTTTTGACTTAATTTTTTTTAAACCAAAAAAATTTTTTAAAAAAGGGGTAAATCTTTTGGGGTTTAAGGGTTAACTTTTCACAATTTTTTTTGTTTTCAAAAATGATTATTGATTTTTTCCCTGAACCCCTTTTCTAAAAGCTTTTTGTTGGGGTGGTTTCCCCCCAAATTTTGGGGGTTTTTTGGGGTTTTCCCGAGAGTTTTTTGAATCTTTTTTGGTTTTAAAAAATTAGTTTCACAAAAAAATTTCTTTTTGCAATTCGTTTAATAAAAATTGTTTTTTTTTTTTATTTTTCCCTTTAAAAAATTTTCATTTTTTCCTTTTAAATTTTTTGTTTTTGAAACGAAATTTTGCTTCATTAATTTCATCAGTGAGCCAGGGTTTGGTTTGTCTCTAGCTTTAACACGTTTTTTTTCCGAGGGGGGGGGCGTGATATCAAAAATTGAGTAAAGATTGCTATACCAATAGCGAGGCTTTATCTGGTCAGTTAAAAAGATATACAGTGAAAAATCTGCTTTTTCTTAGGTAGACAAAAATCCCCTTTTTTATCAAGTTTCTGTTTCTGGAAAGAAAAAAGGGGAGAAAAGGAGGGGTTTATGAGATAGAGAGAAAGAGAGGAGGGGAAGAGAGAGAGAAGGGGGAGAGAGAGAAAGAGAGAGAGGGGAGAGAGAGAGAGTGAGAGGGAAGGCAAGGCAAGGGAAGCAAGGCAAGGCAAGGCAAGGGAAGGCAAAGTCTTTTTTCGAGGATAATAGTTTAAACAAAGTGTGCTTTTTTACACCAGTCCCCCCCCCTTTTGGGGTCATCAAAAAAAAAAAGATCTAAACAATAAAAAAATTAAAGCAGTACCAAAAAAAACACAAGGGAAAAAGGGCATAATATGAAAAGGTTTAAAAAAAAAGCGCTCGATCAGAAAAAAAAAAATCAGAAGTCCAATAAAAATATTTTGATTATGGGGGAAAAAAAAGGGGGGGTTTTTTAAAAATTTAAAAAGAAAAAAAGAAGGGGAGAGAGAGAGAAGGGGGGGAGAGAGAGGGGAGAGGAGAGAAGAGAAGCAGTCAAGAAAAATGACCATGACCATGACAATGACAAAGAGGTTTTTGGGAAAAAACAAAATGATTTTCACAAGAGGACAGCGGGCACAAAAACAAAATGTCTTTTCTGAAAATTTTTTAATCAAATTACACCCCCAAAAAGTCATCTGGCAGGATTTAAACATGGTTACAGGATGATTCAGATTTTATTTATTTTTGAGCCACAAATTGTGGCCCCACTAGAGACAGAGAGGCAAGGCAGAGAGGCAGGGCAGGGGAAAATTTGGGGAAAAGTCCCCGCCCATTTGGGGGTTTTTGAAGGGTGTGGGGGGTGAGAGCCATCTGGTTGCGGCACGGGGGGAAGGGGACCCCCTCCCCGCTTTCCCGTCCCCCAAATTTGGGCCCCGGCCCTATATGACAGCGCGGGGCCCCGTTGCAAAAGTCGTGTGGATTATATACCCCCTTTCTCTTTTCCCAAGCCTACAAAATTTTTTTTTTTTTTTTAACAAATTTTTTTTTTTGACGCTCCCCACATAAGGAGTCGCATTGCACCGAGGTCTTTTTTTAGTTTTGGGAAAAGTTTTTAAATTTTAAATTTAAAAAGGGTTCCAATCAAAAAAAAAAGATTGAAAATCGGACGTTTTTGTGGGGCATTTTCCCAAAAATTTTAAATGATAGACTCCCGGGGTGCCACAAAATGAAAAAACAGGCAAGTTTATTTTGTAAAGGGTTGCCCGAATGGGGCTTGGGGTTTTTTAAAAACCTTTAAAAGCAAACCAGGAAAAAAAATTATGTCTTGATTTTTTCATTATAAGGTTGTTTTAAAAGGTTTTGGGTTTGATAGTCAATAAAAAATTTAAAATCGACAATTTTCCCCCAAACCCCCCTTTTTTGGTCCTATAATGTGCAAAACAAACTCATTTGTGGTGGAGCGTACATTTTTTTGGGGCATTTTTTTTGATGTTTTTTTTTAAATTCATTGTGTTTTACGGGGACGGGTTTTCCCCAAGGTGTTTTTTTTTTTTTTAAATTTTTGTTCTTTTTTGTTTTGAAATTATTCAAAATTAAAAATTTTTTTTAGATGTGAAGGGGGGGACTCCATATTTTTTTTCATTTTTGGGGGAAAACGAGTAGTCTGTGGTCAGAACTTTTTTCGCTCGCATTTTGACGCCCGGGGGTTCGAACCCCCTTAAAGGGGATGTTTTCCTTGGGGGTTAAATCAGGGGCTGACCCCACTCTCCCCCCATTCCCCCCCTTCGGATGAAAATTTTAAACGAGGTGGGGGTTTTGCAAAAGCACACAGAAATCATGGACACTTTAAAAACCCTTTTTTCCCTTTTTAAAAAAAGTGGGATTGTGTAGGTGGGGAACAGATAACAAAATTGAAAAAAAACCCCTCGATATAAAAAAAATAAAAAAAAAAAAAAAAATAGATAAATAAAAAAAAATTTAAAAAGGCTAAAATAAAATAAAAGAAAAAATAAATAAAGTCACCACACAACAAAAAACACACAGGGCACACGCACGCAGGGCACGCGCCGCACGAAAACGCACCCACACACCACAAAAACACACACACACCACACTGATCGGGGTCTAGGGGTTTTAAACCCCCGCCCCCCCCAAAAAAAGGGGGGAAAACCCCCGGGGGGTCGGAGTGTGGGGGGGGAAATTTTTTTGGCCCCCCAAAAAATTTTTCCTTCCCCATTAGCCTTGAATGGTGGGGGGGGTGCTAGTTTTTTGGGGGGGGAGAAAAATAAAACCGGGGGTATTTTGTATTAAAATCATTATTTAGCGTTTTTTTAAAAAGAACCCACAAAAAACAGGGGTTGCCCGGGGGCCCCAAAAAATTCTGAAAAAAAAACCCACTTTTTTTGGGGGGAAAAAAATTTTTAAAAGATGCATTTCGGGAAAAAAAGGGGAAAAAAAAAAAGGTGATGCTGCACTTGTGGCGACGCGTTTTTCCCCCCGGAAAGACCCCCCCCAAAAATTTACGCAGAGAAATTCCCTGTGTTTTTAAAAAGGGTTTTTTAAAAAATTTTTAAAAAAATTTTTATACCATACTTTTAGTAGAAAGACAGCCCCCTTTTAAAATTTTTAAAATTTCCTTTTTTTTTGCATAAAAATTTCCCTTTTTTTTTCCTAACAAAATTTTTTTTTTTAAAAAAACCCCGGGCCTTTTTTTAATTTTTATTGCCTTTTTAAATTTTTCCCCACGGACTGATTTTTTAAAAAAAAATTTTAAAAAAACTTTTACTTAAAAAATTTTAAACATCCGTTACATTTTTTTAAAAATTTTTTAAAAATTTGGGAAAAAATTTTTGGAGGGGGAAAAAAAAAGGGGGCCTTTTTGTAAAAAAATATATATATGATAATCTCTACCTGCATCTTTTTGGTATCAAAAAGGGGCCCTTTGGGGCTTCCGGGATAGCTACAATGATAAAACTTTTCTGTCTATTATCTATCTTTCTATTTTTTATATCTATTTTTTCTATTATTATCTATCTATTATCTATCTATCTTTAAACTATTATCTTTTATTTTTTATATATATATATTATATATTTTTTATATTTTAATACTGATTTTTTAAATTGCTTGTAAATTCATGTCTTTTAGCCAATGTTTTTAAAAACCCCCATTTTTTGGGGTTTGGAGTCTTGTTGTGTGGGGGGGGGGGGGGGGGGGGCGGGGTGGTGTGAGTGTGGGTAAAAATTTTGAGTGTGTCACTGTGTGTGGGGGTTGTGTGGGGGGGGCTTGTTTTGTGCTCGGGGTGTATGGGGGGGGGGGGGGTGGGTGGGGGAGGGGGGTGTATGTTTTGGGGGGGGGGGGTGTGTTGTGTTTGTTTTTTGAGGGGAGGGGTTTTGGGGGTGGATGGGTGGGGGGGGGGGGGGTGCTTGCTTTTTTTCGTGCGTGTGGGAAAAAATGCGTAAATAATGGGGGGCCCCTATGTCTTTTCTAGTCAATGGTTTTTTTTAAAAACATTGTTTTTTTTTGGTGTGGGGTTTTATGTTTTGCGTTTGGGGGTTGGGGTGAAAACCCCGTGCGTGGGGGGTGAGTGTTTGTGACATTTTTATTTGAAGTTATCATATAAGGGGTTTTAACAAAATATGAACTGTGCTATTTCGTTTTTTTTGATTTTGATTTGTTTTAATAGGGGCCCGTCATTTTTTGTAATGGCCCCTTTGGGGGTTTTTTAAAAGGGGTTTTTTTGGGGCTTAAAATTAAAATTGACTTGAAATATATATAAAAGTTTTATGTATATATGTTATATGTATTTTCTATATATATATATATTTGTATTTTTGTATGTAGTATATGTATGTATGTATGTATGTATGTAGGGATTATTTTAAAGTATGTATGTTTGTATGTTTTTATTTTTTGTTTGTATTTTTATATTTATATTTTTATTTTTATATATTTATTTTTTACAAAAAAGATTTTTAAAAGGGGTTAAAACCCAAAACCCGGGTTTAAAACATGTGAGAACTTTTCTTTTTTGAATTTTGGGGGTTTTAAAAATACCCCGACTGATTATCCCCTCTTTGCTATGTTTTGATTGGGGAAAAGGGGTTTTTTTCTTTGTTTTCGTAAAAATTTTTTGGGCTAATTATTTTTGGGGTAATGTTTTTTCTCCTTCCATTTTTCTGTGGGCAAACATAGAAAAAAATTTAAAATTTTTGGTGGTTTTTTTTTTTTTTTAAAAAATTGTGGTGGGGGGGTTGGGGGGGGGGGGGGTGTTTTTTTAGTTTTTGTGTTTTTTGTGTAAAATTTTTTTTTGTGTGTGTGTTTTTTTTTGGTTTTTTGTGGGTGTTGGGGTTTGGGGTGTGTATGTTTGTGGGGGAATTTTTTTTTGGGTTTTTTTTTTGGGGGTTTTGGTTTTGGGGGGTGTGTGTGTGTGTGTGTGTGTGTGTGTTTTGGGGTGGTTTGTGTGTGTGTTTTTTGTGGGGTTTTTTTTGGGGGGTGGGGTTTTGTGTATGTTTTTTTGGGGGGAAAGTTTTTGTAGTTTTTTTTTTGTGTGTTGTGTTGAATTTGGGGTTTTTCGGGGTTTTTTTTGTTTTTTGTGGATTTTTGTGTGTGGGGGGTTTTGTTTTTGGGGGGGGGGTTGGTTTGTGTTGTGTGGTTTTGGGGTGTGTGTTGTGTGTGTTTTTTTGTGTGTGTGTGTGTGTTTTGGTTTTGTGTGTGTTTTTTTTGGGGGGTTTTTTGGGGGGAAAAACCCGGGGGGGCTGGGCGGGGGGGAAAAAAAATCCCGGGGGTTTTAAAAAACCTTTGGGGGGGGTTTTGCTTTTTGGTGTTTAGGGGTGAAAAAAAAAGTAATGGTTTTTGTGTGTGGTTTTTTGGGGGGTTTGGGGGGGGGGAAAGGGGGTGTGGAAAGGGGGTTTGGGGGGTTGGGGTTTGGGGGGGGGGGGGGGTGTTGGGGGTGATGTAAATTTTTTTAAGGGGGTTGGGAAAATTGGGGTTTTTGGGGAAAAAAATTTTAAATTTTTTTAGGGGTTTTGGGGGGGTGGTGTAAAAAATTTTTTTAAAGGGAAAAGGGGGGGGAGGGGGTCGTGGGGGGGAAAAAAAGGGGGGGGGGGTGGGGGGGTGGGTGGTTGGGTGTTTTGTTTTTTGTGGAGGGGGGGGGTGTGGGTTTTAAAAAATGTGTTTTTGTTTTTGGGGGTGTAGGGGGTTTTTGGGGGGGAGAGAAAAGGAAAAAAAAGGAAAGGAGGAAGAAAAGGGGAAAAGGGGGGAATTAGGGGGAAAAAAAAAAAAAAGGAGGAGAAAAGAAGGGGAAAAAATTTTTTTAAAGGGGGTTAAGGGGTTTGGGGGGAAAAAAAAAAAGGGGGGAAAAAAGGGGAAAAAAAGTTTTAAAAAATAAAATAAAAATAAAAAAAATTTAAAATTTTTAAAGGGGGTGTTAAAAATAAAAAAAGGGAAAAAAATAAAAGGGGGGAAAAAAAAGGGGGGGGTAAAAAAAAGGGGAAAAAGGGGGGTTAGGAAAAAAAAATTAAAAAAAGGAAAAGAGAGGAGAGAGGGGGGGGGAAAAAAAAAAGGAAAGGAAAAAGGAAAAAGGGGGGGGAAAAAAAAAAGGGAAAAAAGGGGGTGAAAAGAAAAAAAGGGGGAAAAAGGGAAAAAAAGGAGAGGAAGAGAAAAAGGGGAGGGGGGGGGTGTAAAAAGGGAAAAGGGAAAAAAAAAAAAGGGGAAAAAAGAGGAGGGGGGGGGGGGAAAAAAAAGGAAGGGGGCGGGGAGAGGGGGAGGGGGGAAAAAAGAAAAAGGGGGAAAAAAGAAAAAAAAAGGGGGGGGAGAAAAAAACAGGCCCCGACAGAGGAAAAAAAGGGAACAGAGAGAAAAAAAACAAAAAACAGACGACCAGGACAGAAGCCCCCATAAAATTGCAGACAGACAAAAAAAAGGGAAAAAAGGGGGGAGAGGAGAGAAGGACGGGGGGGAGGGGAAAGGGGGAAAAAAGGGGGGAGAAGAGGGGGGAGGGGGGAAAAAAAAGGGGGAAAAGGGGAAAAAGGGGGAAAAATGGGGGTTTTAAGGGGGAAAGGGGAAAAAAATGGGGATTTCGGGCAGAAGACAAAAGGGAAAGGGGAGGAGGGTGGGGGGGAGGGGGGTAGGGGGGGAGGGGGGGGGAGGGGGGGGGAGGGGGGGGGGGGGAGACGAGTGAAGTTTGAGAGGGAGAGAGAGGAAGAAGGGGAAAAGGGGGAGGGGGGGGAGGGGGGAGGGAAAAAAAAATAATTTTTTTTTCCCCCAAGGGGTTTTTTTCCCCCCGCCCCCTTTTAAATAAAGAAAACGATGAAAAACACACACACACACACAACAACACACACACACACACACACACAAACCCCCACACACACACACAAAAAACACACAAAACACACAAAACACACACGCACAAAACACCCCACACCCCAAAAACACCCAACCACACCCCCCACACACACACACACACACACACCTCCAAACACACAAAAAAACACCACACACACACCCCCAAAACACTCACACCCCAAAAACCACCCAAAACACCACCCCAACACCACACATACACACACTCTACACACACACACACCCCCCAACACACACCCACAACAACAAAAACACATACACACACACAATTTTAACCATATCCCAAAAATTTTTTAAAATGTTTTGATTCAAAACAACACCTACAGTGCTGGGGAAAAACAGCGGTGGGAAAAAAAGGGGAATGTAAAGGAAAACCCGAGAAAACTGGCCACTTAAGAGTCAAGGGGACTAAATTTTGAAGTGCTCTTGTGAGGTGGTGGGTGAGACTGCCTTCCCCTTTCCCCCCCTTTGGAAACACACATAGATCAAGTTTGGGTTTCCGTGGTGACGAACTTAATTGAGCAATGCCGCTTTTTCTTTGGTTAGGGGATCCCCTTAAAAAAGGGCACAAAGCAGATGACTTGTCTTTCTTCACTGAACTCTTTTTTTTTTTTTTTGTTTTTTTTATTTTTTTATTTTTTTTTTTTTTTAATCTTTACTTTTCACTTTCAATCCCAACCTCAATCAAAAATCATTGAACTAGTTTGTTAATTTTGGTGTGAATGCTTTAACAAGGGCCCATGACTCGATCTATGAGTCCCAAAAGTCTCAAAAAGAGATATTCAATAAACAAGGGGCCCCTCCTAAAAAGTTCCCTTTTAAAGCCATCATACAAACTTGCCTTTTTTGGGGTTTTTTTTCCCCTTTAAAGGTATTGGGACAATTTACCCCCCTAAATGTCAATTCAATTTTTAAAAAAGTTTTCAAAGAATAACAGCGAAAAAAAAATTTTTAAAAACAGCCCCTTTCATCAACCCTTCCCAGTAAAATTTTGGGGGATCCTTTTTTCCCCGTTATTTTGATGGAAAAAAAAACTAATGCCAAAAAAAATTTTACCACGTACGGGAAAACCCTTTGTCCCAAAAAAAAGTGTGCCCGTGGGTGGGGAGTTCGACAACCAAGAAAAATAGTCAATGAGTGGAAAAAAATTTTCCCACGGAAAAATTGACGGGTCCTTTTTCCCCCGGGGCCCCTTTTAACCCGTCAGTGTGCTCCACTCCCCCCTACGGCAGCGCCCCTGACGACAAACCATTTTTACCCGGGGCCAGAAACAGGGGGGATAAAAATCTCCTCCCCTTTCCCATTTGGGGCCCCCCCCTTCAACTCCCCCCCCCCCTTTCCCCCCCAAACCCCCCCGTTTTCCCCCCCAAAAACCGGCTCTCACCCCTCCATCCCTGTGGTTTTCCACCCCCTCCCACCTTCCTCAGACCTCTGCTATCATCCCACTCCATGCCCCCCACCCCCACGTCTTCCCCCCTGACCAGGCTACATCACCCCCTCCAACAAACTGATGACACGGGACCTCCCCTCCCTCCCCCCCTCCGGACCTCAGCTGATCCTTACCCCCTCCCTCAACGGCTGCAAATCCCCCTGGGGAAAGAAACTGCAACACCGCCCCTCTCCCCCAAACCCCTTTCTTCCACCGAAGATCAAGGTATGTTGTCCCCCCTCCCCTCCCCCTCCCTTTTCCCCAAAGTGACCATCAGCCCATCCCTCTCCCACTTACCTCGACAAACCCACTCCCCCCTCCAAAAAAATCTCCCACAACAACAGTCAAAAACAAACAAAAAAGCAATTGCACCATGCAATCTCTCTCAAAAGAACAACACAGAATTATAACAATGCTTCACGAAACAAAAATTATTGCAGCCAAACAAAACTATCTCCAACATGCAGAAAGAAATACACACCTCAAAACACAAATATCACAAATAGGTCAAGAAAAAAAAACACAACAGCCAGGTTTCTCTGACACTGAAACCAGAGTAAAAAAATCAATGAAAAAATGAAAAGGATGTTTTCAAACAAGTAACAGAACTACAAAACAGCCAAGAATACCAGACGATCAATTGAAAGAAAAATCAACTCCAAAAACAATACTCAAGACAGTTTTAAAACAAAAATCAACAATACCACAAGAAACAGATACAAACTCAGTGCAACTAAAAACACAAAACACTCAAGCAGTAGACAGACAAAAAATACTGAACCACTTGCAAGCATCAAGAGGTAGAATACAACATAAACACATCCAACAGATATGTCTCCCCCGACAAAACCACGACTGACAATTCTTCATACCCAAACTCACCAAAAGCAGCAAGCAAAACATTCAGCAAATTCACGCAAAAACCCCAAGCAAAAAGCCTCTACTTACAAACACTACAGCAGACACGCACACACTCCCGCACCAAAACAAAGCACCACACTCCAATTCTAATTCCAAAAAGCACAAGAAAACACCCCCATTCCCCCCCCCCTGAAAAAAACCCCCCAACAAAAAACAATCCCTGTAGAGGGGAAACACCTTGTTGTTAGGTGACTCAGTGCCCGAAAGGGGTGGACGAGAAAAAAGATGTCAGTGGGGGGGGGCCCCCGGGAAGTCTGCAACCTGTCAGTTTCCAGGCCGACAGTCAACACCTGTGTTTAGTGGTGTCAACACGCCGCCCCCTCTCCACACATACGCACGTCACCTTCCACGTGGGGATTTTAAAAGATGTAAGCAGGATTTAGTCACAAAAGCAGATTGGACAAAACTGTCCACTGCTAAAGAAATCTTCCCCCTGTGCTTACAGGCCTCCTCCATCCTCCCCCCTTCGGGCGACATCCACTGAGAGAACAGGCTTCCGGTCGCGGCTTCTCTTGGGGGAAAACTGCCGTCAAAAAGGGGGTTTTATTATCGACAACACCCCCTCCTTTCTCACCAGGACTGGAGCGCCTAAAAAGGCCCTATACGATGATCCCCATCCATCCCAGTCCCAGGGTAACAAAATCTTGCCCTAAATATCCGTTTCCCCCGGAAACCATAGTCAGCCGCCGCCGTGGGGCCCTGTGACAAATTTACCGACCCAACAAAAACGACCAGTGACATGAAAAGCTAATGCTGAAGCAGCCAATGGTGTACATTCACGAACGGCTCCCTTAACAAAACGACGACTTCAGCCCCACCCCACAGTGCGACTAGCGACAATAGGCCACCACACAAAGGTCTATTCTGGACAGAGACTTTCCATCCCCGACCCAAGAACCCCCAGTGTTCATTGTCACAAGTGTGTTAGGGGGGACAACACTCCGTGGCAGCTACACGCCACTTGTGAAAATACTTTCAGATCTACTCCATTTGCTTGACCCAATAGTGGGGGTTGTGTGTGTGTGCGTGTGTGGTGTGTGTGTGTGGTGTTTTGTGTGTGTGTACCAGTGAGTATGTGTGGAGGGAAGGGGGGGGGGGGTGTGTGTATGTGGTGTTTGAGTGTATGTGTAAGTGAACATGTATATGCAGTTTCACCACGTGTGTGTGTGTGTGTTTGTGTGTATGAAAGCATGCGTTTGAGTTTTGTGTGTATGTGTGTGGCTGCGTGCGCGCCGTGAGTGCGTGCGTTGCGTGTGTGTGTGTGTGTGCGTGCGTATGTGTGCGTTTTTTGTGTGTCTGTGGATATGCCGGGAGCTTGTGGGTGCTTGCTGGTATGTAACCATGCGTGCTTGTTTTGCGTTGCACTCCCTGTGTACGTGTATGAAAAATTTGTGAACGTGGGGTGTTGTGCGCTTGGGTGTGGGTGCATGCGTGCAATAAATGTTGCCTGCAAGCCCGCATCAAACATACACCCCCCATGTTTATGTTCATATAATTACAAATGTGTTTGTGCAGGTGTCCAAATGTTAAATGCAGTGTTCCCTTGATGATAAATGATTGCTTGAATGGAAATCTCTCTCTCTCTCTCTCTCTCTCTCTCTCTCTCTCTCTCTCTCTCTCTCTCTATCTCTCTCTTCTCCCCATACTTTCACCCAGCCCCCAGCCCCCTTTCTTTTTTCTTTTTTTCTTTTTTTTTCTTTTTTTTCTCCTCAACATAAAATGTTGATCAATGTCATGCTGCAGTGTTGTATCTCATTTGAGTGGATAAATTGCCTTCTACATCTAGCAGGTATATCGGATCGAGACTCTTGCAACAGGGCAGTTGTTGCCTAGGGCTAGTGTGGATTTGGAGTTTTTTGAACCAACTCTGCCTACTATATTTTTTGTTTGCTTTTTCATTATTATTATTCGTCACTTGTATCTCTTTGTGTTAGTATCATATTAATATTTTGTGTGTGATTGGTTATATTGATTTAGCAAAATTGTTGTTTCTTAGTTGTTCTTAAAATATTTTTCCCAATTTATATGTTTTATTTTATTTTTTATGACCGTTAGTATATGATCTATGTTAAAAACACAGGGTCTGGATTCAAAAAGTTGTTTATTATAACACATTCATTCCTTACAGATTTTGATTTGTGTGTTTATATTTTAGTTTTCGAAATTGAACTATAGCTTTTTTGTCAAAAAATTTCATAATCAAGTCTTTATTTTGATAGATCTTACATACATACATATATATATATATATATATAAAATCAATCTTAACATGTCTTAAACTTTAGACAAGTGGCCCACAAAGCAAGGCCTCCGTGTAGGCTACCTGAATATCAACAATGCAACAAACAAAAAAGATGATATTTCGACCATACTGCACAATGATGAGAATCAATTTCATTTGTTTTGCCTTGGCTGAATCTCGACTCTCACCACACGTAACTGACACATGCATGAATATTCCAGGATAATCAGATTTTTCGACAGGATCCACAAGCCCAAGTCCACTGGGTTATTAACATATTTCGCTTCTTCATGAGTTGCAAAAAGATTATACAACTTTGATGTTTATGACATTGAATCAATTTGGGTTGAAATAAAAATAAACACAATAATCCAATATTAATAGGATTCATATACAGAAATCCTTTCAGAAACACAGAATGGTTTGAAAAAATTCAACTCTCTTATGGATGAAGTGACATTTTTAAAACTATGAAACAATTATTCTTGGGGATTTTAACATCGATTATTTAAAACCCAAGCCTAAATGGAGTCACAACATCACTATGCATGGCCTGGAACAACTAATAGACAAACCAACTCGGATAAACAGATAACTCTAGAACTTTGATAGATCATTCTATACTACTACAAAACAAAACATAACAGAAGTATGTGCCCCCTCCTGTGGATGCAGTGATCACAAAATGCTCGTGTTGTTTAACTTGGTTTAAACATCGTGTCAAAATTCCCAAAGTAGGACATTAAAACCATCTTTTACAGAAAATTAATAACTTCAACGAACAAGCTTTCTTTCAGACTTGATAAATTCGCCCATTCCAAGACATTATTCAAATCAGGAGACCCCAACGAAGCTGCAGAATTCTGGATTACCACATTTATTTCAGTGTATGTTAGGCATGCCCCTTCATCAAAAAAAGGTTAAAGAAAAAATAAAACCTCCTTGGGATAACAAAAGACATAGAGTCAGAAAATGCGATTAAGAGACTATTTGAAAACCCATGGTACAAAAGAAGAATTTAAAATGCAAAGAAACAAAGTAACTTCACTAAAAAGAGATTCAAAAACGTGATTACTTTTCAAAAACTGTTAATTACAACTACCGACTCTCGCCAGGTATGGAAAAGCCATCAATATTTTATGTAATAGACCTATATCAAAAAGCCAAAAGACAGTTAAAGACATAACAGCTGATGAACTGAACACCCATTTCTCAAACATCGCTACTAAAATCATATCATGTGATAAGTCAAATGAAAATGATCTCCAATACTTAGAACAATATATTGAATCAAAAGAAATTAAATTCCCAGTTGAATTATTGCCAATGACAATTAAAGACGTGTTGGAAAGTCTATCTCTCAAAAAAAATTCCAGAACACGTGACCTTGACAATCTGGATGGAAAAATATTGAACCTTTTGGTCCTATTATAGCTGAAACACTGACATATCTATATAACTTGTGTATAGATAAAAGCAACATTCCTCTCATATTTAAAAAGGCAAAAGTCATACCAGTCCACAAATCTGGAGATTCTTCTTGTCCTTCAAATTACAGACCAATTTCAATCCTATCGGTCTTATCCAAACCCATTGAAAAACATATCCAAAAATCTTTATATTCCTACTTTGTTAACAACAACCTAATAAATGAAGATCAGTCAGGCTTTCGTAAAAACTATTCTTGTCAACAGCTCTAACTCAACTAACAGACAGTCTCTTACACAACATAAATGAAAATAACTATACAGGCCTAATTTTTGTTGACTTTGAAAAAGCATTTGATGTAATTAATCACTCCCTGCTAGTGCGTAAACTTCACCTATACAAACTAACACCTGAAATAATCAATCTTTTAAAAAGTTTTTTGTTAGATAGACAGCAGTTGGTAACTGCAAATAATCAAACATCAGAATTAGTATCTATTAGATATGGAGTACCACAAGGATCAATATTGGGTCCTCTTTTGTTCTCAATATATGTAAATGACTTACCCTTATTTCTAGATTGTAGCTGTGAAATGTTTGCTGATGACACATCCCTCTATTGTAGTGATACTGACCCCCACAGACTAACACTCAAACTTCAAAACAATATCAACAAATTGATTACTTGGACTCATTAAACCATATGTCCTTAAATGCTCAAAAAACTAAAAGTATGTACGTACTAGCACGACAAAAGAGGCAAAAAATGAAAAGTAAATTTCAACCTCTGTTGATAGATCAAAAAATCATTGAAGAAGTTGACTCACACAAAATTCTGGGTGTAATTATCGACAATAATCTTACTTGGACTGACCATGTGATGGCACAAGGAAAACGTCTTACAAACAAGGTACGTCAGCTATCAAAAATAAAACACTTTCTAGATAGTCATTCACGCAAACTCTTTTTTTGTGGACACATCTTGCCAATAGTTGACTATGCCTCATCTCTTTGGGACAACTGCAGTGAAACTAATTTGAAATTCATCCATCGATTATATAAAAGAGCGCTAAAACTTGTCCTATTAAAATCAAGCTCCCTAACCATCAATGATTATAAGCTAACAAATATTCTTACATTTCAAAACAGGCTTTATCTCAATAAAGCTCTATTTGTACAAAAAGTTGTCAATGGAAATGCCCCTCCCAAGATCACCAATAGATTCAAAATTAATGAGCACAGGCATAACCATCTACTAACATTTCCCAGACCCAGAAACAATCTTTACAAAACAAGCTTCCTATATTCAGGTAGTGATTTATGGAACAAGCTCCCAAAACATTTAAAATGTATCAAAAATAAAAATCAGTTCAAAAATCAGTTGAAAAATCACTTAATGCGCTTATGCAAAAATGTTTAAGAACTACACATCAATCCAATCAACCATACTTAGAACAGACTAAAGATATTGATACTCTCTGCTAACCCGAAAAATCTTTCACGTGTGGCTCACTGTGACTGAAAAAGCTACACTTTGCTTGCTATATATGTATGTGGAAGGGGGAAAAGGGGGAGAAAGGGTTGTTTTTTTTTAAAAAAAATTTTTATATAATTTAATTTTGAACAGGATAGGGAATAAGTGATGTATGTAAAAACGTGTATATTCTGCAAATTCACAAGGAGAAAAACCAAACCACTGATTTGACGACTAGATTGGATTTTTTTTTTTTTTTTTTTTTTTTTTTTTTCACTTACCCAGTTTAATAGTTTCAGGATAAATATTTAATTTTTATTTTATTTTATTAACTATACTAATGAGACTATTAGCACTATTATATTTATATTATTTTGATAAGTGGAAAGGCCTTACTTTTTTGTTCTGGTTGTTGTTGTGTATGTTTTTTGTTGTGTTTTGTTTG